>OX104115.1:80210765-80686182 GCA_944474755.1 Limnoperna fortunei
ATAAACTAGAGACTCCCAGGATCCTGTATCGCTCACCTGAACATGAAACTAAACAACCATCTTTATCCAGCTTTTCTTTCCTATAAGGAATTGTCCAACACTTCTGCAAAAGTCATTAATTTTGACCTATAAGGAGGAGCTTTTGATGCTTAGAGGGAGAAGGGAGGTTCACTTCAAATTTGCTGTATCTGTTATACTTTTTTTAACTATCAGCAGAAAACTTTCTTGACCCCCCTTTTCTATTTGAAGCCAACGTAGCTATGTAGGCAGTCAGCTGACATGATTTGCACAATTTGGTAGAGGACATCCTAAAGATGATGTGTGCAATATTTCAAAGCAGTCCTTTCATTGGTTAAAGAGAAGATTTTTTTAACATCAATTAAAGTTCAAGGAGAATAATTCCTAAACGGTTCATCAAACAATCTTGACCCTAAAGTCATTTTTTGTAGTCCTTATAGAGCAGAACAATTAAGCAATGCTAACTTTTTCTCTAGTTCTAATAGTTTTCAAGATTTTGAGGCAAAAATGTCAAAAATAATCAATTTCGACAATTAAAGGGCAATAACTCCTATAAGGAGTCATCATACAACTTCAACCCAATGGAGTGTTTCGTAGAGCTTTTGATGCAGATGAAGGCATGTCTCTTCGATTTTCCTGTATCTGTTACACTTTTTTAAATATAAGCCAAAAACTGTATTTTACCCACCCCCCCCCTCCGTCCTATATTTAGCCATGGTGGCCATGTTGGTTAATCTGCAGCCATGGTTGGTGCAAACTTGGTTGAGGAAATTTGACGGATGATGTGTACAAAGTTTCAAAGCAGTACTTTCAGTTGTTTCAGAGGAGAAGATTTTAAAAAATCAATTAAAACCGATTATAAAAAACAGTTCAAGGGTAATAACTCTTAAACGGTTAATCAAACAATCTTGACCCTTAAGTCATTTTTGTAGCCCTCATAGAGCAGAACAATTAAGCAATGCTAACTTTTTCTCTTGGTCTAATAAATTTCAAGATTTTGAGGCAAAAATGGCAAAAATCATCAATTTTGACAATTAAAGAACAATAACTCCTACAAGGAGTCATCATACAACTTTGACAAAATGGAGTTTTTTGTAGAGCTTTAGATGCTGAAGAAGGAAGATCTGTTCGGTTTTCCTGTATCTGTAATACTTTTTGAACTATAAGCAAAAAACTGTATTTTGACCCCCCTGTTCTATTTTTAGCCATGGCGGCCATGTTGGTTGGTCTGAGGCCATGATTTGGGCAAACTTGGTAGAAGACATTTTACTGATGATGTGTGCAAAGTTTCAAAGCAATCCCTTCAGTGGTTTTGGAGGAGAAGATTTTTGAAGAAAAGTTAACGACGACGACGACGGATCACATGACCCTTCGGGTCAGGTGAGCTAAAAAAAATTGGCCCAGTGGTTTCAGAGAAGATTTTTGAAAAAGTTTACGACGGACGACGGACGCAAAGAAATAGCAAAAGCTCACATGGACCTTCGGTCCAGGTGAGCTAAAAACTCACTCCTAAATCTTGAGTGTTTGGAAATTGCCTATTTCCTATAGAAAATGGCAGAGTATAACTTGTAGTTTGATGAGGAATGTTCCCCACAGCGGTGCTCATTTGCGGGTTCCCCACCTAGGGACTCATAATTTGTGCGTTCCCCACAGATAACTCAAAGTAAAAAGTGAATTGTTCACTCAATACTATTTAAAACAGGGTCACACAGAGGTGGCAGGATTAATCGTCTCGGAACGTTTCAATAAGTTCAAGTTGTCCGATGACGAAGCTGAAACCTTTGATTTCGCTTTTTCAATCATCAAATTGATTGACTTTCGTTTTTCTTCCGACCAGCTTTCACAAGTTTTACATGAAAAACCTGCATGACATATACGATGTCGGTAACATTCGTCATGATCATCTAGAACATTCATTTTTTTTGTCACATTTACAACAATCTTTAAAATCGTCCGACATCGAAAATATTTGTTAAAAAAGAAACTTGATATAAAATTCCTTTAAAATATACACAAAATTTAACGCTTAAACTCAAAATACACCAGATTACAACAGATTAAATCCCTCGGCATGAAAACAACAGTGAACAATATGGCGCCGAACAAACAACTGAACCGGATGTCGGTACAGGTCACGAGGTTTACGGGGCTCTAGAGGGAATTTAAGTTCAGCGTGAATGTGAACGGTGCAGGAACATTTGCAAAAAGTTGATGCAGGTAAGTATAGATAGTGATATAAACATTAATGAAAGTGGCGATAACAACTTTCAGACAAACAATAAAAACAGAAGAACTTCAATACTTTTATTTCTTTAAATGTAAGAAAACACACATATTCCAAAAGTATCTGATTCTGAGAGTAGAAATAAACTCAAACAAGATGACATGGACAATTAGTAAAAAGTTTTGAAACAATATGTTATAATGAAGGCATACAAAAGAAAATGCATTGATGTGTAAAAAAATTATGGACGCGATTCTGAACTGTTCACTGGTTGTATCCTGCACGGAATGGGTCTTGTAGGACTGCTTGCGGTTGCTGTTGTTGTATCATTATATATTGCCCTACAATATATAAACGTCCATCAATTAAAATTTCTTCTTCTGAAACTCTTGAAAAAACTATACTTAAAGTTGTTTATAATATATCTTAAATAAAGTTTTTTTTATCTCCTCCCAAGTTGTTTCTAAACAACATATTATTAAGAATCTGTTTGGTTTTATGGAACAGTTCCAGCTAGTTGGAATTTTTGTGTTGGCGAAATTTTGTTTCACTTGTGGAAATTTGTTCCTGCTTTTTCGGATGTTTTACCAATTTGTCAGTCAACTAGTTCACAATCTGATAAATAATTAAGGATACAGTTGGACGTTTTATGTTGGCGTAAATATTGTTCCATTTAAGTGTTACAGTTGGTTTATTTTTTATCACCGCGGCACAAAGTGGCGGGGTATTATGTTATGTGAATGTCCGCCCGTCTGTCCGTGCCTCGGTGGTTTCCAGATGATAACTTAAAAAGGCGTCACCAGATTTTTTTAAACTTTGCACAGCTGTTAAGTACTATCAAATGAAGATCAAGTTCGATTTTTAGCACAATTCAATTTGTTGTTTTAGACTTGGGCTAATTCAAAAATTTTTGGTCATCAGATGATAACCTGAAAACGCGTCTCCAGATTTTGTTTAAACTTTGCATGGCTGTTAAGTACTATAAAATGAAGATCAAGTTCAATTTTCAGCACAATCCAATTTGTTGTTTGGACGTATGCCCATTTTTTTTTAAACAAAAGACGGTTTTTAAATTTTTTGTTTTCAAAAGATTACTTGAAAAGCAGATTTTTTTAAAACTTTGCACGGCTGTTAATTACTATAAAATGAAAATCATGTTGAATTTTCAGAACAATCCAATTGGTAATTCTTTGAGTTGTGTCGTCCAAGGTCAAGGTAAAAATTGACTTATGAGGTGTTCCTATAGGGTGATTTGTAATTCAGTAAAATGTGTTCATGAATAATAAAATAAACTAGAGTAAAAAAAACTGAGCAATGCTCACCATTGATACCCCCGCTTTATGATTTCTTCAAAAATGCACATGTTCTTACTTATGAACTTGAAACTTAATCTAGTGAAGGAAGAGTTGCAGATAAAACATGGGAACCCCCATCCCTCCCCCACCTCAAAGAATAGCAATGTCCATAATTTTCTGTGGGAAACCCCAAATATCATTCTGATCAAAATGTCAAATATCTTCTGCACAATGGCACTATGTGTCAAGGATTCTGTGTACGTTTCATCAAATTCCATTCAGTGGTGTAGGAGGAGTTGCACATAAGAGATGGGTATCCCTTAGGTCAATGACAAAGTTCATGTTTTTCTATGGGAAACCCCAAATATCATTCCGATCAGAATGTTAAATATCTCCTGCACAATGACACTATGTGACAAGAATTCTATGTAAGTTTCATCAAATTCCATTCAGTTGTGATGAAGAGTTTCAAATAAGAGAAAGTGTAATGGACGGACACCATGATCACTATATACCCCCCCCCCCCCCCCGATTTTCATGCGGGGGGTATAACAATGCAACATAATGGGATATCATTTAGTATCACATTAAATGCCCCATTTTTGTTGATGTTTTAAATAACGCAATATTTTAAAATAATTCATATAACATATTTTCACAATTGACCGTACTTCCGAGCACCCTAACTGTGCCTCTGAATTCTATTGGTCTCGTGACGTCTGTGTGTATAATATTGACGTCACAGTTTCAGAGATTGCAAAAACTATCTGAATTTTCTTGTTGTTATATTGAAACAACCATTAAATTTTTTTTTGGATACATTTTTTTCAAGTCTACCATTTAAATGAATTTTAGTGCTCTTCTCACTTCACTTGTTACATTTCTTTGACGTACCACTTCCAGACAAAAAAATCAATATCAGCATTGATCAGAGTTTGATCGCGTGATTAAGCAGATTTTGATCAGGTGAAACAGAATGCTGTAGAGCTCACCGCTTTTCTTGAAGCTGCCCACTAAGTTGCACCAGCAATATAATGGGTTGATTGTTGGTTTTGCATAAGAATGACGTATCCCATTTATGGTGTACATGCAGTTAACCATAGGGCACGATATATGGTTGAATGTTTGAATTGATTTAACACCAATTTCAGTAGTGTACAAGTAGTTATGTCGAGTCCGCGGATTAGAATTTGTTCAGTCTTTATGTTGTAGATTTAGTCTTTTGTTAGTCCCTGTTTCACTCTAATGCGTTTACCTGATCCTTGATTCTGTACGATGACACGGTCACGTTTTCTGCAACACCCACAACAACAGCAGCAACAAGTCAAAAGTCCGCCTAAAATGGCTAGACCAACAAGGATTGGAACATATCTATAGGGTAAATTGGTATAATTGTTACTGAATGTAGAATGTGTACGGGAAGCTGCTGTTACATCTATTTTTATACAACAAAAAAACTTACTAAAGCATTTATTTCCCAACTGAAATTGATAAACATGTTTTAAAATCATGTAGAAGAGTTTTCACATCAAATTTCTAGCCCCCCCCCCCCCCCCCCCGATTGCGCGCAAAAACGAATTTATATATTTGTATACATAGGCCGAGAGAAGACACATACGGCCACTCATACTTAACACCGAAAATACGAATCCACAAGCCTGTAAAGTTCAAAAAAACTTTAAACATTATTTGTCCTGCATCCAAAATTAACAGCAAAGATAGAAACATAAAAGTAAGCTTTATTCGAACGAATAGAGTCCATTCTTCTGGTACCATTGTTGTCACTTTCAACAATTTATTGTAATCTTGTCTAGTTTGTGACTATATGTCATCAAAATTTTTGATAAGCTATAAAATCCTCGTTTTCATGTTTTGTTTAAAATATGAATTAACGTATCCTATAGGTGCATGATAAAAACAATAGTCGTATAGTCGTATAAATTGTATGTGTACTTGGTAAAGCCTCGCATTTTAACCCGTTCTGAATTTATATCTTTCCGACAATAGACGAATATTTTACTTACACATGTGCAGCCCACCAAGCAATGCAAAAGTCACTTCTGTACTGTTGATCTGCCCTTAGAATCTCTGATTCACAGCAGTACAGAGTAAATCCAAGTGTTTTTAGATCATGGCAGCAGTATTCGGAACACCATTGTGGTGGATGAACACCACCTGTGATGTCTCGGTAAGAGGAACAACATTCACTTCCGGAAACATGAAATACTGAAAATACAAAGATCTAAGGTGTTGACGACGTCGTTAGAAACACACGTCCAGTGACCACTTACCGACAGTGGGCATCCTTAGAGATATTTTCTTGTTTTCATTTATCTTTTATGTCCTATTTTAATTGGTTGCTTGTACATCAGGCGATGTTTTACAACCAATCAGACTTATAGTTCTATCCAATCAACGTCGTCCCCAAAGGAATATTCATGAAAACGAGAAAATATCTACAAGAGTGCCCACAGTAGTTAAGTGGTAGCAAAGCGAGAACGCGACCGGACGTGGGTTTCCGACGACGCGGTGTTGAGAAAATTACATATTTTCTTTAACACTGAAGAATGTAGAACACTGGTTGTATTTGTAACCTGTTTTAAGGCTTGGAGAAATCTACAGAAAAGGAAAATTAAAACGAAATGCAACTTTGGTAATGAAGACATGTTTGGCTGGTGTGTTTTCTAATATCAAAAACTTCAAAGTTGTAAATATGCTATTTGAAATCATCAAAATAAATTTATCGGTTATGTTGACGAAGTTATTTAAATAAATGGAAAAAATGGAAAAATGGTAATATTTATATTCGATCATCTAATACATTTTCATTTGATATGATGAATAATTTGAATTGATTAAGTTCATTATTTGTTTAAAGTCGCAAAAGATCATTTTTAAAATTATTATTATCTATAGTAGCAGTTTCCTATTTTTTTTTTATTTCCCTCTTTTTGTACAGAATTTAACAGACGGGTTAACCTGACAATTTGTGAAAAAAAGAAAAAATAGACATCTTACATTTATAAAATATACTTTACAGTTGTGTTATTTTTTATTTGCTTGAAATTGTGGTTGTACCCAACTTTAACATGTTTAAGCAATGTTCCATGTATATCTATGATAGTTTCTGTTGTGGGAGAAACCCGAAGTATCCAGTGTAAACACCCGAGGATAGAACAACTGGCAGTCCATTTCTGGTAACACACACAAACACTCACAAATATACATATAAAACCAAAATATATTGATATTGACACTGAAGAAGGCCATCAGTTGGTCAACAATTTTGTGGTATTTAATAATATAATTATAAACATATCTATATTTGTATCGTTGCATAATCCTCTAGACCTATATCCCATAAACATCTCTATATTTGTATCGTTGCATAATCCTCTAGACTTATACCCATCACATGGCGCTGTTTGTTTGAGTTTAACGCCACTTTCATCAAATTTTCACTTATATCATGGCGTCCAGTTTTTATTGGTGGTGTAAGCCGGAGTACCCGGAGAAAACCCCAGACGTGGGATAGGAAAACTGGCAATTATGGTCAGTTAAAATAGGAGGCAAGCGCACCGTGCCATCAGTCGGACTCCAACACTTAACGTCCGTATTGACAAACCACATGATCAATAATAGACTAACTACCTCAAGCGCTCGGCCACCGAGGAACCCTCACATGGCGCTTAAGGTCCAGGTCCAGTATTGACTTTATATACGTTACCTTTTACAAGGTTAAATTTAATATCAATACTACTAATCGATTGGTTGTTTTCAACTTCCAGCAATATTGTAGACATAGGATACGAATAAGTAAAGAAACAAATAGGGATAAATAACAACAGACTATTACAATTGTTTCTTAACCGACAAAGTACCAAAGAGGCTTCTTGTTCAATAAGATATTACCACTCCTATCAGCTTAATTTATTTGGTAAATGTTTTTATTTTTACAGTAGAAGTGTGTAATGTGGTACAACGTCACAATATAGTAATGTAAATAGACCAACCCTTCTGGTTCGTCGGATTTCTTTAAAATCTTTGGGGATGGCTTTACATTTTCTTTCTTTTATAAAAACCCTTTTACATATTATATAATAATTGTTGCAGTCGTCAGATTTCAAGTAGAACAAAGAAGTCTCGAACTGATTTTATGGTATAGGGTACATTAACAGTTAAGCATAACAGTAATTTTTCTGGTCAAACAACGGAAAGTTAAGTTTTTAACAACCAGTCTAGAATTCTTGTCTGGAGTTTCTTGTCCCGTAGGACTTGTATGTCAATAAGAAGCGTACAATTATTTTCCAGACCAAATAAAAGACTACACGGGAAAGGAATTTTATCCAGAAAAAAATTCTAAACCAAACGTGTAAGAAAACACACCCATGGAAAGCATTTAGACCATCGTTTAGATGTGACTTTGCCATGTTTACAAAAGGATGTCTTTCTATGATGTAATAAAAAAAACCAATAATGGTAATAATAACATTAATAATAATAACAGTAATTATATGCAACTTACCGAAGAAGAAACACAACAAAACCACTGACAACACAATACGACTGCCAATACTCAACGCCATTGTAAAATGTGGAAATCTACATCACCTTCGTTTTCATGAAATCAACTTGACCTACATTTCCGTTTTGTATGTTGTGTACTGTATGATTAGCCGTCGTGGAAGTTACTTCCGTCTCGTTTTGCTTATTAAACAATTTTTCAAAAATGTCTTTAATTGTTTAATTCCCTCTGGTCGATGACAAACTAAAGCGTTGATAGTCGATATAAAGTCAAAAGCACGCAACTGACGACAACCAGCGTATAGAATAAAATACAATTGATTAGCCAATCATGGGCCCATTAAGGGCAAAATGACAATACATAACAGCATTATGATTTAAACATGTACACACACCCACACACCCACACACACTCACCCTCTCACACCCACACACACACACACACACATATTTATTGCCAGCACAATTGAATTAGGAAGAAAAAAAAAACAATAACAATAATAATGTCATCAAGATAACTTGTTTTGCTGGAGAGCTTAATACTCAATACCCTATTATAGTTGTGATTTCACCCCCTTTTTTATTCAACGAAGATACATCAAAACTTAAGTATACATTATGTATTAATATTACAATATATGATAATATTTTCAGTATATCAACAAAAACATTGGTCATAATGATTTAATAAACAATTTAATAAACCGTAAAAAAGGATTAATAAACCGTACAAACGATTTAATAAACCGTACAAATAATTTAATAAATCGTACAAACGATTTAATAGACCGCACAAACGAATTAATAAATCGTACAAACGATTTAATAAACCGTACAAACGGTTAAATAAACCATGCAAACGGATTAATAAATCGTACAAACGATTTAATAAACCGTACAAACGAAATAAATATGTTTTTTTTTGTTTGGCACGATTAAGCCGTCGTATAGATGTTTTTAATGCATCTTCCAGAACTGAAAATTGACCACCTAAGTTTTGTAGTCTATGCCAGTATTTATCTTCCAAGCTCTGAAAGAGCTGCAAAATTAGTTGCTTTTTTCCACAGCCCAATATATATTTGCAACACTTAATTGTAATGTTCTATATAATTCATGTTTGTCTAGATCAAGTTTTTTCTTCAACTTATTTGAAAAATTTATTAATACACCCCCACCCCCCCAAAACACACATATTTATTGCCATCACAATTGAATTAGGAAGAAAAAAAAAACAATAACAATAATAATGTCATCAAGATAACTTGTTTTCCTGGAGAGCTTAATACTTAATACCCTATTATAATTGTGATTTCACCCCCCTTTTTTATTCAACGAAGATACATCAAAACTTAAGTATACATGATGTATTAATATTACAATATATGATAATATTTTCAGTATATCAACAAAAACATTGGTCATAACGATTTAATAAATATAACGATTTAATCAACCGTACAAAAGGATTAATAAACCGTACAAACGATTTAATAAACCGTACAAACGAACTAATAAATCGTACAAACGATTTAATAAACCGTACAAACGGATTAATAAACCGTTCAAACGAATTAATAAACCGTGCAAACGATTTAATAAACTGTACAAACGATTTAATAAACTGTACAAACGATTTAATCAACCCTTCAAACGGATTAATAAATCGTACAAACGATTTAATAAACCGTACAAACGAAATAATTTTTTTTTCTTTTTGCTGTTTGGCTCGAATAAGCCGTCGTATAGATGTTTTAATGCATCTTCCAGAACTGAAAATTGACCACCTAAGTTTTGTAGTCTATGCCAGTATTTATAGATAGCCTTACTTCATGTATATTAAAATGGAAGGAGAATCTTTCAAGCTCTGAAAGAGCTGCAAAATTCGTTGCTTTTTTCCACATATATACTTGCAACACATAATATGTAGGGTTTCACATTGTAATGTTCTATATAATTCATTTATGTCTAGATCATGTTTTATTTTCAACTTATTTGAAAAATTTATTAAAGCAACCCGATATTTCACATCCGCATAATATGATAGGGACAATTGTATGATCAAATATATGTAGAGCAAGTTTAAGAGATGGATTGTGGGGAAAAAATCTTTGGATAATTTGTAAAAAAAGCCTTGAAACCATTTTGATAAAGTTCGTTTTGAGCATAAGAAAAAGATCCGGAGGAACAGAATGTAATGCCTTAATGTTTACATCTTGATACACATTCAATATCTGTATCATCATAGGTAAATTTTGATTTCAGATTTCTGCCTGACTTGTTAAAAATTATAATTTTGGTTTTTGACAAATAAATATCGAGACACTAATCTTCACAGAATTTTTTTAATGCTTGAATTTTTCTCGAAGTCCCTTCGATGAACTGGACAAGATGACAATATCATCTTGCATACATTAAGCAGTGCATAGGGCGCAAATTTAATTCTACAGGGTCCGTTGTTGATTAAAGATATTGTGGGAAGTCATTTATAAAAAAATTGAATAATGTGGGACTCAGATTGTCTCCTTGCTTAACCCCTTAATTGAATTGTGAAAAAATCTGTAGGAGATTTTTTTTTTATCTTAATGCAAGATTTACTCACATAATACATATTGTTAACTACATTGTAAAATCTTGAGCCAATTCCAATTTCAAGTAGTTTAAATTTTAACATAGTATGAACAACAGTATCAAACGCTTTTCTTAAGTCTACCAAGCAGGCAAACAATCTTTCATCTTTGGTCGCACACTATTTATCAATAAGACATTTTAATACAAATATATGGCCCGATGTTCTTGCTTTCTTAGTAAACCCTATTTGACATTCATCAATTATTTTGTGACTCATTAGGAATCTATCTAATCTGAAGTTTAAAATACTATTTTATATAATTTACCAACACAACTAGTCATTGTGAGTCCTCTATAGTTGTTTGGGTCATTAACATCACTATATTTTTACAATGGTTTGATATATTCCTCTGTCTATATTTCTGGATAAATCCCATTTGCCAAGCAGAAGTTGAATAATTTGGCCAATGATTTTAGCAAGAATTAAAATTTGCCCACTTTTGAGCATGCTATTTGTAATCGAGTCCAAGCCAGGTTTTTTTTTAGTTTACATAAAACATCATTTATTTCTTGTTCTGCTATTGCAAAATATAATTAATTAAAAATACTTTCATTTTCTTTATTCATTAATTTTGTTTCCAATTCCTGTAGTCTATTTGAAAATTTTTCATTTAAAGAATTCAGATTTTGGAAATGATTTAGCCACTGAGATGATGAAATATTATTTTCCTGTTCGTTTTCAACTTTATTTTGCAACTCATTTACCAATTTCCAACAGGTTTTTGGATTATCTTCATGCAGGTCTTCAAGTTGTTGAATAATTAAATGTTTATACCTTCTTTTTACCTTTTTTCTAGTTTTAGTATATTCTCTATATAATTTATAGTAATGGTTTCTTACAAATGTATCATTTGAAAATTTAGAATAAACTTTTCTATAATTTTTAAAGTTTTGTTTCATTTTTTTTATATCTATGTCAAACCATTTGTCATGTTTCTTTTTTTCTCTTTAATTTAGGTTTGTGTAAACATTTGTCTGCACATGTTATTAATAAATTTGAAAAATTAATTGCTGCTGCATTAATACCTTCCATTGAGTTTTCAATTTTCAAATTCTTTAAGTTTTGTACATCAACAGATGATTAAGCTTTTTGAAAATCCAATGCGGAGTTGTCTGTCCATATATAACTACATGGCATAGATATAATACTTATAATACTGTACATTGTTCTTTTTCATCAGATACAACACTGTATAAGGCTGACATTTTCCATTCAATTTTTGCATGACAGTCAGATAACAGATATAAAAGCATTAACTTTAAAATATAATATTTGATCAAGGGCACCCTCAGACAGAATAGCATAGTCTACCACACTTGGACCCATTGGTTTATAGCAAGTATATTTACCATATAAATCTCCTAACATTCTACCATTCAAAATTCTTAATTGTTGACTAATACATAAATCTAAGAGTTCATTTCCCTTTGAATCCTCTTTATTATCCTGACTTTTTCGCAGAATATCTGTCCTATACCTGTTGTGCAAGGGAATAAAATTATTGTCATCTTGAAGTATAAAATCATTTTTAGACCCAATCCTTACATTAAAATCCCCACACAGTAAAATGTTTCCATCAATTCTAACATTATCTATGATATCTTTTTCTATGCATGTCATATTGGAGATTTTGCGTGTACATTTGGAGGAAAATAAACCAAGCAGATGTAAAGATCTTTTGTAAAACCAAAATATGATATGTTTAGTTTAAACCATTGATAATTTGGGTTTTTATTAGGTAAAATTTTGATACATTTTTGTAAAAAAAATAAACAGTGTATTTTCCTTGGAAAAATCCAATATACTAGACAAAGAATCAATTATAAATTATAAATATTTAAACATGTCTTTCGTAGTTTACGGTAGCGTGTTATTTTTATCATCCGGATTTTTTTCGAAAGATATCCGACATTGGATTTTATTATTGTTTTCCCGCGAAATGTCATCATTGCTTTCAAGATGGGATATGGGTGGAAGCAGAAAGATTTAATTGGCGTTCGGTGATAACTAACTAATACTTTATTCTCATAAACATACAAGTTACAGAGAAATTATCAAACAATATTAATATAATAGTACATGTGTAAGCAAATAACAATAAATAGTTAACTAACCAGGAGGGACGACCTTTGATAACACAATTCTTATAAATTTCGATAATTTTTCTAGTACACTAACATCTGTTGTACAAAATAGTTGATTAAATTTTAAAGTATTTGCATTTTTATGGCAATAATTTGGTAATAGTTTTTTCCTATCGATACTAAAAAAGTTACATACTTAAATGTAATGGTATTCACCACCAATTTCATTAAGGTTACATAAACTGCACAGTCGTTCATTTCTCGGTATTTTGCGCCACCTACCCGTTTCAATGGGCAAATGGTGGGATCCACATCTAAATTTACAAATATTATAAAATAAATATGCAGGTAATAGTGATAAATAATTTTCAAAACTAAAGCTATTTTTAAATATTCTATAACATGTTGTTTTGGGCGAGTTGAAAATGTCGGAAGACCAGTCTTGGATAAATTGGTCCTTTAGTCTTAATTCTACACATTTTTCTATCCATTCCGGAGAATAATAATTTTGGAGTACCCAAACGTTTGTTAAACCACAGTTATCAAATATATTCTTTATAAACATTAACCATTTGCATTCAATACCGTTATTAACAAAATTCGCAAAAAGTAATTTATAAAGTATTGATGAAATTTTATTCTCATCTCCATTCACTAATCGACACCAGAACTTTAGCATTCGAACTTTTACTGTTAATGATATGGGAAACCTTCCTAGTTCGCCATAAATAATACTATTTGGTGTTGTCTGTCTCAAGTTTAAAATAATTTTACAGAACCTTAAATGTACTCTTTCTAGTATATCAAGACTTTCAAAACCCCAGATTTCTGAGCCATAGAGTAATATTGGCGTGATAACACTATCAAACAAATCTAACTGACATTCGATAGATAAATTGTGCCTTCAAAATTTCTGCAATAAACTATATATTGCTTTTGTACCCTGTTCTTTTAAAAATTTTATAGTGGTTAAAAAAGACCCACTTTTTGCAAAAAATACTCCTAGATATTTGTAATCTTTGACAATTTCAATTTCTGCATTATTTAAATAATATTTTTCATTTCTTGATATTGATGACTAGAATACGACTGATAATTATGTATAGGTTTTGACGTTTTGTAATTAAAACAAACTCAAAGTCATAAATTAAAACTTATTTGCCAGGATTCAGGTTTATTTACTTGAAGATATTGGGTACTGGAATCCCAGCAAAGAAACAAAAAGAACAAAATAAGGAAATACTCCAAAACTGATTGTTTAAATTAAGCCTTTTTAAAATAAGGGGAAAATGTGTAATTTTACGTTTATGTTTTGCAAAATTATCTTCCCCCGGCGAACAGGCCCCCGACCCCTCACATCTTAGGGGCCTCATTCGGCGGCCCCAAGCCCCTGCCTACTCTATTCTCTGAACCGAGTTACGGCAGGCACTGTTGATCCTTATATCTATCCTACATATTTGCAATAGAATGGATCCTTATATATCTAGTTTGGCTTTTGTCCCCCACTCCCTTTTACGTATTTTATGAACTGGTAAATAGCATTGAATTATTCTTTACTTAAGTCCAAGTCCATGTTATGTTAACTTTTAATACAAAATAGCCGAGCACAAGCCAGCAAACAACTGTAGCGAACAAGTACCTATCGAACAGTAAGGAGGTATTACTAAAGACCAACGAAAGACATAAGGAAGCCATGAAATTTTAAATGCTGGCAAACAATTAGGAAGGGGTAGCGAACAAATACATAATCGAAACATCATAGTTGTGCAGTCAGCAATACCTTGTATTCACAGTATAATTTAACAAAGACAATAACCTAAGTAATAACAATTTTGAACGTATGTACATAACGATGTGGGTCTATATATGCCCGATTTTGGTCAAAGTTTTGAAATCGTAACGGAGACCGACTATATAGACGGTGTTGAGAAGACATAGAGGCGTTACTATCAGAAAAGAAAAGAAAAGAAGGTTGATTGATTGATTGATTGATTGATTGATTGATTGATTGTTTGATTGATTGATATATTGATTGATTGATTGATTGACGTCCAGCGAGCAGTATTTCAGGTATAGTCAGGACGAGAACAAGTAAACAAACAATAAATTAACGAAAAAAAGTCTGGAACATAAAGAAAAAGGCAAAGACCAAGGCCCTTGGAATCTTGGAGCTTGCCCCCAACAGCCTAAAGCAGAAAAAGGCGCCCCTTCGCAGCATTGCACGGGGGCATGTAGACGTCATGTTAGAAAATCTGAAGTTCGGACTGAACAACCAATTTCGAACCTATCTATATCTGCCTGATTTGGGTCGTAATATTTTGCGTTTGCAATAAAAAAAATTTTTCCAAACAATTGGTCTAAATAAGTTTCGTAAATTATAACGGAATTATAAAAGAAATCATTACGCGTTGAAACATATTTCTCCCATTTTGCTCTAATTATCAGACAAAGTAACAACGTAGCGTAAGTCCAGTTTCTTGTTATGTCCACATGAATTTAATGACAAAGAAGATAAGATCAATATGTATTTGAAATACACTTTAAAAGTTTGTGTAATTACTTGGCTGCATTACATGTTAATTTACCTCTGAATATTGAGCATCTACTATTGATCACGTGCCTGTCAAAGCAGAGATTGCGGTTCTTTCTGTGGGTGGGGTGTGCTCGACTCCAATTAGTTTTCCTGCAAATAAGTCGTGTATATTCTCATGCTTCCTTTCCCAATGAAAATTGCAATTACTGTAGTCTCAATAACTCACATGACTTGATTAGGACCATACAAAACAATGCAAAAATACCAAGCAAAATATCATTTGGATTTATTTTAAGTTCCGGCCATTCAGTAATAAGAAGTGTTAACGGTATGGGTTTTGAAAGGTTAATTTTAGGACAAATTTATTAAATGTAGAAATCCTGAACATGTACGGTTACGTCACAATTAATCTGATTATTGATTGCATGACTTCAACATCAAACCAGTACAATAATTACATATACCCAGCTTGAACCTTACTAGGAGGGTTCCAAGTGCGCGACCCACAGAGCAGCGCAGCCCCGGGTTGCGGATAGGGAATGTCCTCGCGTGTTTGGGGGTTGTAAAGTTATAATACGCAAAGCATGGCCACGGGTCGTATTGGGGGACTTGTTTGGTGTTTGGAGATTCCAACGTTCTTTGCACGATGAAGATCCCTTTTGTAGAGATCGAAAAGGCTAAAATCTCCGCCTCTACCCAATACCTTATACTTTTCCAGTGACGGTCAAATTTTGTTCCCTGTGTCCCATTCCACCCCCTTTCGTTGATTTATAGTCTGTTGGCTTGTTCTCATCCTGAAAATAGCTGAAATACTGTTCGCTGGACGTAAATCAAACATCCAATCAATTAATTAAAATATATATCCAGCAAAACAAAGTAAACCAATTGTTTGGATCACATTGGTGTATAAATTAGGTTTGGGTCCAATTTGCCATGTAGAAAAATGGGCAAGTCATTTCTAAAGTAACTTTATTGTTTGTTTACTTGATTTAGTCCTGAACTAACTGGAATACTGCTAGCTGGAATGTTCAGCAGCTTTACTATCAACAAAAATATTTGACAAAATATAGTTGACAGGTTATACTTTCGTACTGTGATTTTTTAATCCAAGGGTTTGTCAGAAGTAGGTCATTTGATTTTAAGACCACTAGGTTAGGTGTCACTACCGTCACCTGTGCAGATTTAATCATGGCGTTGAATATCAGCAGTCGTATTGTGTTATCAACGATTTTGTTCTGTTTCTTTTTCAGTGAGTATTTTTGTATAGCAATTAAATAATAGAAATAGATCTTGGTAACAAATTACACCTAAATGGGGTTTAAATTAGCCGTAAAACAGCTATATTCGGCAACAATTATAGCAATTTTTATAGCAAGTGAAACTTTAAAACGATGACATTTTGTTTACCGATATCATTTATTGACTTTTCTTGTGAAAATAACAATTTACTTACAGATTTAATGTACCCTCATCCCCAAACCCATTTGTAAACTATGCGTATTATCAAGGGAGGGACAAAATTTACCATGTTCGTTAATCCAGTTTTCGAGCAGAAAAATGCTCCTGATAAACGGATTACATTTTTTTAAACCCACCAATCGCATCAATTGATGCCAGTGTTTGGCTTTGCTGAATTTTGATACCTCCGCGGATGTTGGATTTGGATACCCGGTGTGTACCAGTGCTAGATCTGTGTTTCTACAACTTTTGCAAATGCTAGATTTTTTATCCGTGAGATTTTTTTCATTGGATATCTCATTTTTGTTTAGTTAGTGCATTATCAGTTTCATGTTATTCCAATCAAGATATCATTACTGTACAGTGCTCTCTCTACAAGCAACTATTGTATAAATATTTAAATTTAGATTTGTACAAGTCATTTTGATGCATTGGAAAAGTTAAAACGAGGTACATAAATAATTCTCCACATGGAACAATGCTTCTTTATTCTTTAACGTTAATAAGAGCAAAGCAATCTCTCGACACTGGTTGTATTTTTTATTTCCAGTACTCCATGTCTCCGGAAGTGAATGTTGTTCTTCCTACACTGACATCACAGGGAATGATCACTCCCCACAATGGTGTTCCGATTACTGCTGTTATGATCCAAAAACACTTGGATCGATACTGTATTGCTGCGATTCAGATTTTAAGGGCACAAGAAAGTGTACAGAAGTAACTTTTGCCTTTATTGGTTTGCCGCAAATATATATGTAAGTTAAAACGAATTCATAAGCCTCAGTTTTGTGTGTGAATAAATAAATAAATAAATAAATAAATAAATAAATAAATAAATAAATAAATAAATAAATAAATAAATAAATAAATAAATAAATAAATAAATAAATAAATAAATAAATAAATAAATAAATAAATAAATAAATATATATATATATATATATATATATATATATATTTGAAATATAAGATAAGATTAAAGTTCAAGTCTATATATTGGTCGCCGCAACTTGATGGCAAACCATAAATGAATTAGCAACTGATATATATGGGGGATGAGCAACCCTGGGAAACAGAGGTTACTCCAGAATTTAGATATTTGCTAGTTGACAGTTAATAAAAAGGGGGGCAAATGCAGTGAAAAATCTGCCTTATTGTCCGAAACCACCATTTGAACGCTTCTCACACTCCACGGCGATAACAAGACTGTGCTTTTTCCTTGCAAGGCTCCTCAATCCTCAAGCTCCAAGCTGTCCCAATACCTGAAAATATTCAAGAAAAGGGAGCGAAGTACCAATTTCATTAACAAGATGATTAGCAAAATATATTACAAAATGTATTAACGTTGTGCGTGTTATGTAATGGAGGTGGGTGGGAGGGTTTAAAAAATTTAGATTGCCAAGCCGACATTTTTCCTGTCACCTCCTTGCAGACGATTTTCAAAAAGACCGAACCTCGATTTGGTTTTTCTATTTTAAGACAGGTTTAACCAATCACCAATCATGTGTTTAAGGAATACTAGAGCGAAAGCAACAACAACCAACAACTATACTAGTCAGTCTTCCTTCGATAAAGGAATTTAATGCTGAATACATTAAATTCACTTATCTCAGAGAATGCTGAATAAAAACAAAGATCTAGATTGGCAGTATTTGGCCACAGCTTTATTATACAAGTACAATAATACATAAATAAATAAATAAATAGATAAATAAATAGATAAATAAATAAATATATATATTTGAAATATAAGATAAGATTAAAGTTCAAGTCTATATATTGGTCGCCGCAACTTGATGGCAGACCATAAATGAATTAGCAACTGATATATATGGGGGATGAGCAACCCTGGGAAACAGAGGTTACTCCAGAATTTAGATATTTGCTAGTTGACAGTTAATAAAAAGGGGGGCCAGTGCAGTGAAAAATCTGCCAAATTGACTGAAATGACAGATGCTCGTCATGTGTCGTTTCAGGCAACCGCCACAGAATGGGGGGGGGGGGGGGGGGGGTTGTTTGAACTGCACAGCTGTGCCAATACTGTTAAATATATATCTATAACTAATATAACTAATATATAACTGATATATAACTAATATATAATATAATGTATTTCTAGTATATATATGGCATATTTATATATATGAATAACAAATTGAAATAGCACTGTTATATTCAATATAATATATTTCTAGTATATATATGGCATATCTACATCAATATAAATGTGAATAACAAATTGAAATAGCACATGAATGTCTGTGCTTGAATGTATATACAAATTCAGAACTTCTAGTATACTTATGTTGTTGGTTTGAATGTTGTTGAACGCCACTTACAGCAATTTTTCAACTATATCTTTATTGGGGGAGAAAGCCGGAGAACATCCCGACAATCCGGTGGGAACACTTGCTCTAGTATATAAATTTAACTAAATATTTGCAGAACAGATATACAATTACGAATTTTTAGTATGCATATGTCATAGTAAACTAAATAATTGCAGCATGAAGATTTGTTTAAATATTTGGTTATGTAAAAATTTCCAGCGACCAGAGCATAATAACATACAGAATTGCATTCTAACCAATACATTACCAAGATCATTCCGCCCAATATTTATCATAATAAATTTTTGGAGGGTCTTCCAATTTAATAAAGGTTCCAATATAACCATCGAGTTAATGCATTCCTTATGATGTATAAGCAAACAAGGCAGAACTTGTGTTTCCTTGCAAGGCTCCTCAATTCACAAGCTCCAAGCTGACCCAATACCTGAAAATATTTGAGAAAAAGAAGCGAAGTACCAATTTCATTAATGAGTTAGCAAAATATATTACAAGATGTTTGACCTGCCATACTTGTATAGCATTCGGAATCTGTAGTGGTTTGCTAATATACATGTATATACTAGAATAAAAAGCAACAAACATTTATAAAGATATCAAGTGTAAATTATGTGTAAACAGTTAAAGTTTAGTTACATGAAGGGATTCTAATATAATTTTTTGAAAAAACATTGGATTTCTGCATTCCAAGAGATTTTATATCTTCAGTTGACAATTCTTTCCATGGAGGAATGTGTTGCCATACCAATGTGAAAACAGTCTTTGAATTAAACAGATAGTCCGGTGCCCACTGCGTGTTAGATCAAGTCTGGGCCTCTAAAACGCAGAACTATGGACGCCCAGCTGGTGTGTGCCAAGAACTAAGATGTTAAATTATTTGATAATAAAAATTGCCGGAGATGCATGTAATTCATTTATTTTAACTGGCCATATCGTAAATTGTTGCAAAAACAACGGTTACCATAAAGAAATGTAAAATGAAACTGATCCCGGTAGTTCAATAAATTTTGTAACCAGTCTTAGTTAAGCTACATGGGTCCGGTTAAGGAATCAGTAGACAAATTAATGTCATTAAATTTAATTGCCATAAATGTATCAAGTTTTTGTTTACTTTCAATGCTATTTATATTCTGGGAATACAGTTAGACTGATTCTTTTGTCCATATAAATTTACATGGAAGTGGTTCCAATGAATTTTGAAAGCTGCTCTTTACATGAAAATTTGTTAACAATGAACAACTAACATACAATGGTTTCAAAAAGAAATGAAATCATGTGCAGTAAAATCAGCAAAAATATATTAGAAACAATAATATAATCCACAACACTACATCCATTATATGTAACACAAAAGTGTATTTTCCTAATAAATCTCCAATTGTTCTACCATTTAGTATTTTTAATCCAGATTCTTGACACGTATTCAAGAAGTTTACCACTTTTATCAATTGGTTTACTGTCAAAAAAGCTGTGACCGTGATAGGAGGAAAGCAGGGCTTTATTCCTATTTTTATTTAAATAGAAATGCTTTACTCCTATTAATATGTCCATAACATAACATTATTATTATTATTGTTTAGGGGAAATATGAAATTAGAATTACAAGATATTGATAAAATGTCGGGAGCTCCATCATGCTTCCCGTGGATGCTAAGATCCCAGATGTGATAAAATTAAAGAAATTGTTAAACCATTCTGAAACAAAATAACATTTTTCGAGATTTCCAGGGTTGGAAGATCATTAAATAAATTTTTCTTCCAAAGACGTGTTGTTGAATGGAAGATTAATAAGGATTAAAAAATTTAGATTGCCAAACCGACATTTTTCCTGTCACCTCCTTGCAGACGATTTTCAAAAAGACCGAACCTCGATTTGGTTTTTCTATTTTAAGACAGGTTTAACCAATCACCAATCATGTGTTTAAGGAATACTAGAGCGAAAGCAACAACAACCAACAACTATACTAGTCAGTCTTCCTTCGATAAAGGAATTTAATGCTGAATACATTAAATTCACTTAAGTCCATGGATATAATATCAACGTATATGCATATATTGTCAAAGTATATGCATATAATATCAAAGTATATGCATATAATATCAAAGTATATGCATATAATGTCAAAGTATATGCATGCATATAATGACAAAATACATGCATATAATATAAAAGTTTATGCATATAATATCAAAGTATATGCATATAATATCAAAGTATATGCATATAATGTCAAAGTATATGCATGCATATAATGACAAAGTATATGCATATAATATCAAAGTTTATGCATATAATGTTAAAGTATATGCATTTAATATCAAAGTATATGCATATGCTTGACAAACTATATGCATATAATGACAAAGTATATGCATATAATATCAAAGTTTATGCATATAATGTTAAAGTATATGCATTTAATATCAAAGTACATGCATATGCTTGACAAACTATATGCATATATTGTCAAAGTATATGCACATAATGACAAAGTATGTGCATATATCAAAGCATATGCATATAATGTCAAAGTATATGCATATAATATGCATATAATATTGTAACATAGGGCACCCTGGTGTAAAGTCTGAGCCACTCAGGAGTTACAGTGTACAATAATTTATACTTTGAAAGGGGAGAGGTCACTTATTTTGAGAGAAATGGGGCATTTGGCAGCGGTTGGGCCGAGCGATATAGTACACATGGAGTATGTTTTACATGAATATTTTATTGATAATAAATAATAAATGCTGGATAATCCTGAGCCGGTGACTTCTTCATCCCAGGAGACACAATGGAAATATGGTCTGACACAGAATATACCAAACATTAAGAATAAATAAATTTATAAACCAACTTCAATGGAAACCATTGGTTCCAGACCAATATCAGAGCTACTAATAGCAAAAAAATGATTTATTTAGTATTTGGAGACCAACTCTTGTCACCGTCACCAGGCGCTGTCGCCGTTATATACCCGGTGATCACCGACGCAGGTCACCGTCACCGGCAATGGATTAAACCTCAAAAATATATAAATACAAGTTACCTTCGGTGTCAACGTAACTTGGAAGTGGTAAACCAACATTAATTTATAATTCTATTTGTAGAATTGGTCTGTTTTCGGCAAGTTAGGAAAAATAAAACAAACACAATCGTCAGGGTTTCTAGGGTTTATTCTGTCATCGTCACAGAAATGTATTTACAAAGTACAGGATAATAAAGACCCTGAAATAACAATAATAACAATATTTACCAAATCGTAAAATGAACAACTTATTGAAATGTGACTTTATTTAAGAAAATAGTATAAATTCTTACTATCGTCGAAACGTTAAAAATAAAAAAAATACTCGAACATGACTTCTTTCAAATACTGTCTTCATTTCTTATAAAAATAGTAAATTACGCTGAACTATTAATTGAAGACTTTGTAACAATAAATAGTATATTTACTGCACATCTCATATAGAAAATAAATGACTTTAAAACATAAAAACGGACATTACAATTAACCAACATAAACTAGTGCAGTTATGTCAAAACGAATACAGCACAATACGAAAATTACGGACAATACGTCCATAGACAAATAAACACAATATTACATGAAAACATACCTCACATGAGGTGTAAGAGGTCTATCCGTAGATCAACAGCCAATATACTGCTTACTACCAAAAAATATATCCACCTGAAGGATCAAGATTAAAATAATAAGGATATGTTTAAAATGTGAAAAGTTATTGTTTTCCATTTATTTATGAGGCTAAATAAATGGCAATTTATGCTGAAACTAAAATAGATTAAGCGCTCTCATACTTTAATTACAAATTACTTTAAAGTATTCAAATTTATACTTTATCCATTTTTAGATCTATTTACAGAAAAAATGGAATAATATCCTTAACTTTTATATCATTGCAAAGTTATCATTACTCTATACGTTTAATCAATTTTACGAAAGTTTAAAAGGCATTCATACACGTAATCATACAGTTTTCATACACCAATCGAACATGTAAAACCGGTCAAACTGATCATTTTCATACCCGAGGTTATTCAAATGACTATTAAAGGAAATATATATTAGCTATGGTAATTTTACTGACCTTTAGTAATCATGCAAACATGCAAGAAGAAAATAACATCAAAAATGCTGAGAAACAAATATGGCTTCCAACTCGTAAGAAATCAAAATGTGAGTCTGAACAAAGAGGTTAAACTTAAGAATTCCCGCTCAAAACCAATGAACCTTGAATATAACCAATAGAATAAGAATACGTCTAATAAGTACAGCTACAAAGAAAATACTAAATACAGGAATAGTACGAAAATGAATACAAGTACATCAGATATCTAATAAAATGCAAATAACATGATAAAATACAAATACACTAAAATATCACTCTGCCACACACTCCCCCCGGCCGTAAAATGACGTCCCGTCATTTCTAGGAGTGGTGGCTCACAATGTCCAGGATCGTACGGACTGCATCCTTCTCCATTCCAGCGAACAAAGGTGTCTGGGCCAGAGATGTAATACAGTCGATCTTCTGAAGCCAATCTGCTCTAGGTGGTTGGTTGACCATGTTGACAGCTGACATACTGGTGACGTACTGGTCTGACGTAAGCCAAGCAGGTTGTCTTCTCTCACGTCCTGACCGTCTGAGTACAACCGGTGATGGTTCTGCTCGGGGCTGTTCTTCTACAGGTGGATCTTCCTGTTGATCTTCAACTCCGGCATCTGGTCCGTCGGAAGCGCTTCCTTCCAGATCCTCCTCAACCTGGGCGTCCCCAGTAAGATCTGGCACCTCGTGCACTGGTTCAACTGAGTCTTCAACGGGTTCAGCTCCGCTGTCAAGTCTCTCCAATACACCAACAGAAGATTCATCGTCTGACTCGTCCGAGGATTCATCAGCTGATTTATCAACTGTAGACCGGTTGCTGTTGCTTCCAGCAGTCAATCTAGTCCTTGGTCGTGGTACTGGCCTTGGTCTTGGTGAAGGCTTTGGGTCATCTCTAATGAAACCAATGGGCAGGAGTAAATTCCGGTGTAAAGTACGTGGTCTTCCCTCGCCGTCTTCTCTAATGACTGTGTAGACAGGAATCTCGGGGTTCTTCTGTTCAATTACCACGTATGGTGTCTCCTCCCAGGTATCCGCTAGCTTGTGCTTTCCTTCGTGCGCAACGATCTTGACTAGCACTTTATCTCCTTTCTCCACATCAGCACCACGAACTCTAATGTCGTAAGTCTCCTTCTGTTTAGTCTGTGCACTCTGAGACGCTTCGGCTGCTAGTCTGTAAGCCTCTGAAAGTCTGGTTCGCAAATCCTTGACGTACTTTGAAGTAGTTGTCTTTTCCTCTTTCCTTAATCCAAAAACCAGGTCAATGGGTAGTCGAGGGTGTCGTCCGAACATGAGGAAATACGGTGCAACTCCCGTGGACTCGTGGCGAGTGCAGTTGTAGGCATGAACCAACGGGGCAACAAACGCTTTCCAGTTCGACTTCTGTTCCTGTGTCAAGGTTCCTAGCATACCAAGGAGCGTCCTGTTAAACCTCTCCACCATGCCGTTCCCCATAGGATGGTAGGGTGTAGTCCTAGACTGTTTCATTCCCATCAAGGTACATAGTTCCTTTATTACGTTGCTCATAAAGTTGGCTCCCTGATCGGAATGGATCCTATGTGGAATTCCATAGTGGACGATGAAGTGGTCGAATATCGCCTGGGCAGTTGTTCTAGCTGTTTGGTTTCTAGTTGGAATGGCCTGGCAGTACCTGGTAAAGTGGTCGGTGATGATCAGAATGTTCTGGTATCCTCCTTTGGACTGTTCCAGGGACAGGAAATCCAAACACACTAGCTCCAGTGGGTAACTGGTACTGATGCTGACCAATGGCGCTCGCTGACTATTGACTGGCGTCTTTCGTCGTAGACATCGTCCACACTGTGCAATCCACTGTTCCACTGATCTATCCATACCGGGCCAATAGAGTCTATCTCTAAGTAGTGACAGAGTCCTATCCTTTCCGGGGTGACCAAAATCATCATGGAGTGCTCGGAGAACATCGTCTACGTGTGCTAATGGTAACACAAGCTGCATGTTCTGTCATCCTCACTCTCAACTGTTCTGTACAGTATTCCGTTGTCGAGGCAAAGACGGTGGAACTGTCGCAAAAGTGGTGTGGGTCCTACCTCTGCTACGGTTGGTTTCTTTCCTTCCTTGACATACTTGATAATCTCTCTGATAGTGGTATCCATGTCCTGTGCCTTCTTCCAATCCACAATGTCGTGTGGGACTTCTTCGTCTTCTTCATCTGATGGTACTGATGATGGATCTACAGCTAGGCTTTCGACTAAGGCTGATGGTAAAACTGAGTTGCAGATGGCCTGTACTGCCTCCCCTGAGATGGTCGCTGTTCCGTCTACATCATAGGGTAACCGGCTCAAAGCATCTGCATCTGCCATCTGTCTTCCAGGTCGATAGGTGATGTCGAAATCAAACGCTGCAAGACTCGCTAGCCATCGATGTCCTGTGGCATCAAGCTTCGCTGTAGTGAGCACATATGTCATGGGATTGTTGTCGGTGATCACGGTAAAGTTGTTACTGTAGAGGTAATCTCGGAACTTCTCACACACTGCCCACTTCAATGCCAGAAACTCTCTCTTGTGCGTTGGGTATCTCTGTTCCGCCTTGGTTAATCCTCTACTTGCATAAGCAATTACTCTCTTCCCTAGTGGCTGGTTCTGGTATAACACTGCTCCTAAAGCTGATCCTGAAGCATCTGTGTGGAGCTCAAAAGGTAGCTTGCTGTCTGCATAACCAAGGATGGGTGCTGAAATGAGTAAGTTCTTCAGAGTGGCAAACGCCTCTTCCTGTTCAGGTCCCCAAGTCCATGGCTTCTGCTGGTGCTTCTTCGACTTCTTGGATGCTGGAGCAGGCATCAGATCTGTCAGTGGCTTGCTGATGGTACTGAAGCTCTTAATGAACCGCCTGTAGTAGCCAACAAATCCTAGGAATCGTCGTACATCTTCTGGGCTCGATGGTTTGGGCCAGTTGACTACCTTCTCTGTCTTCTCCGGGTCAATTTCTACTCCTTCCTCTGAAACGATGTGGCCAACATACTTTACCTTTCTCTCGAAGAACGTGCATTTATCTGGTGCAAGCTTCATGTGGTGTTGACGAATCCTCTCGAAGACAAGTTGTAGATTCTCGAGGTGCTCTTCATACGTCCTACCAAAGATGATCACGTCGTCTATGAAGATACAGCATATCCGGAGATGAAGATCCGAAAGACACTGTTCCATCATTCTCTGGTATGTGGCAGGCGAGTTCGTCAATCCAAAAGGCATACGGTTGTACTCGTAAAATCCAAGTGGTCCAACTGTGAACGCTGTTCGCTCCTTGTGTTCTTCTAAGATTTCGACCTGGTGGTAGCCACTCTTCATGTCCACTGTTGAGAAGAAGGTACTTCCAGCTAGAGAATCTAAGAGTTCTTCAATGCGGGGCAAGGCATAGCTGTCCTTCTTGGTCTTCATATTTAGTTCTCTGTAGTCTACACACATCCTGAGTTTCCCATTCTTCTTCCTCACTAAAACTACATTCGATGTCCAAGGGCTTCTTGATGGTCTGATGGTTCTATTGGACAGTAACTGGCGTAGGTGTTCCTTCACTTCATCGTACATGGCTGGTGGAATTCGCCTGTATCTTTGCTTAAAGGGTCTATCATCTAGCAGGTCTATTCGATGTTTCACTTCGGTGTTTCCAATATCTGTGTCATCCCTGGCAAAGATGTCGTCATACTGCAGTATAAGATCCTTCCCTCTCTGTAGTTGGTTGTCACTTAAGTCACTCTGTGTAATCTCAACCAGGTCAAGGACTGAGGTCAATGATGATGACTCTGTCTCTGGTGGTTGAATGGTGACAGGTTGAAGTTCACACAGTATAGCTCTTGGTGGTATGACGATGGTTCTGGTAGATACGTTGGTCATCTGTACATCTACATTACCATTGGTCTTGTACTGGTACTGGATCAAACCTGGTTCAACTTCTAAGTCTGGGTGGTTTGGTTGTAGCTTGGATGGATGAAGCATGGCTGGTGTTGTTACATAGGGTATCTCCTTGTCTAGTAATCCAATAATCCGGCATGATGTGTTGGGCTTGAGGGTAATGGTCTCCCTACCAGCATTCTTTACAACAGCTAGGACATTGTTGTTCTTCCTTAGCTCTTCCTCTCTCAGGCTGATGGTCCTAAAGGTGAAGTACCATGGTGTCTTTAGTTGACAGGTCTGTAAGTAGTTGTTCCCATGGTGTTGTTTCAAGGAATCCATCATAGCTGTCAAGATGTTGGTACCCAAAAGGACTGGTACATGGGTGTTGTATGGAGTGTCTGGTACTACTAACAACAAACATGGATGGTCTGTGCTGTCGTTCTCCATCTTGAGCTGTGCCTCAATATACCCATCATATGGCAGTTGCTGGCCTCCTGCACATTCTATATCTAGTAGATCCTGAATGGAGTGCATCTCTAGATCAACAAGGTGGTGTTGGTAAAAGGTACGGCTAACTGTTGAAACTGTAGAGCCTGAATCAAGAAGTGCCTTTACAGATGTTCCTTCCAGCAATACCTCACTCTCCGTTGGCTTTCCAAACAATCCAGATGGTACTCGGAGTTTCATAGTCTCTGGTGTCTCTGTAGGACCTGTACTCTTACATAAGCCTATTGACGGTCCTGGTTCAACGGCTTCTTGGAGTTTAAATCCTCCTGTCGAACTCTGCATCCCTTCTTTATGTGACCAACTTGTCCACATCTGTAGCATCTAATTTCCTTGGTCTGGTTAGCTGAAGATGCTTGGTCGTTGTTGTCTTGTCTGTTCTGCCAATTAGGTCTGCTCTGATATTTCTTGTTTCCTCTGTATCTGTTACCTCCTCTACCTCTGTTACCATAACTGTTTGTCTCATAACTATCCATCCTGGTGGCTAACTGTAGAACAAGACCGGTTAGTTCGTCAAGCTTGCTGGTATCTGGCTTGGGTTCATCTTGTTCTTTTGTCGCTGATTTGGCAATCTGTGGTTTCTTGGTTGTTGCTGTTCTTTCTTCATAGTCCTTCTCAATATGCCTCAGTGCTACTCTCAACTCATCAAAGGTCTTCAGGGTATCATACTTATATCCAGATATGTCTTTTAGTGATGACTTCAATCCAGTCCAAAGCATAGATCTAAGCATACCATCTTTTTCTGAGTTCTTCACAAGTCTCTTGGTAACTGCCTTTCCTAAAAGGTCTTCAAGTCTGCAGCTCCATGTTGTAACACTTTCGTCATCTTTCTGTCTTGCTCTATAAAATTCAGCAAGTAGTTCTTCTTTGCTTTCCACTGCACCATAAATACTTTCCAACTTCTCTAGTATTTCTGGAAGTGATGCTTGGGGTCCAAGGTGCATGGCTACTTTCCCAGCTTCTCCTTTGAGAGATCTTCTGACTGCGTAGTTAATACTCTCATGGTCGTATAGATTGTCGTTCATCAAAGATGTCACCTCATATCTCCACAGTTCATATGTCGTCTCATTCTTTAGGTTGGCACCAGAAAAACATGATATCCTTGGAGGTTCTCTCCTACCCTGAGGTGGTGTGTACTTGGGTCTGACATCAAGTGGTCTATCTTGTTTCTCTTCCTTCACAGTGGTTAAACGTTGTTTAAGCCAATCAGCAGCACCTTCTATGGAATCGGAATTGGTTTCTTCTTTCATGGTATTCCTAATAAGTTCAAGTAGCTTTAACTCCTCTTCTGATGGTTTTCCTCCAGTTGCCATGGTGATAAATTCTCAAAATAATAGCTAAAGTAAATGATCTACCTAAGTAAAGAGGTAACGTAACTGATCTAAGTAAAGAGGTAATCTCTAAGTGTAACTAAAAGGTGAAATAAGCTCTGAATATAAGTAAGTCCAAATCTGAAAATAATCTAGAAAAAAAAAATAAATGATATACAAAGTAACTTAGCTACAGGATACAAAACCTCAACTTGGATATGAGTTGCAAAGCTTTTACGTTTACAAACTCAAGCCAATAGACAAAAAGATGAATCTATTAGTATATAAATACAAAAGTACAATACGCAATGACAAAGCAAAATATGTCAAATAATAAAAATACAAGCAAGACACAAAATGGCAAAACAAATCAAGTATATATAGAGATCAGTATCTACAACACAACCTATACAACTCACATAAACCTGATAACCTTCCCTGAAAACTAAAGATCAACTCACAAAGATCTCAACTTAGACAAGTCAAAGACTAAAAGAGATATAGATCTAGGTAATGTTAATTGTCTAAGACAGTCACAAAATAAGGTAAAAGGGTAAGGTTAGTAAATGAATCAATATTAATTCATGCAAAAAAGGTAAGGGTACATGCAGGTCAAATAAGGACATATACATGCAATCAATCACGCAAACTCAAATGTAGTCCTATGTACTATTTATCAAACCTAGTTATAACTTATTTAACTTCTATTTAAACCTAAGTTTAATTCAAAGTCCAAATGCGAAAATTCAAACTCATGCGGACAATCACAGTACAATGTATAATAACAAATACAAACAATCACAATGTACAATCAAAGACAAAACATAAAACATATACATATATACCATGCAACGTCAAATCACATGTAAATACTCACTATCTCAAAAAGTAAACTAAGTTACGGAACGGCTACACCTATAGGAAACAGACAAAACTGGTGGTCAATGACAAAAATAAAATGAAAATGAAAGAACCTAAGTGTAATGCAAGTGAATGTGCTAGACAAACCTAACTTTAATATAAGTTAAAGGATAGTGTACAATTAACTAAGTTCACAAAGTCTAGCAACAGTGAAAATTAATAAAATATTTTTTAAAGTGTAAGTGCATGTATGTCCTAACAAAAAAAAAATTGTATGTGTAAACAGCTAAAGTGAAAGTGAAAGGAAGCTGTAACTATGTAAACAATATCAAACTTCCGGTTCACTCACACTTCCGGTCAACCTTGACCTCGGGGGGGGGGTCAAAAGAGAAAAAAAAAATGAAAAGGGGTACCTACATGTGACAGACTAAGTCAAAGTTCGGTTCACGAAACTTTGATAAACCAATACTACATATGTACAAGTCTCAGTGTATCTAAATTACACTGTAAAAATTCCTAAAAATTTAAAGTGAAAACGATTTGAAAAAAAAAATTCTGAAAAAAAAAAAAAATTAGCCAAGTTTTTTCAAGTATAAATAAACAAAAAATTTAACAAAAGTTCAAGAAATTAAAGTTATTAGTTTTACAAACAATAGATAATTTAATAACTGACCATAAAAACACTGTCGTTGTTCTGTATCCAAGAAATTCAAAAAGAGAAAATCCAAAATCCAAAAGTGAAATCCACCAATATCTGTTTAAATGTCAGTGAGCTCACATTCCGGAAATACGGTAAACATGCATGTGACGAATACAGCTGGTGACGTAGGAAATCCCAGGTGCAACAATTACAAGTATCCAATCTATGACGTAAAATCCACAGGTAAATACTAGGTAAAGTACACAGGTAAACAAAGTCAAGACCTTCAGTATCAATAAACTGTTAATCCGTCGAATACACATCTGATGACAAATACGTGGGCGCCATTGTAGAATTGGTCTGTTTTCGGCAAGTTAGGAAAAATAAAACAAACACAATCGTCAGGGTTTCTAGGGTTTATTCTGTCATCGTCACAGAAATGTATTTACAAAGTACAGGATAATAAAGACCCTGAAATAACAATAATAACAATATTTACCAAATCGTAAAATGAACAACTTATTGAAATGTGACTTTATTTAAGAAAATAGTATAAATTCTTACTATCGTCGAAACGTTAAAAATAAAAAAAATACTCGAACATGACTTCTTTCAAATACTGTCTTCATTTCTTATAAAAATAGTAAATTACGCTGAACTATTAATTGAAGACTTTGTAACAATAAATAGTATATTTACTGCACATCTCATATAGAAAATAAATGACTTTAAAACATAAAAACGGACATTACAATTAACCAACATAAACTAGTGCAGTTATGTCAAAACGAATACAGCACAATACGAAAATTACGGACAATACGTCCATAGACAAATAAACACAATATTACATGAAAACATACCTCACATGAGGTGTAAGAGGTCTATCCGTAGATCAACAGCCAATATACTGCTTACTACCAAAAAATATATCCACCTGAAGGATCAAGATTAAAATAATAAGGATATGTTTAAAATGTGAAAAGTTATTGTTTTCCATTTATTTATGAGGCTAAATAAATGGCAATTTATGCTGAAACTAAAATAGATTAAGCGCTCTCATACTTTAATTACAAATTACTTTAAAGTATTCAAATTTATACTTTATCCATTTTTAGATCTATTTACAGAAAAAATGGAATAATATCCTTAACTTTTATATCATTGCAAAGTTATCATTACTCTATACGTTTAATCAATTTTACGAAAGTTTAAAAGGCATTCATACACGTAATCATACAGTTTTCATACACCAATCGAACATGTAAAACCGGTCAAACTGATCATTTTCATACCCGAGGTTATTCAAATGACTATTAAAGGAAATATATATTAGCTATGGTAATTTTACTGACCTTTAGTAATCATGCAAACATGCAAGAAGAAAATAACATCAAAAATGCTGAGAAACAAATATGGCTTCCAACTCGTAAGAAATCAAAATGTGAGTCTGAACAAAGAGGTTAAACTTAAGAATTCCCGCTCAAAACCAATGAACCTTGAATATAACCAATAGAATAAGAATACGTCTAATAAGTACAGCTACAAAGAAAATACTAAATACAGGAATAGTACGAAAATGAATACAAGTACATCAGATATCTAATAAAATGCAAATAACATGATAAAATACAAATACACTAAAATATCACTCTGCCACATATTAACCTAAGCAGCCTGGTTTAAATTATCTGCATCTTTTAGAAAGATTTTGTGAAAGACCTAGCGTCGTCAAAACCAACTCAAGAATCTTTCTCCGTCACCGGATCCGATAGTTTTATTACCGGTCTACACCAATCACTGAAAGCGTTGCAAAAATCAACCAATCAGCGTCATCAAGACAAAAAGTAAAGGGACTAAAATGACGTCAGCTATATTTGTTTACAAAGGACAGCTCTGTCACCGGCAATATTATGTCTTAATTAAAAGGAAACTATCTACTTTCAGCAGTACCGAACATTTGTATACTAATACTCCTACACAGGAGTATATTAAGGTGCAACTGTTATTTCAAAATATATGCGTATATGTCATCAGGGTGACCCTTCTTTGCCACCGCTGGTCACCAGGTTTAGAACAACGTATTTTATGTTTCAAATAGCCAACAATCACAATTGAATACATTTATACTAATGTATAGCACTTAACCAATCGTGCCTTATTCTCACAAAATGTGTCTATGTATTTTACGACTGTTTTAAGGGTAAAATCACAACTACCGGACATGAGCATTTAAATGGTAGAAAAATGTAAATCGCAATTTCTCATGTCTTTGCTTCAACATAACTCAACAATAAATTAATGAAAAAAAAACTGTTTCATAGTTATACTAGTTTCATTGAAAAGGTTAATCTAAAATTTTGTAAATACAGATTAGGTTTGAGCAAACAGTCTGTAAACATAACAGCTAGAGCTGAATTAGCTCAATATCCTGTAGATACATTTATTAAAATACAGTCAATCAAATACCTAACAAGACTTCTACACCATACTAGTAATCTTTTGCTAGATGATGCCAATCTAATTAAAATTATATCTTCACTTGGCTCCCCCTTTTTGCTATTGTCGCCGTGAATAGCAAAAAGGGGGAGCCAAGTGAAGATATAATTTTAATTAGATTGAGATGATGCATTCTTACTATCACAGTCCCTGCATAATAAAGGTACATACTCCTGGTTTTCATATGTACATAATATATGCAGTTCAAATAATATAGAATTAGAAGAACTAAAAAATATGAACTATAATAAAAACTTGACTTTTTTTTACAAAGACATTAAACAAAAATTTTAAAGATAACTATGTAAAATGCTTTTTTCAAAAACTAAAAAATCTTACACCAGAAATTAAAATATATTTATATAGTAAAATTAAAACTGAATATAACAAAGATAAATATTTATTAAAAACAAACTTAGATAACAGAAGAAATATATGTAAAATTAGAACAAGTGATCATTGCCTTGAAATTGAAAGAGGAAGATACAAAAGAGTGAAAAGGCCAGATAGACTATGTACAATGTGTACTAACAATGTATTAGAAGATGAAATTCACTACTTTTTCCATTGTCCGAAATACTCCGATATAAGAAAAAATTAAGAAAATAACATTAAAAATAGTTATCAAAATTATATAAATATAATGTCTTCTTGGAGTCATTTGCAGTTTGTTGTTCCATTTATTAAAATGTCTTTAATACTGAGGGAAGTGGACTTGAAGATTGCATGATTCTTCTATATGATTGGTTAATTTTTGTTTATATATGCCTTCAACCCCTCACGGGGTATATCTGTGCTTTAAATAAATAAATAAATAAATAAATTATCGTATACAGATAATACATACTGATGTAAGAGACGCAACTCCAATTTCTTTAAGATTAAACATGAAATAATAATAATAATCAAAAAAACCTTTGTCAAAATAGATTTATAATAGGAGCGTTTGTAATAATATTTAGTCATCAACACATACATTCCCACTGTATGATACCAATCTGCGGAAAATGGTTCTAATAAACATATTATTTGTGTGTTTAATATTTTTCCCGTCATTGTTCACTTCTGTTATGTTCCAATCATCGTTAGTATAGCCATTGTTATCGGACTGGTCACGTGTTGCTGCTGCTGTTGTGGGTGTTGCAGAAAAAGTACCAATGTCATAGTACAGAATCAAGGATCAGGTACACACACTCAATAAATTGAAACATTAACGTGCAGAAAACTACACTTGTACACACATTCTAAAACACGACCTGCCGCATACTACACTTTACGACATAAAGGACATGAACAAATTCTAACCATAACATCTTGAAGACTATCTAAACCATGAACAAATACTAAATGAGACAGCCGAAGACTACTACATCACAAAGAGTCTGAACAAACATGAATTACAGGAAACAAAAAATTTCTTTTAACACGCCAATACTACTTGTTGATATTTTTGAGATCACGTAACCGGAAGAAAGTTCGAGGCTTACTTAGTAGTTGAAATACCATTCTAGTATACATATCGCCCCACAAAGATTGTTGGATTTGGGCGTTTTGGTGGGGTGGGGAGGGGGCGTTTTGGTAAGGGACGTTTTTGACAATTGGGCGTTTTGAGTCGAATTCACCGTGTCCTAGTTATCGTGTTTACTTATATAGCTTTATGTCTGACTTTATTCTGTTCACATCAGAAGTTATACTCCTAAACAATAAAAGTACCATAGGTAATTTTACTGTTTCAGAAATAATAATTTCGGTGGTAATGCTATGAAATCATAAGTAACAATATATATTTTCTTGTTTCATGCGTTCTGATTGGTAGACGCAACGAGTTTAGATGCGTTCCCAGTATTCAGCTCACCTGTACTCAGTCACCTGAAATCTACCATTTACGTAAGAAAAACCAATTCTGCGTGTGGTATACACTTAGCTTTGTGGTTTAACATTTGTAAAGCTGATGATAGATATGGGAGTAGGACAACTGCCCCCGGACAACTGCCCCTATGGACAATTGCCCCTGGACAACTGCCCCTCCCCGGACAATTGCCCCCTAGGACTATTGCCCCCATGTAAAAGCATAAAATAAGATGAACAATTGCTTTTATTAATGACACACAGAACTCAAACAAACAAAACATTTATAAAGATAACAGTGATTCATATATATATATATATATAAAGGGTCTAAAAGAATGCTGCTGAACCAGTAAACTTATTTAGTATCGGATCGACAAACATGACGATACAGCATAAACAAAAAATAATAATATACAAGTCTAGAAGATTATGCAACGATACATATGACGGTGTTTCTTGTCATAAATTTAGACACAGACTGACCAACGAAAAATTATAACAATAATCATGTCAAAACTACAATGGGGGAAAGTGCTATGAAAAAAAATAATAGGGACAAAAGATATATATATATGTTCAGCTCACTTGAGCAATAAAAGTCCTAAAAGTGAATGTTGTATGCAATATCCTGCAATAAGTCAGTTGGCATAGTTCTGTACCAGGTTGAGTATGCGGCTTGTAGTATCTTGGTATTTCACAAATGATGTAATCCTCATAGCTGAGCTTTTGATGACATCTCTTTGATTCCTCGATTTAAATATGCTCACCTTAATTTTCTACCTTTGAAGATATTATTAAGGCTCTTACTATAAGCTTGTAAACAGTTTTAAAATAAATTGTTATTATAATTATAATTAGCTGTAAAAAAGTAATCAATTTTAAATAAAATTTATTTAATGGTAATCAAAATTTGTTAATTTTTTTTAATTTAAACATATTTATTCATAAATTCAATAATGAAAAACAGTATAATGAAATACAAAATATCTAGACAGGATCTGGTAACAAGCACTTAGCTTTTGTCAAAACCATTTCCTGAAATATTACTCACAATAGTAATACATACACATTTCTGCATACTCTTAACATGTTAATTTTCAAAAGTGAAAATTTTCTATCATTGATTTTTTATTCAAATGAAATAAATTATTAAGATCAAAGGAAAATACATAAGTAATGATAAAATATGGGAAAGATTAAAGGGAAAAAAGTGTACAATAATAATAATAGTAAGAATAATTATAACAATAATCATGTCAAAACTACAATGGGGGAAAGTGCTATGAAAAAAAATAATAGGGACAAAAGATATATATATGTATTAAAAAGATGCAAGGAATTATTCTACGAGTTGAATCGTTTGCTGTTTATGATGAACTTCTGAACTGTCATAAAAATGTTCATGTTTTGTTCATCGTCTAGTAGAAATGATCCATATAACAATAGGTTTAAATTTATTGCAATAGGAAGATCGAGACTGAAAATAGTTTGCTGACGCAGATGTGTATATTTATAACAAAAAAGTAGATAATGTGAAACTGATTCTATAGAACCGCATGTGCAGTTGGGTGTCTGAACTAAACTTCTAGAAAAGAGATGTTGATTTAAGGAACTACAGCCCATTCTTAATCTACAATGTAATATTTGACCAATTCTTGACCCAACATAGTAATATATAGGACATTTTTTGTTGTGTACTTTGATATTAGCCTTAAACGAATGTAAAGACCTAGAGTTTCTGACGTCATTTGGCAACTTATTCCATAACTTTACTGTATAGGGTAGAAAATAATCAGAATAAAGATTAGTACGTGTTCGAAGCTCCGCTAAGTTCTGGGACTGTCTGGTGCTGTAACCGTGTTGTTCTGCTACTAGATTTGGTAAGATCTCTTGAAGATAATTTGGAACTTCCCTTCTAACTAACTTGTGCAAAAGTATCAGTCTGTGCCCATCCCTTCTATCTGAAAGTTTTTCCCACCCAGTTTCTTCATATAACTTTTCAATAGCTGTCAGTTTTGTTCCTCCAGAAACAATTCTAGCAGCTTCTAACTGAACGTCTTCTAATTTTTTGCTAAGGGATAAATTTTGATTGTGCCAAATGACATCACCGTAATCCAAAATAGGTATAATGAACGACATGTATATTTTTTCTAAAGTATATCTATCTACAGTAAGTCGTATTTTTCTAATAATATTAATACGAGCATAGGCTTTATTTACAATGTATTCAATATGTTTGTGCCACGTACCGTTACTTGTTAGAATTATACCTAAATGTTTATGATTATCTACTTCTTGTAATATGTGTTGATTCATCAGTAGTGGAGGTTGCACAGATGTGATTGCCTTTCTGGAGATAGTCATGGTCTCAGTTTTTTGTTGACTACACTTTGTCCAAGCTGTTAAATTCTTAAATAAATAGTTAATTCATAAAGAAAATTAAAGTAAAATCAACTATAAATGAGGATAAATAAAAAGTAATTTATGTTTTTTTTTAATTATCCAAGAAAATTCCATATTCCTAATTTATTATTATTTTTGAATACACATTTATATGGGACAATAAATGGGGGGGGGCAATAATTGTCCTAGGTGGGGGGAGGGGGCAATTGTCTAGGAGGCAGTTATCCGGGGGGGGGGCAGTTGTCCTAGACCCGATATAAATTTGAGCTGATAATCGTATTTGATCTTTGAGTAAATTAGCACAACATTTATATCCGTCTTTAAATTTATAATCAGCGCTCACTTCATGAATAGTATGTTATCGTTGTTCAAACATTGCCAATAATGAGATCCTCATTTGTATTAAAAAGGGATTTCGAAATCTTAAACCATAAAACTAGTTTACTTTCGGTTTCTAAAGACTGGATAAATTCACTATATTCCGTTTTATATCCAAAAGCTATTCTTCCAGATTTCCCTTTACTATGTGACTTTTTATTGTTAAGAATAAAATTATACCCAGGTATCAGAATTTCATCTAAATCATCAGTTTTGGATTCTACAATATAAATAAAATCATGACATTCTACTTAATCAATGAATTATGGATATTTAGATTTTTAAATAAACCACCACAATGTAAAGATAACAATTTTGGTTTAACGAAAAAAGAAAAAGTTATATTGTTCATTTTTTGACTTTGCACAAGCTTTTGACACCATCTGTCGTCCAGGATTATGGTCAAAATTGCTAAACTCGTCTATTAATGGGAAGATGTATAACATTATTGTAAATATGTATAATAATATAAAGTGACACATTTTTAATTGTATTGAAAAAATTGAGTTTTTCCCATGTAATATCGGTGTTAGGCAGGGTGAAAACCTTTCTCCCATATTGTTTTCTTTGTTTATTAACGATCTGGAAAACTATTTGTCAGATAATAACATTTCTGGTCTTCAATGCATTTCAAATGAATTAGAAATAGAACTTCAATAAACCACCACAATTTAAATTTAACAATTTTTGATTAAAAACATTGATAGTTACAGAGTTATCAAAGTCCCCAGTTTGTTCTCCATGTTAACCACTGAGCAGTGCCCACTGCAAGCTGATGATATGTTATAAATATCCATGTCTTTGCTAGTACAATACTTTACAGTTTATCATGGCTAATGCACAGTTAGATGCAACCAGGCAACCAGAACTTGATACATAATGACTTTAAGTTTCAAGTTAAGACAAGACAAGGAGAGAGATGTTACTGGCAGTGTTCAACATGTAACTGTCCTGCAACTATCAACACCTGTAATAATATTCCAACCAAAATAGCTGGCAACCACAATCACCCACCAAACAGAACACAGTTGAAAGTTAATAATGTTCTTCATCTATGAAAGCCAGAGCCAGAAAAGAACTTAATCCTATCAAAAAAATTTATGACGTTTGTGTGCTATTCTTTGTGCTAATGCAAATAAATATATAACCACCAGAGTAATTTTATTCAGAGTCGGATAATATATACATATTACCAAACATATAACATGAGCTCTTTTGAGCTCTTAAACCGACTTAATATTTTTCCAACAGAAAAAATCACAAAACATAACATGACAGCACAAGATTAACATACACGTTAAAGTACATTCATACACAGAATATAAATCAGGAAGTCATTAAAGATGGACAGCACAATAATACATGCATTTTAATTTATGGTAGTCACAAACATAATCCATTGTTTATATAAGTATTCTGGCTACTCCCAACATGAATTTTTAATATTTTACCTCTAAAATTAAAAATGTTGGAATAGCCAGAATAAACCTATTTACCGACCAAGTCTACCATTTCTGCCACGACTGGTTGCGACTGCACCTCTTTATGATCGGTAATTGAGGTCATCAAATAAAACCGTACACGCCGTTATGTGTTTCGGCGTAAATTAGCAAGACATTAGGAATGTATAGTATGGACAATTTAGTTTTGATTGGTTTACTCAGTCCTTGTTTCCCAGGAGGTATCTTTCAAATGATTTTGTATGACAAGCCTGCGAGATGCGGAGGCCACGATGATTATACAAGTCGTGTGCAACATGTATATATTTAAACTGTATATATTAAATATTAAAATATTTAAAATAACATAGAATTAAACACTGTGTTCAGGAAGGTATCAATGTGTAAACTCCTGCCACTCACTCACAAACTAAATAAAGTCTTTATACAAAACAATGATACGTATCCATTTATAACACGCCGGAGGCGCCATTTTGTTGACCTTGGATACTGTAAGCAGTCCGATCAGAGGCCATATCTATTAATAAATTATTTAAGATGACGTTATTTAAGTATTTTATCCAATCAAAATCAAAACATTTGTTATAAAAACATACACAAAGAAAAAAAGGGGGGCGGTAAGATCGACAGTTATCGCGTACTTCCGTCGGGCATCCTCGGAAGATCAAAGAAAAATACCGACAAGTTACAATTTCAATTGATTTTTAAAATTTTACAGTAATAAAAATTGTTTTTCAAAAAATTTGCAATTAAAATGTATTCAAACGTCAAACTAACGTTTATGTGCATAAACATTGCTAAGAACTTAATAATATTTTCAGACTGTAAAATAAAAATATATATATATAGAAGAGTCTTATTTTTGCCAGAGACATGTAATTATATGCCTCTGTTTTTGCAAAACAATTTATAAGATTATTAACTTCTAGAATTATTTTCAACTATTACAACTGTTGATGACCTTTATTGGAATGTAACTGAATTGTTTTTCTATTGTATTTTTATATACATGTTTCAAAATTTCATTTACCTTTTAGTTTTCTATTGTATTATTATTTTTCAAAATTTCATATAGCTTTTTTTAACTTGTTTGTTTAAAGGACTTCATATACGATCTTAGAGGTAGGTTTAATATAATTCTATAAGTATCTAAATATAACTGCTTCTTTAAAATAGTTCTACATAAATAAATTTTAGTGTAAACAGTATTTTATTAGCCAATAGATGACATAACAACAAACAGATAACATAGAAGATTGGGATTGGAAAACAAGTGACAAGCACTTTTACAAGTTCCTCTCCCAAAGAAAACATAAACAGAGATGGTACAAAATAATAAATGGTTTCATATCGAAGATAATGACCATACACTGATAAATCCAAATAACATAAATTAATGTAGTGAATATAATGTATATAGTTTAAAGCAAACAGTATCATGAGCCGCAATAAGATTAATAAAAGCGCAAATTACCTAAGGTACAAATATTACATCAGTTGAACCTTTTAGTATGCAATATAAATTCTTGAATTACAATGAAGTTTTCTGAGTTCACTTATCAGAAAGAGTACTGTCACCATATAGCAGCTTATCTACAGTAACGGGAGCATATGAAAGGCGGTCTAACATATGGCGCCTCTGAATATCGTACATGTGTATTGGGCACAATTTAAGAAATAATCCTCAGGACTTTCTACTTGACCACAGATACAAAATGGATTTACGACTATGTTTTTGGAAAATAGGTGGGCATTTAAGCCACTACTCTGGGTTCTTATTCTAGTATGACAAATCTGACAGCGTAAAAATATTTGGGAACAGGACGAGTTTTTCGAATACGGTTTTTTAAACAAGATAAAGATAAATTTTTAGTATCTACCGGAAACTGATTCCACAATCTAACAGATGATGGTAAAAAACTGTTATGATAATAGCTAGTTCTGGTATGTATGTTGATCAGGTTGGCAGCATTACGAGTACTGATCATGCAAGTCAACGTGAGATGGTGGTACTAAGTTTGATAAATACATAGGAGCATTCTTTAATTAAATAAAAATGCAAACCTTTTGTGTTTTTTTTTCTTATTATAAAGAAATTTATTTTCCCTACCAATGTCTATGACATTTTTCACTCATTCAGAAAATCAAATTTCTTTAAATAACATGCCTGTTTTAAAATCTTATTTTCGTATAAAAATCCTAATCTAAATTAGCATTTTCGTGGCTAATAATGTGAGTCTAAATGGTCTTCCATTTATACCTTTCATTAAAGTTCAGTGTCATAAATAAGCAATTAGCAAATAAACAAGGCACCTCTAATTTACAATTTACAATTACATCACAGAAATATCTCTTACCCCTCACACCCCACCACGCACACACACGCGCGCCTCGTTCTCGGCCAATCTCGTGCGAGGGAGTTTCGGATTTCGAAATCGTAAATAATCAAAACCCAGGGAAATTAAATTTAATGTTCAAGATTGATGAATTTCTCCATAAAGGTTTCATTTTCTACCCTAATTATGAAATAATCCAGAAATAATACTGAAAATTATCGATCATGCATTACGTAATACTACAAAATTTTAAAATGCATTATTTTTATCAAATCATCTTATGAATTCCCATAAAAACAAATACATTCACATTCTATTATGTGAAGATTAGAAACTGCATAAAAACTACAAGGCTTAAGTACCCTAGAAATTCTGACATAACAAAAGAAATAAAATTGAAAATTATCGATAAAGTCAAATTTATAATCATCTTCATTTTTATGTAAAGATACGAATGCAAAAAAGATATGAAGCTTGCTCTATCAAGCATGAAATAATCAAAACAAAAAAATATAATGATAAAATTGAACTGAACAAGTCTTTCTAACATATACATTACGTAATATAACGCAACAAAATCTAAAAATGTCTTTTTATTATCAAATTATCTAACTAATTAATAAAAGAAACACCGATATATACATTTTATTTTGTAAAGATAAGAATGCATAAAAAAAATACTAAACATACCCTATAAATCGTGAAATAATCCAAGAAATAAAATTGAATCGATGATCCTATCTAGCGAGGTCAAAAGCGCATTAATATACAATTTTGTTCATCTTTACTACTCCTTATTAGATTAGGACAGAAAAATGTATTTTAAAGCTAGGAGGATTTATCAAATAGGAAAAACTGTAATTGAAATATTTTCTTTAGCATCAAATTAGCCATTTTATCACTTACAACATGAACTATATTGTAGAGTATGGTTTTTACCTTTTTGCTCTATTTATCCGAAAACAATTATATATCATTAAGAGATAGTAAGAAGAGATCGAACATATGAAAAACACATATTCGTATGGATTAACCTGAATGTTTGCAATTAAGATAGGAATGAAATGTAAATGGACGGAATGCTCACGTGATTTAAGAGGCACAACCATTTTTCCGAGTTTTTATGCAGTAACATGTCAAAGTTTCTAACGGAAAATCTTTTTCAAAATAGAATAAAATGTGACGGTGGGTAGAAATGAAAAATATTTCAAAAGGAAATATACACGTGTTTAGTTCTAAAAGGGTGCAAGTCATGAATCTCTTAACAAAGCCACAATAATATTCAGGACATAGGAGGATATTTAAATTACAGGATACTGTCAATTTTTCTACATTCAAGTGTGTCATTATTATTCAAATACAATTACTTTACGCACAATTAGTTCTGTTGTATTCGTGTCTTTATACCCGGTAGCATTTATATATAAATATATAGTCAGGGTATTTCCATTTTAATTATTATCACGATAATAATCATAAATTTTAAATATTGGAAAAACCAACAATCTGCTGTTGCAAATACATATTTCGAACCTTTTTATACAGAGGACAATAAGACACATATGGAATTAAAAGCTGCTTATACATTTTCCTTGTAGAGAGCACAGTTGCAAATATTTATTTAAAGGAAGTGCTAGTTTTACCTAGATTAATTTCGACGTGTCCATCTTCTACGTTGATGGAATTAATTTACAGATCGTCTATCGCGCCAATGAAACAGGTCAAACGATCAGGGCGAAAGATTTTGACCTTCAAGTCAAGTGAACAATATTGCCTAACATTTCAACTGTCCTGTGGATGGCAATTGACAAAGGTTCAAAAGTATCTACTTCTACATAAGTGAACGGAGCTGACGGGCCCTGTCGATCTATGAGTAGGTCGGACATGTTTGGCTGTTTTGCTAGGTGTTTTTCTTCTGCGTTTTCTGCAGTAACATCTGTAACTTTCGGATGATCTGCAACTCGGATTGCTCATTTATTGAAAGTTCTTCCTTTATGGAATACCATGTAGTCATTATATCGAACTGAAAGAGTTGCAATATTAACCACTTGATACCAGTTATCCAAAATCTGCAGCTCGGAAATCACCTTCAGTAAAAGTTATACCTTTATGGCGTACCATATAGTAATGATATCAAACTAAAAGTAGCAATATATTGCTCTTTTCGAGCAGCGCTTGTGTTGAACTTTGAATTCCTCATCTTGCAAGCAGAAGTCGTTGTTCATCCAGTAATGGGTCCGAATTGGCTGGTGAACTACGCTTTGGGGCAGAAAATCCTTGCTTTAGGTATGGACGTGCGTCTTCAAATGCCTTAGACTGCACTATTTTTAGGAGAAGTATTGAGTGTCCTGTCTCTCTTCAAAAGTTAATACTTTCGAGTAAGATCTTTCATCCCCATAAAGCATAAAACGTGATTGAGGCGGAAAATACCCCCAACAAGATTGTTCCGTTTCGAAAATCCAGTGAATTTGTTACATGGGGAACAAAGTTCCCCTTTAGACGCATTCACAACTAGTTGCACTTTATGATTTTCTGCCGTTACTAGATCTTCATGATTATCAGCTGTTTCGGTCTTTACCGTTACTATAGTAAACATTTTGACCCTTTTAGCTAGTCACTGAATTGAATTTGTTTGGCTTGTATTTTCGCTGTCATCCACGAGGACACGGCCTCGGTCTCGGCAACAGAAGTGAAAGCTTAATGACTGCTAGGTATTCTATATGTTTGCTTTTGCAGCTTCCGTTCTGGCTATTTGGCGTTTGGTGGACCTGGAAGTTGTCTTGTTTGACTTTCATCCATTCTGTTTGCTGACAAATATTCCTGGAATGTTTCCATTTGATGGCGAAATTTACCAGAGACTTTTACAATACTTTGCAAGACACTAATTTTGTTTTTGACGGTTTCAGTTCACTGAATAAAGGAATTCAAATTATTGTAAAGACGAGTGACCTTTTGTAAATATTTCAAGCACCGTTTCTCGTATGATTGTGCTCAGTATTAAACAACGACAAAAAGGCGATTGCTAATCGGCAATTATTATTTTAATACCAATTTTATACACAAATGGTAGAACGAAGGTGGTTAATCCATATAAGATCCACTATTTTGAAAGACTGTTATGGTAAATGCAGCACAAATAAAACTAACTAACTATTTATAAAGGAAAACGAAACGAATAAATGACAAAATAGCCAAAATGGAAAATATTTTCGAGTTCAAAAATTGTTTAATCATTTATTGACAAATTTATGTTTGACTGCGTTTTGAACAATCACTTTACACTGCACATGGTACGTGCACCACTCTTGGCATGAATCTTGTGTTTGCTGGAAGACATGCACAAATTAGTTCAAAACACGGGTGTTCTCGGCTTAATTCATGTGTTTAAAAATACCACTTTTATATGCGCAATTTTTGCGTTAACTTTCACAAATATGCCGTAACAACATGATAATGTTTGTGTCTATTCAAACGGAGACCTCGTGATTAAAGTAGTTCGAATATACTATTGATCCCGCGATTTGTCCACACTCAGGTGATGTGTTCGAGTCTCATTGCGGGCACGGTGGGCTAGACTCCATCTTAGGTCGGGGTTTTCAACGGGTACTGAGGATTCCGCCCCAAATAAAAATACGACACCATAATATAGCTGAGAAATTGCTGAAGGTGTTGGCGTTAAACACAATTCAAGCATACATGCAAACATTCTCATCGTATTACAACTGCGCTCCCCAGCACAAATAACTTTTTAACTTCCTAAAAATATTAAAATTTAGCATCTTAATCATAAGGATATTTTTTAACAGGAAAGCCGCCTTTTCTTCCTATTTAAACACTTGTAATAATTCATGCATATCATACAATTATTTATTATTAACTTATAGTAAAAAATTTGAAAAATATTGAATTCCGAATTTGAAATGTTGCATGCCCGACATCGATTCTCAATTTTTTCCAAGCGGCATTTGCAGAAGAAAACGGTATATCTTTTTATATTATTATTTTAAAAAACGACATTTTATTCAATCAATGAGTTATGTCATAAATATTTTTCAGGAACAGTCGAATTTTTATTACTCGGTGATGGAGATGACTTCGAAACTATTGCCCTCCGCCTATTGTCTTTGGCAACAGTTCTCAAGTCAGCTTCTCCCTCATAAATGCATGAAATAAATGTATATTGTCGGGTTAACGTGGTTGGGAATTATATATTTGTTGATAATTTGCTGAAATATAAGAGAGTGATGAAAATTCAAGTATTTATTATATGACAGAGCTTAATGCACGTTTTTCATTGCATAATTTACTTTGACTATTTGTGAACAGTATTGGAAACGGGAGCAGTTTTCTACGATTTTACGTGTGTACTACACCGGAAGTAACGAGTCATAATTTCACAGGGGCCTCGGAGGCCGAGGGGTCAAGGTAGTTCGTCTACTATAGATCACGTGGTCTGTCAACACTGAGATTGCGGGTTCGATTCTCACTGTAGGCAGGGTGTACTCGACTCCAATCTTAATTGACAAGGATTGCCAGTTTTCCTACCGCAGGTCGGGGTTTTCTCCGGCTTCCTTCCCATTAAAACTGGACGCCATAATATAGCTGAAAAATTGCTGAAAGTGGCGTTAAACACCATCAAACAAACAAACAAAACATTATTTCCCACGATTTTTATATATGTTCATTAAGCAAGAATAATCTCCATTTTAATTTCTGATTCTAGTGTCGTCTATCAGTTTTTCACAAACAATTGAAATAATTTTACCAGTTTAAATAAGATTTCTTATATTTTCTATACCTTAAATATTTTGTTAGGTAACTTCTTCCTAGGGAACATATTTCCTCTAGTGCTGTCTTGAGAAGTAAAGTGCACTGGTCTGCGACTCATACACACGACACAAGAGGAAAACAGTTCCCGCCTGAGAAGTCCATTATAGATAAATAATGTCCATCTATGTTACAACGACAATTAGGTATGGTATGATTGAACTATAACGGTTCTTATTATGACAAATACGGGTGATCTACAATTTAAGAAGCATGTAAATGTGGGCTAGTTTATGCCTATTCCATGTACCTACTGTGTGTCAGATTGTAGAGTTGTTAGAAAAATAATTAAGTATCAGTATGTTATACCATGCAAATCTCAAAATTCAGACTAAAAATAAAAATTTTATAATGACAAGTATGGATAACAAACGTATTTTTAAAAGTTTGTTATTTACATTTACATAAAACACACAAGTTACGCATGTGCGAACTAAATTTATTGGAATTTTAACACGGCTCAGTTTACATATCAAAAGCAGAACGCCATATTAGAATTAACGACAATATATATGACTAAGGCCATTCGTTGGTCAGTCTTTGTCTAAATTTTTGACAAGAAACACCGTCATTTGTATCGTTGCATAATCTTCTAGACTTGTATATATATATTCATATAATTAAATATATATATGTATATATATAATTAAAATCGATTTCCGTTTCCTCTCGCCACAATATATACAAGCAAAAGGTACCATTTTAGAAATGTATTTAAGTAATAGTTACAATTCTAGTTTTAAGTTATACCAGAAATTTTCTTCATTTTCATCCTCATCATTCCACTCAATAAGACAAACTTTCCGCCAGATGGAATTAAATTCCTTTGGTATGTCCTCTTGTGATGTTCCACCTTTTGTAATCACAATGATCTTAGTTTGTCCTTTTTGCTCAAACATCTCAAACTTTGCCATTTCGATTTCGAACGCACTCCATTTTCTTTTGATAAACATTGGTGTTATAATAAAAATAACATTCTTACTCCTTTGAATGCTCGATATAATATTATCAGTCCTGACTGTGCCAATAGGAAAATCTCTATCTTTAAGACATAGTTTTAATCCCCATTCATGCTCAAGTTCAGGAACTAATGTCCGTATGAGCCATTCTGTACTATCTGAAGCATATGCGATGAAAGAGTCGAAATCAAAATTTAATTCTATGGTTGGTTCAATATAATGGTTTTTCAGTTTTCGATAAAAGAAGTAAATTATCCGCCATCTATACTGATATATAACGGTCAAAATGACAATCAAAATAAATGATGAAACCACGGAAACAACACCCACACGAAGCCAAAGAGACTCCAAACAGTGAGCAAACAGTTCATGGAAACGCCGATCAAAATGTAGAGACTTTATATATATTGCCATATTGGTTTCTGGAATTCTAAATGAATAATTACCGTTCTTGTCCAACTGAACTTTGGTCACCAGTAACCACTTGATAAAATTCTGATTTTCACACGAACAATAAAAATTATTGCCATCAAGGTATAAATAAAAGTTATTATTTTGTTTCACGAGTTCTTCCATCCAATTAGTAAAGGATTGTTCTATTGTTTCCAATCGATTATATCGAACATCAAGTGTTGTAAGAGTGCGGATGCTTAGTAGAGAACGAGGTAAATTGTAAAACGAATTAGATGACATGTTTAAGGTTTCTAGGACTTCCATTTTCGCAAACGAGTTCGGTAAAAGAGCATCTAGGTGATTGTTTGAAATATTAAGTACTTTCGTTTTTTTGAAAAACTGAAAGATGTTGTTGCCATCAGTTACCGTTTTATCAATATTTGAATTTTGTATTGTGATTGCAGTTATATTTTGGAGTGAATGCATTAGATTCTTTTTAGCAAATAACGCACGACCTTCTATACCAGACAAATCTAAAAACTCCAAATTCAGTTTGTCATTGAAATATAAGTCTGGAATACCTGCTGAGTTGTAAGATAAGTCCACATGTTTTAGAGCATGAGAGTTTGAAATGCTAATAAATGGTACTGGTTTCTTATTATCAAGTATATAAGACATCCTTATTTTTTCCAAATTTGGCGGAAGATATAAATGTCCGATAATATTCATCTGCTCCAATTCTGTTTCTCTGCCTTTACCGCTTCTGGAATAAAATTCGCTGTATGGTAGAAATTTCTGATCTAGATACTCAAGAGCGAAATACGAAAAATCGAAAGTTTTTAAATTTGTCGCTTTCAGTGCAAACTTAGAGATTTCAAAGACTTGTAATCCGTAGAAAATTTCAAAATGGTTGGCAGATAAAACAAAATTTACTAGACAGTCTGGGTGCTCGAACGAAAGAAGTGATCCCGATTCATACCACACAATGCCGTTGAATGACAATATTAAAGTCTGTACACATATTGTTTTCAAATATCTCATCATCTTTTTAGACAGACTAATAAAATAGGGATTGAGAAGTGTTGAACGATCTGAGTCTCCTACGTGATGTAAATTTATGACCTCCATACTGCTATTTTGAAATGGATGAAGCATAGACAGCGCATGATCTAAACTAAAGTAGGAATCTGATAAATCAAGTATCTTTACATGCCTAAATGGAACCAATATATCTTCGTCTATGTTTGGAGTAATCTTAAAATATTTGCATCCTGATAACTGCAAATGAGTTATATTGGAAAACCGGAAATTGTGGAAAGTTGAATTATCCAACTCCATTACGTTACAAAAATCAAAAACTAATTTCTTTAAATTGATCATTTTGTTAAATCCTTCTCCAAAATATGGATAATAGCATAAATCTATGGACAGTTCTTTCAGCTCCGTTAGATAACTCATTGCATTGTCCGAGTAATTACAGAGATATATCAAATCACTATTAATATTTTTACTCATGTCCAATGTGGTCAAAAATAGCAAAGGTTGAAACACGTGGTTCGAATACTGTGCTGGTTGAACATTATTTTCTGCGATTGACAAAAAAGTCAGACTACTGAGTCCTGTGAAGGCAAATTCGTTAATAGTATTTATCTTATTATTGTTGATCCGAAGAATCTGAAGCAATTTGCATTGTTTGAATGAGTAGTTCTGTAATTGGGCGAGGTTATTCCACGATAAATCTAATTCTGTGATATTTGTAGGCAAATCAGCGGGAACATTTGTCAAATTATTTCCCTTTATCGACAATCGTTCCAAAAATTGCAAACCATTGAATGCTGATTTATAGATACTATTTATTTGATTGTAGTCTAAAATTAAATCTTTTAACTTTGCATATGTACTGAAAGAATAATTTCGTAATATTTGAATACTGTTTCCTGATAAATCTAGTTTAATTATATTCGGTGGTAAGTCCTTTGGAACATTGGATAAATTCAATGACGTACACACTGCCGTCTCATTCGTGATGGCACAGGGAAGGTGATGACAATACACAACTGACAACACTCCTAGCAACAACACCACCATAAACATAGGATTTCTTTTTGTCAATAAATACTCCATGATTAAATCCAAGAACATGCAGATTGGTGGAAATCGGTTAATTTTAAAACAAGGCAACTATTGGATCATTTGAGTGTTGAAATGTAACAAAACTTTATGTCTTTTTCAACACCTGGCGTTTGTTTTTACAGTATTCGTTTCTAAGTACATATATTACAATCAAGATGATTAGATCTTCCTTCCACAATTGTTAGCATTGTTAACCTTTTACACGATGTGCTGAAAATTTAAATAAAGCAAATATGCTAATACATAGAGATAATTTAGAGTGTATCCGACATTACGTGTCGATTTCAATATATATAAATTTGAATACAAAGAAGACTTTAAACATTTTTATGGTGACATATATCTCATACTAATTTCGATTACTGCGAACCTAAAGGAAAAAAGACGTAAATTCTCTTTAATGGTACGATTACATATTAAACAAAAGCTGAAACAAATATGGTCATACCATTTTTGTCTTTTTACTTTCGTAAATACCCTGAACTACTTTTTCTCGCATGAATACTGCACACATTGATGAGTAGAGTGACGCCAGTTTAGTTTGCTTATTGTGTGTTTGATATTTTAAAATCACCATACATGAAAAATATTTCGGAAATTTAATAATTCAGGATTTCAAAATGTCTTTTATATCCTTGTTGTTACATTCTAAAACCTCTATACATGAAAAATATTTAGAAAATTTATGAAATTCAGCATTTGGAAATTTCTGTTATATACCTGTTATATTCAGGGTTGTACTTATGTCTACATCGAAGTAAATGCTTGTATCTAGTTATTCCACATCTTGTAAGAAAAATTTATAAGTGATCAATTACTTGATACGATGTCTTAGTTGAATATGTTTAAAGAAAAAAGCTTTCAATATTCATATATGAACGTCATATAATTCATCCTTATTAAAAAATCACCCAAGAATTTGCAGTGTGTTTTGCATGCAAACAAGAAGTAATGTCTTCTTAGGGATAAATCAAACGCACTCGCCAAATATACGTCGCTCGCACTAATATATAATGTACTATCAGTAAACACAACTATTTTGTTTATGTAATTAAATAAACAAACTACGACAAAATAAACACATGTCCAGTTTTTTTAACGACTTGTCACTTGTCATAAGAACTTCCCTGACACAAACTCTAATAGCACATTCATCGTTTCAACTAATTTTCTCTGTTGATCGTGACACATATTCAATTTTAAGTACTTAAAAAAAATTAGTCATAGCAAGTTATGTTAATTCCAAATGTAAAAATGAAGGTCGACTTCTTTCTATTAAAAAGTCAAAGTTTATCAATTATTAAAACTGTGTAATACACTTCTACACCTAAAAAAATATCATCATGTATCAAAGATTTGTAACTTAATTGAGTAAAATGAAAAGTTTTTAATTGATTAGCTAGTGTATATTGGAAATTCAATTATCATAGCAGCTTTCCTGTGGTGAATTTATCGGGTTATTACAATGTGAATAAACCTAAAGGTTATAGACATTTTAAATGTCAGGTTAAATGGACTAAAAAAGCTTTAACATTGAAGCATGTCGGATAAAAGCTCCCCTCCCAGACAAATATAAATATTTAATATAAATATTACAAAAACACCGTTTAACATTACCTGTGTTGCTAAAATGTATTACACACAAATTACGCTGAATTGCAACTGAACAGTTTTAAATTCGCGAACCTGTTTAATGTTAAGTGCCTTGATATTACAGTAAACATCATTCTATGTTGCCAATATTCTGCCATACCTATAGTTACCATCTTTGTTTGTCAGCTTAACCTAAATTTGAGAGAAGTTAAATCCATTATAGCGGCAGATATACAACTTATACCAAGTTAGGAGTAAAAGCTGTAAATATTTCAATTTAATTCTCTATAAACTTTAAATTATTGATGGATTCAATAGAGGGCTATGCCTGAAAATGGGAAAAACAAGAACAGCAAATTTATACCTTGTCCGACTGAGTAAAAGCCTTGAGGTGATTGTATCAAAGAATAATCACTCATTTAAAAAGTCCAAAAGTATTAAAGCATCAGTCGTCATAAATCTTAATTCTACAAACCTTTATCCGACATTTATGACAAATATGTTGTTGTGCCAGCAGATAAGGCTCCTTACAACATTATTTGTTCCTCGTAGAAAGATTACATAGAGTGTTTTATAAATAAATAAGGCATTTATAGTTCACTCGGCAATTCTATTTACACATCCACTACGGTTTCAAACAAGGAGATTCTTGAAACTTACAAATCGGTGTTAGCATCCTTTGGTCGCTTTATCAAAGCTGAAGATTGTTATCTCTTCTTCTCTGTTTTTGACACACAAAAATCCGTACAAACAACGTTTCAAAGCCGAATCGTCTACATGTACCACTAAACCTCTATTGAAACTCATGACCAATATATTAATACAATAAAAACTGAGCTGCAAATATAAGGTGACACTTGCTACTCCAGGATTGGCATAAAAGAATGTGGATCCTAAACAATTTAAAGACTCGATAGACATCTTAAGGTCTGGATCTTTTCTCAAATGTAACACATATGCATACATACCTTAGATTTTTGATACTCTATACGGACATCCCACATAATATGCAGCTTAAAACCAAACTTAAAGATCTTATTAAACGCAAGGAAAACGGAATGAGACTATATACCCGGTAAATACCTGGAAAGTAGCCATAAATTAACTTACTTCGTCATCAATGAATCGAAATTGAATAATAGATATACCAAAATCTGTTAAAAGATAGATGTTTATGATTGACAATATATTTGGCTTGTTTTGTGGACATTTTTTTCAACAAACTGTTGGTATTTCAAATGGTACTTATTGTGCTCCTGTCCTCGCCGACCTGTTTTTGTACTCTTATGAGGCTATTTGCATTCTATCGATTTCTGTGCATGCTGCTTGATTTGGATCAACTCTACAGCAGAAATAAACTTTCTTTCAATCGTCTTTGCTTACATCTTGATAAAAGCTATGACAAATCATCATTCAAAACAGTATTTGTTTGCATCTTTAATCACCACACAGCACAAAAACTTGCAATTTGAACAAATATATTTAGAAGCCCAAATTTTTTTAAACGAACACATTTTTTACACCGTTCGACAGACAGAATGATGACGTGTGCATATGCAATAAATGTATTTAAACACAAGAGAATTTAACATGATAAAAGCAGGTATTGTAGAAGTTTTCTTCTAATGTATACTAGTGTATACTAGTCATAATAAAATAAGAGACTCATACATGTGCAGTATCCAAGTAAGGCATAAGATAATATAACATATTGTTAAAATCTATCAATAACATATATACAACCTGAATCTACAATCATATAAATTATAGACGTTATAGAAGAATAAATACGTTATAAAAAAAACCACATCAGTATGTGTTTTCTATTTTATAATTCTACTAAGGCATTAACTTACCCAATGTAGATGAAACTTTCGTCATCGATAAATATAAGTCTATAATATTTATTTAATTAATCGTTATAATATATTCGCCTTTCCTTCCTTGTTTTCAAATAAATTTCTAATACCGATTATAATTATATACATGTAGACGTTTAAATATAACATCATTGTACAATACATTGGTGTTAACAGACTGTGACATTATAAGGTACATTTTATTACGAGGGGACAACATTTATTTTTCCTCATTCCACTACAACCAATAGGCTACTTTATTATCAAATTATTTTAACAAGTAAAGAAGCCAACGACGTTCTTTTGTAATATCGAAAACATCATACATTTTTAGTCTCCCATTTTAGATTTTATTTAATGTAATAAAGGTTTTTCCGTATAGTCTTTAATATGCAACCATCGGGAATATTCATTTGTTTCGTCGTTTTCGTACTCTCCTGCACTTCCTTGTACAGTCCAAAAAACCAATAAAATCAGATCAAGTTTGGTGTCAAACGATGACAATTGTAGGGAAGTACGGGGTTTAAATATGTTGAATGCGAAATATTTTATCAATAATTACAACTGCTGTTCTGAACATTAGACGCAATTTATTAAAGTATAGCATGCGTTGCTCTGAGTCGTAGTGGATAAGGCTAGACAAAATAGTGAGATGATTGGAAGGTTTTGTGACCAATTGGGTTTTGTCTTTCCTTTTTTCTATAGAACACCAACTCACTCATTACGTCAATTAACAGATTTGGCGACGCTCTTCTCAACGCGTTGAAATATTTGTTTGTTGAAATTTTGGAAATATATTGTTTGCGAAGCTTATTTAAACTTATTAAGGGATACAAGACAAAGCCCTTTTCTGTACAATAAGGTGCAGTATTTTTTTAAATGAACAGTTTGGTACATGTGGATATAAAGCAGAACAAATAATTTTTATTAACAGAAATGGTGCCATTAGTGGATAAAAATGATGAATTTTTTTTAATAAAAATACAAGACGTAGATAGTTTAATGGTATATTATGTATTGAACCGAAACGATGATTGATAAGGCATTTCACAAGGTTTGATCTGTCCATTAGCGTACAATAAACTTTTACGGAGTTCAGTTCAGATCCATATAAAGAACAATGTAGTTAAGGTAATACAATGAAGGAGGAGGGATTGAGGTCCCTTAAGTTGGCTCAGTTCGAAACCTAATTTTGATGTGACTTTCCAAGGAAGTAGTATAAGTGCTATTATTTGTCCTGTTATTCCCCCCCCCCTCATTTTTTGTGACTTTGAGTTCTGGCTTTAGGGTTAGATTTAATTCTGAGATTTGTGTTTGGTTCATCTTGGATAATGTCTTTTTAGTGACTTGCAAGAGTCGTACTTTACAGTCTATAAGATATGTATACACAAATGCTATCTCTTTAAAATACAAATAGTTGGATTTAGCTATAACCAAAGTGTATGACTGTCAGCTTGACTTGAATAACTATTTCATTTAAAACATTTAACATACACATTGAAATTAAAGTCAACCTCTTTTTAACATTTTTAAATCGGTCTTTTTTTTACACTTTTTATTTCGCAAAACAACTTCCAAAATATGTGTGAAATATTTATTCAACATTGTCTACTATTAGTAATATAATTAATAATTAATTAATACTTAGTTGATTATGTCATCTTCATTTCATTCGCTCTCCACGACAATGAGACAAACATCCTTTCCTGTTTAATTCCTCTATTAATATTTTTCAATATAACAGTTATATAAGGACTCGAAACGAAACAGAGAAACTGCCCGGCTTAGCCCGCAGTTTTACAAGTTTTCAATGCCCCGTCAATAGAATTGTTTATGTCAAATCTATACCGAAAATTCTAGATGGAAACTAGATTAGATTATTTAAGTGTTTCAGCTTTTTGTCTGTTGCTTCTTTCTATTTGTTATTTTTAACGTTTTGAATAATATTTTTCGCTACTTCCAGCCACTTTTTAGTAAGCATAAGTATTTATAAGCAGAAAAATATCAGTAAGATTTTCTCTATTTCTTTGGGCCCCGCTGTCAATAGGTTGTAATTGAAAATTGTAAGGTATTAGGAGGTGCCAATCATTGTGGCACTCGTGGCCGGAGAGTGCCACTCTTCTTGTACAATAAAGACATCAAAATAAGGCTACATTGTCCGTCCCCACACAACTTTACATATTTTTACGTAGCGGTCATAAATGAAGTTGCCATGGACGAATTCCGTTTCCTCGTTGATCTTGTCGTCGTTTTAAACATAGCTGAATAAATGCTCGATAGACTCAAAACAATTTTTAATCATACAAATAATCAAAAAGTTAATTATTGAATTATTGTCCTTGAGTTATGTCGCCTTGACTATGACATAGTTAAACAAGCTTGAAACATACAACGTATAACTCTTCGAAAAAATAAAAACGGGTGTTGACTTCGAACGGCCAATACAAAATTAAAATAACGGTCCAACAGAAATAAGCGTATATTGATATGTTTTCTGAAATCAACCGTTAAATTTTTCAACAACTGCAAGTAAATCGCCATATTTTATTCGAAACAACAAAACACAAAGATTCACAAAAAAATGAAAATTTAGGCAATGATTAAATGAATGTCTACACAATTTACTGTTAAGTCTGTCACGTTTTTCGATATTATTTAATAGATTGCAGATGACAGCAAATAAAACCGCCCAGATTGTAATTTTAAAATACGAATGTTAACGAATAAACATGTAAAGCAGTGTAGCTTTAACTAAATGCACAACAATGGTCACTGGTAAAACAAGTTATTATCGCCCTATTGTAACAACTGATTTCACCTTTTTGTCTAAAATATTCGAATTGTTAAGTTGTCTGTTGTATGTTTTGAGTTCTAGATGCTCGCTGGTTACTACCTGTTTATTTAGCAACCATGATTTTTTAGCCAACAAGGTTTTTTTTAAAAGATGGTCCTGATGAGAATTGGCTAGATTTACGAAGGAAGTTAACAGGGTATCTATTTTATGACCCGACCACGTATGTGGAGTGGGTTTGAGTTATTCGACATGCATTACTCTTGAACTCGGTACATCCGTAGACTTCCGTATATGTGTCCGTTATTTACAATTTGATCTAGTCAATATCTAGATATAAGATATTATTCTGAACAGTTTTGTCTTGGATAAATCAGTAGATTTCACTAGTTTTTTTAGGTCTACTGTAGGGGGAAGAAATCTCCTGCATCATAGACCAACTAGGTTGTATATTTTGTATGTTTTTTATTTTGATTATTTACATTATTTGTCCAGTTTTTCTCATGTCTTGTAAATTAATTTTATGTTTTAATTTCTTTATTGATACATGTATCTACCTTAATTTTATTGATTTGAAAGTATTTTTATTGTCTTGATCTTATACAGGTGAAACATTAAAGGACGTTATGAACTTAAATGGGAAGGATTTTAATTTGAAAAACACCAGTCATTTGTTACACCGGACTATTTTATTTGCTGACCTAGTGGGAGTGTCTTTAAGAGTTAACCTTTAACCTTTAACAGAACCGCCGCATGAAGCTCAGTCAGGTACGTGTTTTATTTTATACACACCTTTTCTGGGTAAAAAAAGAATTTCAGGAAAAAGCATTTTCAGGATCCTTTTATACTCGCATTTTTTACCCTGCTAAATTGATATACATACAGTATGTTTGTAACGTCTTTCGCCTAATTATATATAGTTAGAATTCAATTTATATATATGTTACATTTTACTTTATTTTTATTCGTGGTCATTGGTGTCAGAGGTGTCAATGTTAAGTTTTAGACCTATTGAGGTCTGTTTAATTTAAACCAGTAGCTAGATTACTGATATGATAATAGATCTCGACTTCCTCGGTGGGACTTCGTAATTAGTATGTGCATCCGTATGCATTTTCTTTTCTGGGCAAAACGTTTGAACGCCTTGATAGAATTGAAAAAAAAACTTAAACATTTTACAGATTATGTTTAATGTCACGTCGTCTTTTATTTAGAGAAATTTGCCAAGCGGGTAAAACTACTCTCATATATTTATAGTAACAGTTGCTTTTTGTATTACTTATATTTAGGCATGGTTTTGTTTTAAGATTTCTGTCGGCAGGTAAAAATTATTAAAAAAAAATTAAATATGCACATTGTATTTTGTTTCTATTAGTATTTAATTTTTTTTACATGTTTGTATCTTCGGCTCGTCTGGGTTGTCAGAAGCTTCCCGTATTTCCCGGTAATCAACACCTGCACCTAAGAATTCCTCTGATGTATCCATGAGCTCTGACATAGAATCACGTTTAAAAATAGGAACACACCTTAGATTCTATTAATCAACGGCAGGTGGAGGAGTGGGTAGATGAGGCAATACAAAATGTAAGGGTTTTGGCTGGAAGGCCTAAACTTACCTCTCCAAGTGTTTTACTGGCTAGTATAGAGGTTTTATTCGAATGTGTGATGAAGGCAGGTCATAATGATACATAGTTTACAGCAAAGCTTTACAAATTTGTAGAAAAATGCGAGAAAAGCATATATCTGTTCTTTGTGATTAAAGTTATTGAAGACTAGTGACGACAAAACGATTTCTGCAGCGGTATCAGAATTGATCAAAAATGAGAATCGTGAATGGCGGTCTAGCAATGACAACGAGCAGAAAGTTATTCAGACACATAGGTTTGTTCATCCTCAATCGTATGTACAACTTGGTTTTCCTCCTTACGCTTTCCCTACTCCATTTGCACAGGGGTATTTTGGTATGGGTCCTATGTTTTCAGCTTCATTAAGTGCTGGTTTGCTAACAAACTTGCTCCTAGACCTTGCTCGAGAAGGGATTTCAAAAACCAATGCTATATTTGTAGATCTACAGATAATTTCGATAGTTAATGTCCAGACGCTAAGAGGATCATGTCCTCTAGTGGCTTTATTATCTCGTGTAATGGAAGTTTAGATTTATAGAGGAATGGGCGAAAAGTGGCCCAAAAATGAGGTTACCTACTGATTAAAACATTGGGTTAAAAATAACTAATTTAAACATTTTCAAAGCAATTTTGTTAGTGGAAAATCGTATCGATGTCCCCCCCCCCCCACACACACACTGAATATTTTCCAAATGCATAAATCTGCAAAGATTATACAGAATTTTGTTAAAGATGCACTGTTTCATAGATACAGTAATGGTTCTATGTCATCATGGTGAAAGTTGAAGATTGTGAAACCCCCCCCCCCCCACACACACACACGTGTGGTGCTTCAAGTTACTATTGAGTCAACTTTACCCAAATTATTCCACGATTAAAGGTTTTGTGGATAATAGATATATCTTTTGTTTTCGATACGCTTTATTAAGCCCTAAGCCATTTTGTCTGCAAGTTCGCTTACAGAACCATGGAGTTGATGTCTTTGTGAATAAAAAAGCTGTTTTAGCTTTATGGGAAAATATTAGTGGAAAATGTAGAGATTTGAATTCTGTTCTGAAACAAATTGTTGGTCTTTGTCAAACAAGCAACATCGATTTGCACATGTAGTGTATTATTACAAAACAAAATCTTGCTGATGTCGAGTCTAGAGATATAAATCTTAATGATTGTAAACTGTTGCCTAAGGCTTTGTAGAGGAAAGATTTGAACCACACATTATTGATCTTTCTGCCTCAAAGATAAAGGATTATGATAATGATAATATGACATGTTCTGTTAAGACACAGACACTCTGTTAGACTGGTTCTCGGCCTTAGCGTGATTGGATGGGAACCGGTCTAACATTCTGTTAACACTCATATAATAAATACATTTGTTCCGCATTTACTTGTTTGTGTGTGTTTACTTTATAACAATTTTGTTCAAAGACAAGATGCCATGTCCGTATGAGAGATAAATAGTATCTATCACAAGTGGAAAGGCGAGGACAAGACAATCTCAAACCCAAGGGCAAAGATATTTTGTCCATCCCAAGGATCGAGGGATTGGACAAACTGATATCTTTGACCGCTGGTTTGAGATTTTCTTGAATCGACTTTCCACGAGTGATTTGATACTTTTTCACACACAGTTGCAGATTATTAAGCATTTCTTTAGTATGTTTGGTGCCATTTGTGTAAACGTATCTGTAACGTCCATGACGTCATAATAAACTGACGTCACAATATGCTATCTCAGGGTCCCATGAGACAGAGAAATCTCATCAACAGGCAGTCACGAGATATTTCATTACCTCGGGTATCATACTATTCTTTGTATTATGCGTTTGTAATTGAGACGTATACCTCTTTTATCCATCAGCGATAAAGGATACATGTATATATAATATGACATCTTCTGTTAAAAAGGTGTCGTCTTCACATTTTGTCTAAAACCCGTCTTTAGTTGAACGCAGTGTACAAGGTTTTATATCCAGCCGGAGTAAAATATATTAAAACTACTTTTAGAGCTTAAGAGTGGCTACACAAACTGAACATAAACCCAAAATAAATTAAGTGATACAACTAACAAAACTAATATGCAACGGAAAACAAACAAAATTGAATAAGAAAGAAAAGAAATATCAACAGAGGTATGAATTTGAGAGTTCATGACCTAAAACTGTTGGAATACCGTAAGTCAATATTCATATAAAAAGAAATTTTTGTGAAGGTTTGAGGTTTGGTGAGTATTCGGTATGAAGGTATGATAGGATAAATTTGATTTTTGCATACATCTATTCTTTGAGCGGACCAAAACTTTATGCCAAAACTCAAATACTCGGTTACTTAGAGCGTGATGACACATAGGAATATTTTATACCTTGTGTGACGTCACACGAAGTTATAAACGAACACACCTTGATCATTTTTCGAACTGTAGTGAAGGGATATAAGGTGATCCTTCGATTACATCGGCTACATTTGTTTATTTGATAGTACCGATGTACATCAAATTTTATATTTTGTTTTAGTACGTCGTGATTTTAAACACCCTCCCACCCAGAATGTGTTCTCACACTTTCTGTGATTGAATCGCTTCCCAAAATTGTATGCCATAACTCAAATACTCGGTTACTTAGAGCGTGATGACACATAGGAATATTTTATACCTTGTGTGACGTCACACGAAGTTATAAACGAACACACCTTGTTCATTTTTCGAACTGTTGTGAAGGGATATAAGGTGATCCTTCGATTACATCGGCTACATTTGTTTATTTGATAGTACCGATGTACATCAAATTTTATATTTTGTTTTAGTACGTCGTGATTTTGAACACCCTCCCACCCAGAATGTGTTCTCACACTTTCTGTGATTGAATCGCTTCCCAAAATTTTATGCCATAACTCAAATACTCGGTTACTTAGAGCGTGATGACACATAGGAATATTTTATACCTTGTGTGACGTCACACGAAGTTATAAACGAACACACCTTGTTCATTTTTCGAACTGTAGTGAAGGGATATAAGGTGATCCTTCGATTACATCGGCTACATTTGTTTATTTGATAGTACCGATGTACATCAAATTTTATATTTTGTTTTAGTACGTCGTGATTTTGAACATCCTCCCACCCAGAATGTGTTCTCACACTTTCTGTGATTGAATCGCTTCCCAAAATTTTATGCCATAACTCAAATATTCGGTTACTTAGAGTGTCATGATACATAGAAATATTTTATATTGTGCCTGAACACGAACCAACAAATGTTTACAAAGTTTTTAACTCTGTGTTCACTAAGAAAATCTCAATCTAGCGCTATCATAGGCAATGGAATAACAATATCAAAATATGACAATGTAAAATATTTTTTTCATCACAAAATTATTGCTTGCAGAAAAAATCATAGAAGATAACTCTTTAAATAGACGCAAGTGTGCTTTTATCAAATACATTTTTCACATACCACAATATTGTGCTTTCAGTCCAGTGGCTACATATTGGACATGTGACTAAGAACTAGTCAACCCAACACTGAAAAAAACCCATGCAACCAAGTGTGTATACACTGACCACTGGAAACCTGTCTTTAAAGTTTACGATTCTGAATATAGCTTCGGTGTGTTCGATTGGGATTAGGGCGATGTATATCGTAGCTACTCTAACAATTACACATTATTTACAAAACAATTACAGGGGCCTCGGTGGCCGAGTGGTCAAGGTAGTTCGTCTACTATTGATCACGTGGTCTGTCAACACTGAGATTGCGGGTTCGATTCTCACTGCAGGCAGTGTGCTCGACTCCAATCTTAATTGACAAGGATTGCCAGTTTTCCTACCGCAGGTCGGGGGTTTTCTCCGGGTACTCCGGCTTCTTCCCACAATAAAAACTGGACGCCATGATATAGCTGAAAAATTGCCGAAAGTGGCGTTAAACAACAAACAAACAAACAAAATAAAACAAAACAATTACATGCTGTGATATAGGTTCATGACATAAAGAAATATAAGTGTCTCGGAGCAAGATTGTATCTATTGGTCAAAAAGTACTAACAAGTTTTGGTCAAAATTAACTCTCTTGTTGAAAAACTGGTACACTTAATAAATGCACTTGTACTTGTACCACAGTTAACAATGAATGTAGCGATCGAAATTACTCTTATTTATTGCAGCAATTATTCTTCCCGGCGACACTTATACTTTGGAGTAATTTAGACATCTTCCCGGTGACACTTATACTTTGGAGTAATTTAGACATCTTCCCGGCGACACTTATACTTTGGAGTAATTTAGACATCTTCCCGGCGACACTTATACTTTGGAGTAATTTAGACATCTTCCCGGCGACACTTATACTTTGGAGTAATTTAGACATCTTCCCGGCGACACTTATACTTTGGAGTAATTTAGACATCTTCCCGGCGACACTTATACTTTGGAGTAATTTAGACATATCTACGAATTCAAGATAGCTTTGAACTTTTCTTAAAAAATAAAAAAAAGCCACCATAAAAACAACTAGTTTATCTATTTATCGCAATAGACAAAAAAATCCATACCCGACTTAGCCAAAAATGCAGTTCGCTACCACATGCACTTTTTAGAGTCGAACTTATCGAAAATCTAATATGTTGGTATGGAAAGGCGCCTTAAAATATGGAACATTATGTAATATCTTCCAAAAACTATCGTACGCCTAGACTTTCATTTCAAAGAAGTTTACGTTTAATTAATTTTCGATTTGAACTTAATATACCATTTCATGACGAACTTACTGACAGTTTCGAAAGCAACTGCTTACTATAGCAGCTTGTTCAGTTATATATCAAATAAACTGAGACGATCGGTGCCATCTAGTGTGCTCAATTTTAATTAGCAGTATACTGAAACATTCATTGTTTTGATGTTGTATAAACTGTCCAAACACTTAAATAAATAACGAAATAATAGTAACCAGATTTAGCAAAGCATGTCCAACTACAAAGCGAGCTGAACTGAAAGTCAGTGAAGGTCAGTACTATTTGTTGATACGGCACTATTACGGCATGCGAATAGTATAACCACCCGGTATAGTTAGTTATCTATTTTTATTTTAAGTCTGCTTTTAAAGAGCTGTATTTGTAATAGAACTGAAGTTCAATGCATTCATAGACCTCACGAAAATCTTTGAATAAAATAATAAAAATATTGATTGCGATAGATAGATAATTCAAACACGTTACTATTGGGTATTTTCATATGTTCGATCTCTTCTTATTATCTCTTAATGATATATAATTGTTTTCGGGTACGATTGAGTAGTTAGGTGAAAAACCATACTCTACAATATAGTTCACGTTGTAAGTATAAAATGGCTAATTTTATATTAAAGAAAATATTTCATTTACAGTTTTTCGTATTTGTTAAATCCTTCAAGCTTTAAAATACATTTTGTTGTCCCGATCTAATAAGAAGAAGTAAAGATGCACAAAAATTGCATATTAATGCGCTCTATACTAGCTATATCTCGGTAGTATGAACAGATCCGCTTCAATTTTTATTTTTGGATTATTTTACTATCTATAGGGTAAGCCTAGTATTTTTATTAATGCATTCTATTCTTGACATAATAAAATGTATATACTTGCATTTCTTTTATTAATTAGTTATTTTATTTGATACGAAAAGGGGATAAAAAATTTTGTTATGTTATATTACGTAATGTATTTCATCGCTTCAATTGTATTTCTTAGATTATTTCATGATTTATATGGTAAGCTTCGTAATTTGTTTATGCATTCTTATTTTAACATGATAAAATGTATTTTTTCTGTTTCTTTTATTAGTTACTTAGATAATTTGATAAAAAAAAAGGTGCAATTTTAGATTTTGTTTAACGCGCTTGTGACCACTCATCCAGAAAGCCTTGATCTTATTTCTGGATTATTTAATAATTGATAAGGTAGAAAATGGAACCTTTACGTAGAAAATTAGCCAATCTTGAACATTTAATTTAATTTCCCTGGGTTTTGTTTATTGACGGTTTCGAAATCCCAAACTCTCGTGAATGATTCCTGTGTGGTAGTGATGGTTTTTTTAAGGGGGGTGGAGCGCAGAGATATTTCTGTGATGTAATTGTATATTAGATGTGCCTTGTTTATTTATTACCTGACACTGAACTTTGATGAACGGTAATAATGAAAGATCAATTAGACTCGCATAATAAGCCGCTAAAATGCAAATTTAGATTATGATTTTTATATTAAAATTAGATTTTAAATAGGTTTGTTATTTAAAAAAATTGATGTCTGAATCAGTGAAAAATGTCGTAGAAATTAGTAGGGAAAAAAATTTCTCAATAATAAAAAAGCACAAAAGATATAGATTTTTATTTAATTCAGGATTTAAAAATTTTGATGTTAAGTTATTTTAACGAAGCAATTTATATATATAACAATACAAAAGAAAACAAATCAGTTACGTTCGAATAAAGGTCATCAACATCATAGAAGTTAATAATCTCATAAATTGTTTTGCAAAATAAGACTCTATTTCTTATTGTTTATTGTTTTTTTTAATTTTAAATTCTGAAAATTTTATAAAGTTCTTAGCAATGTTTATGCACATGAATGCTAGTTTGACGTTTGAAATACATTTAATTGCAAATCTTTTGAAACAATTTTAATTACAGTAAAATTAAATGAATAGAAATAGTAACTTGTCGGTATGTTTTCTTTGATTTTCCGAGGACGCGATAACTGCCGATCTTACATTCACATTTTCCCCCACAGAACCACGTGACTATGATCAATGTATTTTTATTGGTAAACATTTGTCTGTCCAAACATTTCTTTTTTTTATTAAAGTACTCTTCTCAAAGTTGAGATATTATAATCAAGATGATAATTTCTTGCCTTTCACAATCGTCTACATTTGCAACCCTTTACAGCATATGATGAAATTTTAATAAAACAAATTGAAAAACTATTAAACCAAATCGGATACACATATAACATATAAATCGAACATCTCTGGATATGGGTTTAACCCATATCTTTTCTTGTTATAACGGTGTTTAGAATACATTGTTTTTTTACCAAATAAGTATTCCGAATGATAATAAGTAGCGCGATTTTGATAGAAGCTTAAAATTACAAGACAACGGCCAAAGAGACCGACTAACAAACAAAATGAATTCGAAGAAAAGATTTTGTTATTACAATTTGACATAACCTTTAATAAACACAATATAAATGTCATTTATACATAAAGTTATTTAATGTATACCTGTAAATGTAACTACAAGTGTATTTAAAAAAAACACCTTCGCGATCAGTCATAATGCCAAGATTTTTAAACATATTTAAAACAGACTAGCACCAATTTGTGTATACTGCGGAGAAATAATTTCCCAAAACTTTGACTGGGTTAAGATCTGATTTGTCTAGTGTTGTGATAGAGAACTGGTATATTTAAATGGGTTTTCTTGGATTTAAGAAGACAGTGAGTTCAGAAGGTCCTATAAAAACTTATATATCTTATATTCAGTAAATTAAAGAATTTAAAAAAAATATTAAAATAAGCACATTAACTAAAGCTATGCATAGTAAGCGGAGTATAAAATATTTTGTTGACTGTATCTCAAGTAAATATGGTTTTTATTTTTGTTTGCCACTTCATGTATAATAATGAGAAGATCATTTTACAAATCTCAACTAGGCTGTTTTTATTATTCCCTTTTGATAATGGGAAAACAACCAAGAATCAATGAGGGGTAAAAGGAACAAAAATTCCGTCAAAAGAAAATTGAAACATTTACTGAAATGACAACAAAAACCAAGAGCACGCGAATGCCCAACGGTTTTTATTGGGTTCCTGTTACTTACCGTGTTTTTCTGTGTTTTGTATTGTTTCTGAATCGATATTTATAATATCTTGCCTCTTTGGTCGGTCAGTTTCATCCCTATTTATACCTCTTCAATGTTGAGGTCATGAATAGTATAGATCTTCAAAATATGCATTCTGAGAATACCTTTCATAACCGAATTAAAAGAACTGGGCAACTTTAATCAATACTTTAATTTCTTAAATGTACCAAAACACAAATCTTTAGTAGTTAAACATTGAAATAAAGGTATACAAGATGTCATTTTGTAAATAGTAAAAGTTTGAAACAATATGCTATAATGAAGACATAAAAACAAAGCATTGATGTGTATATTATAGACGAATGTTGAATGGTTGTATCGAGCACAGAACGTGTCCTTAACAATTGATTGTTGCTGCATTTGTTGTTGAACCATTTAATATAGCGCTACAATATAAATGACACAAATGTTTATCCCGTAATAACCCCGAATATGGTTGGTTTGGACTTTTAATGTACAAGCATTGTAAAGTGTTGATTTATTTTAGTAAGCAGAATTATCACCTAACTTCGTTCTGGCCATAAGGTTAGCACCAAAATGGACTTACTTTACGCTAATAAACTCATCCTTTCGTTCTAGTCATTAGGTTAGTCATACCTGACTGACTTTACGCTACTCAACTCATCTCTTTGTTCTGGCCATTAGGTTAGCCAAATTTAAATGGTTTTACGCTAATCAACTCATCTCATTTTTTGCAAACAGTTGTGTATCAAGTCAATAAAATAATACTGTTTGTTTTGCTTATATATTGTGTTATAAAATCTTGACAAGTCACATATCAAACCCTTATGGGAAGTTTCTCAGGTAAGCCAGCCTATCTCTGAAGTATTTTTAGTGACAATGATATATTCTGACTGCTTCTAGTCTTGTGCATCTGAGTTTCTGATGTTTGTAACGAGCAAATCACGATTTATTTCAATGTTTACTGAGCACTGTTTTATTTCGTATTAGTCGCAGTCATTTGGGTCAGGATAATTTTGTGTATAGTAGAAAATGCTAAAAATGAGCTTTTGATGTGCAATCACTCTTTTGGTTACCAGTCTGACATTGCAAAATACTGCCCTCAAAAATAATAAATTTTTCTTTATATACTATAAAAAGGCACGAATTTTATCCAAGTTCTAAAAATAGCACACACTTTGACTACTGGAATCCCCACGTTTTGATAACTGAGAATTGTTATTCTCTTTGTGTTTGTAATTTGGTTTAATAATTCCAGCTAACCAATATATTGGTACGATTCCGGTATCAAAAATTATGTTGAAAGTTTTCCATACACTGCTATAAATTTATATAACGCAGATGTAATGACTTTGTGAACATTTTCTTCACCACAAGTTTTATCATTTTTCAAATTTTTCATACAGATTAAAATGTCTTCTTGAGTAAAATTAATCTTTTGTTAGTCACTGTTTCACTCAAATAAGTTTACCTGTTCATTGAGTCTATAGGATGACATGGTTACTTTCAACACCAACAACAGCAGCAGCAACAACAACAAATCACAACTCCGCATATAATGACTAGACCAACAATGATTGGAACATATCTACGGTAGAAATCGACATTAAAAATTTAATATAAAATGTTCAATGAAAGCTTGTTCATTCAATTTTATCAAACAAAAATAAATGATTTATTTCACATTTGAGAGATTGACGATTTCTAGTATGTATCAAGATTTTCCAAGCAAATTTATTGTCTTAAATTATAGACATTTGATGCTGATCAGGATTAAATATTTGAATTGATATCATTTTGTTGACAAAGAATGTACCAAACAGTTAACCTGTTAGAGTTGCATCTAGGATACAAATATAGTTATTTTGATTTCATAGTTTGCAATCATGTATACACATAAATTGTCACTTAACACACAACTGCAAATTTACATGGCTGTTAATTTGTGAAAGCTGTAACATTTTTTATCCTGCATCAATAAAGGTACCGAATAAAAGTTTGCTTTATTCAGCTAGAATACTAAAACAAATAATTTCTCCTGGTACCCTTGTTTTTACTTTCAATGATTTTAAGTATTCTGTTCTGGTTTGCGACGTCCTGTCATCAACAAAGTTTTTATATAAAAAGCTCGTGTTCATATTTTTAAATAAGAATTTATCTGATCGTTGGATGATTAAAATATTTTTTATTAATTTTATTTGCTCTAGATAGAGACTCGCATCTCTACCCGTTCTAAGGATTGTACTTATAAACTTCCTATAGGCGGATATTTTTTATCTAACTTACACATGCGCAGACCACCAGGCAATGCAAAAGCTACTCCTATACTGTGGGTCGGCCCTTAGAATCCATGAATCACAGCAAAACAGAGTCAATCTAGGTGTCTTTGGATCTTTGCAGCAATAGTCTGAACACCACTGTGGTGGGTTCACACCACCTGCGATTTCCTGGTAGGAAGAACAGCATTCACTTCCGGAGACATGTAATACTGAAAATAAAAATGTGAGCGTTAAGAAAATGACGTAGTTTACTTAAAATGAATAAAAAACACTGTGGTGAGTTCGTAAGTGACCTGTTCTAAGAAAGAAAAGTAACATTAATTGAAATAAAGGTAATAACAATATACAGAACACCAAGAAAACTGTCGAGAAAGATAATCCACAAATCAAAACCGACAAACTCCAAAACAAACAACCAAAAATATAGCAACTACAACAATGGTCCTGACTTGGTATTGTCATTTCAAAAGAAATGATAGAAAAAGCCAGCTTTAATGACATAAAAAATCTCCCGTTTCCATTGATGTAGTATGCGGAAGGAAACTTTGACAATGAAGACCTTCTGTCCAGATGATGTGTTTTCTGAGATATTGAAAGCTAACAGATTTTCATGATGATTTCTTTGAATGCAAGAACAAATGTTATTGAGTCATTATGATTATTTTATTCCCCAAGAGTGCTTCCATATATAAATAAGATTAAGGTTTACATAGAAACTGAAGGAAATGTTTTCATACTCTTGTTTCCTTTAAATTACATTATCAGTAATGTATTTTATTTCCGTTTGTTTTATACAAATAGATTTGACAATTGTGTTTTATTTTTATCCATTGTGTTTAACAGACGGTTTTCTATACAATTTTTAACCACACACTTAATTTCGACAATTTTCTAAAATAAGAAAAAATAGACATCTTATATCTATAAGGTTTAATTTACAATTTTCTTAGGTTTTGTTAGTTTACATTGTAGTTGCTATTTTGCTGCTATGTAATAGCTTCCAGGAAAACCAAAGTACTTGAAAATCCAAGACCTTCGACAGAGAAACTGGCAATACGTGTCAAGTAAAACGTACATATATATAAGATACAAGTTCCTATAGAGTTTATGATCTCATTTCGTTGACAAACAGAACACCGGCGTTAGATAAGATTTTTTGTATTGTAATGTGCATACAAATTAATATCATGCAGTCGCCTGAGATCGACTCCATACTAACTGTACAACTCAGGAAATTGTTCCAGGCGGATGTGACAGATTTAAACCTTTTTTAATGTAACAATCGTCCGATAATTGCGGTAAAGTTCTACGACCAGGGTTGACATATATACGTTTACTTTTACATAAGTATATTTAATATCGTGTCCATTCGATGATTAGTCCTTATTTCATTTCCAGCAATATGGTAGCTGTATCCAGAAACGGACAATGTTTGGAAACGGACCAGTTACAACTAAATGTTACAACAGTCTGAAAAAAACTATGAGAGGCCATCTTTGGAATCTTAAGTACAAGATTTTATCATATCGTATTATTCGTATAAATGGTCTCCTACTGATGTGTAATAAGGCATATTAATATCTTATAGCAGTATTTCTACAACAAGTTAGCTTTTAAGTTGCCAACAGCCTAGGATTTCTTGTTCTGGAGTCCAGCCTAGCGTATTTACTTGTTTGTCAATTAGAATAAGCATGCTCTTCTTTTACAAAACCAACTATAAAAGCCTATATTGGTAGTGTGGATTTGATCTGAAAAAATTACTCGACCCCACCTAAAACACGTTTCGATGTGACTTTACAAAATGATGTCTTTTTTATTTTGTAATAAATAATAATAATAATAATAATAATAATAATAATAATAATAATAATAATAATAATAATAAGCTACTTACTGTAGAGAAAACCAAACAAAACTATCGACAAAATGATACGACTGCTAATATTCAACGCCATTGTATAATACGGAAATTTGAATCACGCATGAAATCATATCTGAAGCACTGTGTGGTAAGCCGTCGTGAAATCTATTTCCTTTGCCTTCTTCTGAGTAAACAATTCAATGTTTTTAATTGTTCAATGAAAAATTGAACCTTTATCGAAAGATATAAAAGTCTAGAGCACCCGAGGGGCCTCGGTGGCCGAGTGGTTAAGGTTGTTCGTCTACTATTTATCACGTGTTCTGTCATCACAAAGATTGCAGGTTCGAGTCTCACTGCGGGCAGGGTGTACTCGACTTCAATCTTAATTGACAAGGATTGCCAGTTTTCCTACCGCAGGTCGGGGGTTCTCTCCGGGTACTCCGGCTTCCTCCCCCAATAAAAACTGGACGCCATGAAATAGCTGAAAAATTGCTGAAAGTGGCGTTAAAACACCATTCAAACAAACAAACAAACAATCTTAATTGACAAGGATTGCCAGTTTTCCTGCCGCAGGTCGGCGGTTTTCTTCTGGTACTCCTCTCCCAATGAAACTGGACGCAATAAAATAGCTGAACAAATGCTGAAAGTAGTGTTAAACTTTATAACAAACAAACAAACAAACAAGAATACGCGCTAACTTCACGACGGCCACATATAGTTTCTATTATCTATACAACAACCATCGCGATAAAAAATTCAACAATATGCGTGTATTGCAGGATCAATATTGACGACTTCAAGTCTTAACCTCAGGATGCACTTCATATGCTTTGAGAACAAATTAGGTCTTTAATAAGCATAGACCCGCTGTGACGTCACAATTAAAATTCCGATATCATAAACGCTGATTGAAAATTTCAAACTGGAACAATGCACTTTTGTGTTGTTTTTTTAAAGATTTCTTAATAGTGTTTGCTTAAAAGGTTTCAATTAAATGATAAGCATATATTTTTATGTCAATTTTATTTGTTTTAATATACTGTTATGGGATATATTTTATTAGTTTCAAAAACCAATATTACCACTGAAAGCGTCTTCTTAGAGCCGCTTTAAAATTTAAAAAATAACATTTGTTAGATACATTAGAATTAAAATAGATCATTGCGATTGGGTTCTATGCAAATTAGAGACTTGATAAGATCTGATATTTGTCTATTTTTTTACCTTGCTCGGGATAAAATATCGACAAATAAAAGGTCCGACCATGTTCTAATACGCCGTTTTTAAGATAGGTACATGTAGTTAGATGTATCCTATCACGTGATTTTATTTAGTGCACTTTCCTCAACGCACCGTGTGAACGGACTATAACGGCATAAGACTTGCCCTTCTTCCATAAATTTATGTTTAGTGTGGGCTTTGCAGCCCAGCACAAGTTTGATTTTGCATCGTCTTTCTTATGCTGTCCCATTTCGTTTCAAATGTTGCCCTTTCAACTAAAAGTGTCCTCAAAGGTAATGAAATCACGTGATCAAATTTACAATTCCCAACTACTTTATCGAGAGCGATTATATCTTAAAAACGATGTAGAACACAGAACCCTCCCGCAATAATCTATTTCTTGAACAAAATTATATAATCCATTTGGATTCAGTGGAGGATTATGCCAGGCAATGGTGAAGCGTGAAGAAAAGGACTCTTGTTTTCGAATGTGAGATGGCGAGGAGGTCGGTAACACAAAGAAGAATCCATACACTCACGTCTATGAACACTTTTGCTAAATCTGTCATCAGAGACCCTCTTGTCAAAGAGCTCTTACCTTCCTGACAAATAAACTCTGCAATAAAGGAAACGCATAATCAAAGTCCAAGACACTCGATAAACAACAACCAAAAACTACAGCAACGGTCCTGATTTGGTTCAAACATTTCAAAAGAAATGCTGGGTTTAACCAGGTTTTATTGCATTCCATACCTCCAGCTTCCATTACTGTAGTATGTAATATGTAAGTTGGAATGCTGATTAAAATTGTTTGTATCAGACACCACTAGTCAGTAATAGGTGCATCTAATTGTCATTGAACCACAATCACTATTTATACTGAATTCAAGAACTGGAAAAACTATCTGCAATCATATAACGAATTATAAAGGATCTAAGAAGTGGGAGGGCAAAAAAGACGAAAAAATCACACCAATTTAAACAGATTTCTGGTCTTAAATGAGGCTCTTCAACGAGGTTCTTCCGTGCAAAAGGATCTCTCGCGCGTGAGAAATAGAATCAAACACCAGCGCTAGGGCAAGACTGAAAATTCTCACTAATGAGACAGCGTGGTACCTTTTTTAGCAGGCTGATATACTTTAAGCCGTTTGGGATATCCTTGTCTCAAGCCGTGGGTGAGATAAAAATTTCACGATCCTTTTCGTTAAATGTCCATTCAGCTATAAAAATAAAAAATGTTCTTTTGTTGTGTTTGTTTACTCTACCAATTTAAATATTACGATGAAATCAATATTTCTAAGCTTCACGACCACATTTATTGCTAGCAGAACCCATCAGAACAAACGTTCCGAACAAAATGTACACTGGAGATTACGTTCAGGGTGGGTAACTCTATTTGTTGACATCTTGAAAGGGAATAGCACCGGATTTTTTAAACTTATTAGTGAGAAATAGAATCAAACACCTGTGGGATGGCAAGACGGGAAAATCATAAAATTTCCCGTCTTTCCCTCCGACTGGTGTTAGATCCTTTATATCTCAGACACCGACGTTAACGGATTTCTTTCAAGCGGGTGTCTGAGATTTTACCGTCTTGCCCCTCCACCGGTGTTTCGTTCTATTGTTCAATCATTCGTTAAAAAAACCCGGTGCTGTTCTGTTACAAGATGTCAACAAATACAGTTATCTACACTGAACACCTTGACTTATTCTCTGATGAATACGTCTCAGTATCTTCGATTCTTAGTTATTCTTTTGCAAAACGTTATTTGAAAGAATGTAAAACGATAACAACAGCTGTTTGTATACAAGAAATGTATATATAGATATTTGAAATATTTTGTCAATTTGTTTTAGAAGGAAGACACGGTTACCGTTTTTTAGGTTCATTATTTTCGAATTTGTTAGTTTGATTATGGTGAACAATAAATTAAAAGAAATGTTTAAAGTGTCAATAAAATGTTCGGAAATTTTAATAGTGTTTAATGCTACTTTCAGAAACTGTGTAGTCCTATCATTGCGTCTAGTTTTTATCTGAATGAAAACTGGCAATACTTATCAATGAAGATTTGAGCATAACCTGTCCGCAGTAAGGTTTGAACCCGCAATATCAGAGTTGACAAACGCGTAATTAAACAAGTCTTTAGAAAGTACTATTTTTATTTATATTAAAGTGGCATAAACTATTTATAGGTGTAATTGATATAATTATATAGTGTGCATTACCAAAAAACCCCATATGAGCCAGCTACATTAGTTAAGTCTTGAGATCAAAAGGAATCTGAGAAAAAAGTTTTAAATGTGCGACAACTATCGCTTTGAGTTACTAGATTTTAGTCTCAATTGTCGGTTATTTTCTGTTCTAAAATGGAGAGTCAAATTAAAGGGTTGTCGGACCAATGGGGTGTCTTATTTTGGGTTGTCGGACCGATTGGGTGTCTTATTTTGGGGTGTCGGACCAATGGGGTGTCTTATTTTTGTGGTGTCGGACCTGTCCTGGGACCATACTGGGAGGGTTCCCAGTGCTCGACCCACAGAGTAGCCCAGCGCGTCCCCTGGTGGAGGATAGGGGAGACCCTCTCGTTGGGGAGTTGTAAGGTCATAAGAGGGTTTGTTCAGAAAACTAATTTTATTTTTAAATTGGTGTTTCAGAAGATGGGTATGCACTCTGATATGCCTGGTGTTGATATATAGAACGTGTAATTTTTGAGCTGGAATTATTCAATACAATATAGATGAACTTAATATGAACTGAAAAATGTGACGTTCAGCAGTTGCCTCTTTTATTCCACAACTATTCCATTCGTTTGAAGGAATTTGATTTGTCTAGGAATATTTACTGGAACGTTATAATTATTATGAACATTTGATGTGCACTTATACCACCGTACCTGCTTTAAGATGCACTAATTCATTTATATTTACTGTTGATATGCACCATCTGTATGTTTCCTATAAAGAATTGCTCTTGAGCCATTTTTATCCATTTTTATTTGTTGACAGTTTATTGTACACAGCGATGGCTTTTTTATGCACACTTTATCTTGAACTGTATGCTTGAAATGAAACCAAACCTTCGAAAATCAACATTTGTTAACTCCTTATATGCACTAGGCTTTTCATTTGAAGCTGAAATTTAGAGACTTTTTTATTTGCAATGCTTTTTTATTTTTTTTTAATGACCTTAATGTTTCTTCACGTTAGCGTAAACGATACATTGTTCTTATTAAATTCTCCCTTTATTCGTTTTCAGCAATGCTCAATATGTTTAGGTACCTTCCATTAGTTCATGTGATTTTCGCAAATCGTTATTGCTTCAGATTCAACAAAAACTGCAACTACTAAAATTGCCTCTTTATATTTCTTTGTTTATTGATTGATTGATGTTTGCTTAACACCCAACTATCAGTTATTAGAGTATATTTATCACAAATATCTTTTTGTTTAAGTGTACAAATCTGATTGAAATGGATTCTTAAAGGGTCGAGATAATATATCGGATTTTCAAATGCAAATGAAAATGTTATTCTTGTTAGATAAATTTGTGTACCTTACAGTGGACATAACGTTCTAGGTGGCAGGTTTCCGATTGATGCACCTAATCCCGCGTGCAACGAAAACAAAAGAAAATGTGTGTGCAGACACTTCCATTTAATCCAAACTATACCATTGCTCATGAATTAAATATGAGAACACTTGACTAAATTGATACAAAATGTATAAAACACTGTAATAATTGTAGAAAGTAAGAACGCGTTCAATAAGCGCCGTTTCTATGCCAACATAACATAATATATATGACACGTTTTACAACGGCTTTAATATTGGTACAAACAAATACATATGCACATGTATACCAGTTTGAGCGAAGTGATAATTTGGAAAACTGAGAGGTAATGATTGATTGATTGGATGTTTCCTTTATGTCCAGCCTGCAGTATTTTAGCTATAGTCAGGAAGAATATGAGAATATGAAAACGGAGAATAGTTTCATCATGCATGTGACAAGCAATAGAAATTAAAATAAGTGGCCACTTACATGTATGAACGTTAAACAGAATTTTGCTGAATAACCATAGTTAAGACGAATGGCGTTCTAGATTGTCTTGTAGCATAAAAAATGAATGACATTTGACCAAACTTACGATAAGTTGTGTATTTAGAGGATAATATGACACTGTTGTTGTTTTACAATATAATATGATACAACAGAAGATTGAGGAAATCTAGTTCTTCCGAAGGAAATAGTTTTTAAAAACTATTTTCTTAAAAATTCTTGATACCAATTTTCATTTCAAACTTCTTTTATTTCTTTACAAAAATCAATGTATCACAAAGATCAATGTAACTTTCATGTACATTTAACATAAATTCCAGCCTATATGGTATATTTTGGTTTTAATGTTCTATGCTCTTCATATTCATATAGCGTTTGGCATTTTCAATTTTGTTGGTAGGGCGCCTCTTATGAGTCTTGAATAGATGAAACGCGCGTCAGGCGTAGCAAAATTTATTACCTGGAACTTTGTTGTGTATTTTTGATTTTTAACATGCGTGATGGTTAGCGCTGCTGGTGGAGTTTCAATTCCCCGAGGTTAACACGCTCCGACATCAACATTTTGTGTTGACGAACACATAAAAGCAATGAAATTTCAAAACTGTCAAAACCCTAAGGTTCTACCTACCCCAGGTATAGGTTGAACTTATTCATAATTTGGTTTCCAGTTCGGCATATTTTGGTTTTATTGTTCTATGCTCTTCATATTCATATAGTGTTTGGCATGTTCAATATTTTGGGAAGAACGCCTCTGATGCCTGGAACTTTGTTGTATTTTTGATTTCCAACTTGACTGATGAGACCAGCAAAATATAAATCGGGATAAGTATGTTTCTTTCTATATACACCGAAGTATAATACATTATGAATTATGAATTATAAATTAAACCATATGAATAAATGATATGCATTTAGATACAGAACGGCTTAAACAGCTTAAATAAATGTCTTAACAGAAGTCTCCAGCAATAAATAAAATAACATGAACACATACTATTTGGCATGACAGGTTTTGGCAAAACTTTACATAGAAAATATACGAAAGCGCATTCAATGATGTGTACACAAGATGATGGGTTAGTTTGCTTTTTGTATTGTTCAATGGTCGTATACCACATGATATGGGTCTTGTACAGTTGCTTGTTGTTTTGTTGTTTTGTACCATTTAATATGTCACTACAATACAAGTGGAAATAAATTAATGTTTAAACAATAAACAAATTTAATTAATATGGGATTGTTCAAAGCTGTCTTTGCTCTGAACTCTTACTCTAGGGTTTAAAGAAATGACATATAAAACCCATTCAAAACCTACGCAGATGTATCGCGCTAATCAACTCATCTCTTCGTTCTGGCAATTATATTAGCCAACATTGACTGACTTTACGCTAATCAACTCATTTCTTCGTTCTGGCCATTATGTTAGCCAACAATGGCTAACTTTACGCTAATCAATTCGTCTCTTCCTTCTGGCCATTATGTTAGCCAACATTGGCTGACTTTACGCTAATCAATTCCATTTGCAAACAGCTGTGTATCAAGTCAATAAAAATAAATTGTTTTGCTTATATACTGTGATATAAAATCTTGACAAGTCACATAATGATGAAATAACTCTAAATGGAAGTATCTCAGATAAGCCAGCCTTTCTCTAAAGTATATTTTTAGCGTCGTTTACATATTCGGTGTGATTCTAGTCTTTTACATCTGAGGTTTAGATGCAGAGATGTCGTACCGACAGGTGGCGTTAAAAGTTTACTCGATGTTAGCAAACTAAGGTTAACTTCAAGGTTGATTGAGCACATTTTAACTATTTTAATTGGGGGCCTCGGTGGCCGAGTGGTCAAGGTAGTTCGTCTACTATTGATCACGTGGTCTGTCAACACTGAGATTGTGGGTTCGATTCTCACTGCAGGCAGGGTGTACTCGACTCCAATCTTAATTGACAAGGATTGCCAGTTTTCCTACCGCAGGTCGGGGGTTCTCTCCGGGTACTCCGGCTTCCTCCCCCAATAAAAACTGGACGCCATCAAATAGCTGAGAAATTGCTGAAAGTGGCGTTAAAGCACCACACAAACAAACTATTTTAATTCGTATAAGTGGCAGGCATTTGGAATCAATAAAATGTTTGTGGAATTAAATGCTAATAAATGAGCTTACAGTGATGTAGTAATTTTCTAAATTTACTGCCTTGAAATTTCGAAAACATTTTCAAATTCAAGGTTTTATTTAATTTTCAAGGTGTAGATAGCCTTAGCCGAATTTGGAATTTTGGTGATAAAAGCTCAACAACATCTTAATCTTTTCGATTTTAAATATTGTTTGGGTTTGAGCCCCACTGATGAGTCTTGATTAGACAAAACGCGCGTCTGGCGTAGAAAATTGTATAAACATTGGTATCTTTGATTACATTTTATTTACAGTGTGTAATCACTCGTTTGGTAACCAGTATGACATGTCTCATTGCGAAATATAGCCATGAGAAAAATATTAAATGTATCTTCTTTACACTACAAAAAGGCATGAATATTATCGAAGTTTAAAAAAAAAATAGCAAAAGCTTTATCTACTGGAATAGTTTTGATAAAATGTATACCGATCCGAGAGTCCAATCATGATTGAACTATGTTAATATTCTTTTGATAACTACTACTTAACTATGTGACGTATAATTTTATTTAAAATCGGCGTTTTCTTCTGTCGAAGCAACTCACAATTCAATTTGGACGGGTCAATTAAAATATTCAGAGCAGATAATTTTAAAGAGTAAATTTATATTCACCGAGAATTGTTATGGGCATATAATATTTGCGAGATAATTTCTAGGATCATTAACTTCCTCCTTGTGTTTGTAAATTGGTTTAACAGTGTTCCAGCTAGGATTTAAAAATAGAGGGGCACATGAGAAAGACACTTTTTCGTGTATTTTCATATTTTATAAGTATGATTGCGGTTGTTGCACTTTTGTTTTTATTGTTATTTGAATAAGTGTTCTGTTGCTGTTTTGTGCCTTTGTTTTCATTTTATAGTAAAGTTTTAAATATATGTGTACATTTAATTAACTGAAAAGTGACTGCCAAAATACTATTTGTTACTGTGTTTCAATCTTTGTGGTTGTAATTTCAACACAAGCAGCATTGTATTTGCAAGTTCCTGAACTAATTCATATCCGCTCCTGAGATTTCTGTATATTTAGTTGGTTTGTACTGGTTGCCGCGAGTATTTTTACTTAACGCCATTTGAACATAGAAAAGGCACTTTTTGTTTTTAAAAAATGGCGTGTTCAATGATAAACATGGCGCGGTGACAAATATTCGAAGATATGTATCGCAAATGGCAGTAAAAACGGATTTAGCTATTTTCGGTCTGGATCATAATTAAGCCAAATGACCAAAAACAGTGACCACGCAATTTTTTAAGGTAATAAGTACTTTGAAGTCACTGTGTCAAAACTTGAAATGTTACCCGTGTACCAGTCCCCACTGTCTACCACTAATTATATAATCAAAATTATAAGGAAACGAGAATAGTCTAATGAGTTAATTAGTTATAAAAACACTTTAATTACTATTAATTTTAGAACAGATAATTAATTGGAGCAATAGAGTGATAACTGGCACCGATCGGGACACAGGGGCGCCTGAGAAGGGCACAGGGGCCCGGTAATTTTAGGGCGGGGCGCGGCACCCCTCTATTTCCCCCTAGCTGGAACACTTGTTTAATAATCCCAGCTAACCAACATCTTTGTAATATTCCGGTATCAACAATAATTTTGAACAATTTTCCATACACCATTATGAATTATGTGATGTAGATGTAATGACTTCGTTAGTTATTTTATTATTTTTCACTCAAATAAGTTTACCTGCTCATTGAGTCTTTAGGATGTGACGGTTACGTCAACTGCAATACCCACAACAGCAGCAACAACAACAAGTGTAAAATACGCATAATGTTGCTATACAAACAAGGATTGGAACGCATACTATTGCTAGACCAACAAGGATTGGAACATATCTACAGGAAAAATCTACATTAAATTATTTATGGAATCTAAAATATGCAATAAAAGTTTGTACATTCACCTTTATCAAAATAAAGCATTTATTATAAATTTGAGAGATTTACGATTCTAAGCCTGTTTCAAAGTTTTTCAAGCAAATTTAAAGTCATATAGACATTTGCCGATGATCACGCTTAAAAATTTGAATTTATATAATTTTGTGTACACAAAACGTACAAAACATTTTACAGAACCCCTTTTAGAGTTGCATCTAGGATACAAATCTATTTTGATTTCATATTTTGATTTTGAGTTCAAGCTGTTAATATTCTTTTCCCTGCAACCCTGCAACCAACACATTTAATTATATTCGTCTAATTTCTTCTGGTACCTCTGTTTTCACTTCCAACAATATTATTGTTTATTTAGCTTACACATGTGCAAACCCCCAAGCAATGAAGAAGCTACTCCTGTACTGTGGGGCTGCCCTTAAAATCCCCGAATTACAGCAAAACAGTGTAAATCCAGGTGTCTTTGGATCATAGCAGCAATATTCGGAACACCACTGTGGTGGGTAAACACGTCCTGCAATGTCAGTGTAGGAAGAGCAACATTCACTTCCGGAGGCATGGAATACTGAAAATACAAAAAAGTGAGGTGTTGAGAGAATGAGGTACTTTCTTTAAAATTAAAGAATACAAACATTGTGATGAGTTCGTAAGTAACTTGCTCTAAGACATAAAACTAAAATAAAGTGGAATGAAGGTAATAACAAAATACTGAACTCCAATGAAGCTGTCAACAAAGAAAATCCACAAATCAAAGTCTGAGAAACCGGCAAACTCCAGAACCAACAACCAAAAATAAAGCAACTACAGCAATGGTCCTGACTTGGTAATGGCATTTCAAAGGAAATGGTGGATTACAGTTTTTATGCCATGCCAAACCGCCCGCTTCCATTACTGTAATATGTGGAAGGAAAATTTAACAATAAAGACTTTTTGTCCGGGTGATGTGTTTTTTATATTGAAAGCTTACAGTTAAGACTATCCTTTTTGAAATAATTCATCATGATTTCTTTGAATGCAAGATAAAATGTTATATATTCGTTATGATTGATTTATTGCACAAAAGTGCTACCATATATATGGATAAGATTTTAGTTTACATATATTTGAAGAAAATGTTTCAATACTCTTGTTTCCTTTTAAATTACATCAGTAATCTTTTTTATTTCCGTTTGTTGTATACAACTAACAATTTGACAACTGTGTTCAATTTTTATTCATTGTTTTAACAGACGGTTTTCTATAAAATTATTTTAACTCTTTTTGAGAATTTTCTACAATAAGAAATATAGACATCTTATATCTATATCGTTTACTTACCAATTTTCTTATCGTTTATTGGTTTGCATTGGGGTTGTACTCCACTTTAAGCTATTTTTCTGTTATATAATAGAATAAAGTTTCTATTGTGGAAGAAAGCTAAGTACCTGTTAAAAATCCAAGATCTTTGGCAGAAAACTGGCCATGCGTGTCACGTAAGGCGCACACATATATAAGATACAAGTTCTTATGGATTTTCTTATCACTTCTCGCTGCCCGAGATAAGATTTTTTGTATTTTTATGTGCATACAAATTGAATCTCGTACAGCGAACGAGAACTTATTGTAGAACTCTTGAAATTGTTCCATGCGGGCGTGACAGATTTTTGCCGTTTTTATATATATTGTTACATCCGTCCGATTATTACCCGTTATGCTCAAGTTCTAGGTCCAGTGTTGACTTTACTTTTACAAAATTAAATAAAATGGCATTGGCCATTCGATTGATTGATTGGTCGTTGTTTTATTCTCAGCAGTATTGTAGCTGTATACAGAATAGGAAAATGTTTAGAAACTTCAATACAAGATTTTATCGCATCGAATTTATCGCCCAATTAGAATAACTTCAAACATTTTGTATAACTTGACTAAAATATTGTGCTGAAATAGGATTAAACTTTCAGGTTCGCCGGATTTCTTAAAATCCTTGTGTACAACATTTTCTCTAATAAAACAAATATATAGTTATTGTTTCAGTCGTCAGATTTTAAGTGAAACCAAATCTCTTCCTACTTATTAGGGCATATTAATATCGTAAAGCAGTTATTTCTACACTAAAAACGGAAAAGTTAGTTTTTAAGTTACCAATCAGCCTATGATTTCTTGTTCGGGAGTCCAGCCTAGCGTTTCTAGTTCGTACGATGAAGAAAAAGAAGCGTAGAATTCTTTTACAAGTCTATAGAGGAAAGTGTGGATTTTGAACAGAAAAAAAAGTCTCAAAGAATAGAGATTTTAATGGTCGCCGAATGAATGGCGGTTAAAGGCATTTTAGACCCTCGTTTCGATATGACTTTAAAAAATAATGTCTTTTTTATGACGTAATCGATAATAATAATAATAATGTGATACTTACTAGAGAGAAAAACAAACAAAACTATCGACACCACAATACGTCTGCTACTATTTAACGCCATTTTAAAATGTGGAAATATGAATTACGTCCTTGACATCAAATCGAATTGGTCATACTTTACACTTGATTTCCGTTTAAGTAAAAAAAAGTTATCTTAAATACTGTAATATCAAGAAATTTATTTCATTTTTCTTCTTCTCAGAATACAATTCAATGCTTTTAATTGTTCAGAATTCTCCCCGGTAAATAAAAAACTGAAGCATTATCAGCGTCGAAAAGTCAAAAGCACGCGCTTACTTGACGACAGCCACAGTGCACAATCATTGCAGCACCGTATGACAATATTGATAGTGATAGTAATCTTTCAAATTCCTACTGTAGCTTAGTGAATATGATGAATATTTTAAACGGTTCTCAACGACGTATACCAGCATTGACACTCTAAAACCTTACATGTCACGATGCAAGTTTTGATAACCTGGTACAATTTGTAAAAAAAAACGCTCGATATGCATCACACCCGCACGAAGCTCTATTTATTGCCTCTGACCAAACTGAAATAATGACACAATTTTGTTTAGGCAACACACTTTTAAACTAATTCTTATCAACATAACGTTTTAGCACTAGTTATATAGAGATATTGCTAATAACGAGATATTGCTAATATATTTCAATCAATCATAAAGTAAATCACGTTACCTCATGGAATTTTTTTTTTAAACTCCTTATACTTATTTAAAGAAAATAGCAAAGAAAAGAAAAGAAAATCGGAAGATCTAGAATAACGCATAAGTTGTGAAACACACCATACGATTGAGCTGATGGAATGTTGCTGTCGATAAACGGGAAGTTGACAATTGGAAAGTTGAAGTCATCAGGTTTTTCGTCTAGTTTGCAGTTTCCCCGAGTCTATTTCTAAAAGCAGGAATAAATAAGAGGCTGAAATTAGTGTATTGGTAGTGTCTTTAATTACAGGCTCGCTAGGGTAATTGAATTCAAATGGTCACCAAATCTAAAAAGGTTAACTCCTTATGTGCACCAAGCTTTTTTATTTGAAGCTCAAAAGTAAGGACTTTTTATTGCAATGCTAAAAATATTTAGGTACCTATAATGGGTTCTGGTGATTTTTACAGATAGCTATTGCGTCCGATTTAACAATAAATACATAATTAATAGTGCCCCTTTATATACTTTGTATTTATTTGTTGATTGATTGCTTGATTGATTGGTATTTGCTAAACGTCGAGCAAGCAGTATTTGAGACATTTTCAAGACGAATATAATATATCAGAGTTCAAAACAGGTAAAACTACAAAATGCAAATGAAAATGTCGTTTAGTCACATACAGTAAACTTTCTCTAGGTGACAGGTTGCAAATTGATCCACCAAATCGCGCGTGCATCGAGAACGAGAACAAAACAGAATGTGTGTGCAGACACTGGCAGTGCTTATAAATTGAGTATAATGATAAAACCTGACAATATTGATAAAAGTGCATAATATACTGTGCTTAATTGTTGTAGAACGCATGAAAGCGTGGAATCAGTGCAGTTTCTATACCAACATTACAAGATATATAACACGTTTTGCGACGACTTCAATATTGGTACAAACATATACTTGTAAACATGCAAACGACTATGAGCGAACTGATCATTTAGAAAACGCAGAGAAAATGATTGATTGGATGGATGTTTGCTTTATGTCCAGCGAGCAGTCTTTCAGTTATATTCAGGACGTCAGAGAATATAAAACTGACGAATAGTTTTATCATGCATGTGAAAGCAATTGAAATTAAAATATGTGGACACAAATCAACGTTAAACAGAATTAAGGTGAATCTCAAAAGTTACGACGATGTTCTAGATTGTTATGGTAGCAACCAGAATGAATGCCATGTTACCGGAACTTATGATACGAGCCATGTGAATACTGTGTGTTTAGACGATTATATCATACTGTTGTTATTTGACAGTATAATACGAGACAACAAAGATGCTGTCACATTAAGGAAACCAAATTTCTATTTAAAAAACTGTTCCTTAAATACTATGACCCATTATATCAATTACAATTTAAGCTTCTTTTATTTCTTTACAAAAATAAATGTATCGCTAAGATCAATGTGACTTTTAATCGAACATAAATTCCTACTTTACTACTGAGGTCATTGCAATTTAAATCGGGATAGCTATGTTTCGTCCTTTATCCACTGATATGGAACGAAGCGGTATAATAAAAATAGCTCATATAGATACAGAACAGCTAAAATTAATGTCTTTCTTTTAACAATTGAAAAAAACCAAAAAACATTAATAGAATTAACTCTCCAGTTAGCACACAATGACATCACAAAATACAATTTTGCATAACATGTTTTGGCAAAAATTTACAAAGGAAATATGTACAAAAGCACATTCAATGTACAAGTTGATGGGCTTGGTTCCTTTTTGTATTGTTCACTGGTCGTATCCCACATGGTATGGATCTTGTACAGTTGCTTCTTGTTGTTGTTTTTGTACCAAAACGTATGTCGCTATAATAAAAGTGAAATAAACTAATGTTTATACAGTAAAGAACTTGAATATAGGATTTTTCTACGCTCTTTTTGCGCTAAACTCCTACTCTATAGTCAATTTTACCATGTCGGTCCGACGGGTTTTGCCTGACAAAATAGAATACTGCTTACCGCGTATGGTCGAGTTTATGGTCCTTTTGTAGATCTCATATTACACTTTTTTAAATCAACAATTATTTTCCATAGTTAATCGGCGTTCTGAAATGCGGCGGAATTTTCATTTTGATAAATCGAATTTCCATACTAAATTTTGACCTTGTTTTGAACGGAAGTGTACGTCAGGAAAATTCCATTGTTGTCTATTCGTAATCCTTCGGGTAATGTCGTCTGCAGTTAAGGCGGGAAAAGTCTCGCGGTTTGTCTGAATACCATTGAACGTCACGAAAGCAGACGAACGTTTGTAAACAACATTAGACCCCTTTAGAAACAAAAATGGCTGACTTCCTATGGAAATTCGATTTATCAAAATGAAAATTCAGCCCAATTCAAAACGCTGATTAACTGTGGAAAATAATTGTTGATTTCAAAAAGTGTAATATGAGATCTAGAAAAGGACCATAAACTCGACCATACGCGGTAAGCAGTATTCTATTTTGTCAGGCAAAACCTGTCGGACAGACACGGTAAAATTGACTATAAGGTTTAAAGAATTGACATATAAAAACATTAGAACCCTTTGTACTGAGTCAAAGTAATGTGTACTGTTTCGCCGTATTTATTATTATATAGATCCTGATACGTAGCGCATCATTAACAATCCAATGAACTATGCTCAGGTGTATGAAGCTGTGTATTCACTAAATATAAATTTTAATGTCCAATAAAAACGTGACCCGTTTTAGCCATTTTCATCACTTTACGTACGTCGTCGTCCTCTGAAAACCACTGGGTCATTTCAAGCCAAACTTGGTCAAGGACATTTAATAATTTTGTTGTTTTTATTCTTATCGGAAAACCGAAATGCCCGAATGCCCACCATTTCAGGATACAGTTAACATAGGATCCTATAAGAACAAGTTTTAAAAAGGTTCCTTCTGAAACCACTTTAAAAATTGTAACAGTATTGGATGGTCCTCTTTAAAGTTTATGCGTTTATGCCTATCGGTAATTCTAAATGGCTGCCATTGTATGACCCAGTTTAACATAGGGCCCAGGGAAAAAGTTCTGTGAAATTAGTTGGCCAATTGAAATATTAATTAAAGTCAAAATACTAGTTGGACTTACGTCCAGTGAGCAATATTTCATCAATGGAATAACGGGATAGAACAATAAAAGAAAATTTTGACTGCCACCAGAAACGTGGGCGTAGAAGTTAGCATTTGTTTTACAATATGCATGCTCGTTTTCGAAATCTACAAAACGGTTATTATCTTGACAGTAACGGACATTACCTAAACAAGTTACACACTAGGGTTCTCGGTCAATTTTATTTGGTAATATAACCGGAAAACTCTTTCACGAGGTAGCTCCTGTATGCTTGGAACCAAACAGAACTTGTTAATGCTAATTAAGGTGTAGGTGTAATTCGCGGGATAAAATTTGTTTGTGCTCTTTATTTTATTAAGTAATATACTGCAAATCACTTTTTAACAGTTGTTCACACTTCTTAATTGTAAGTGTAGTTTGGGGTATGTCACGGGTACGAGTTTGTGTATGTTCCGTATTGTGTACAAATGCCGAAATCTGACGGCACAAAATAATTGTACAAAATAAAATTTGGCATCCTAGTTATAACAGTTTTTAGCAATTCAAGGTTTGGAATTTCCTTATGCGGTTTAATTTTAAGGAGTATACCTGTTCTTGGAGTCCGTATTATGACACCATTACGTTTAATGTAGCGTATTACGACACCATGACGTTTTATGTAGCGTCTACCATAGTAGAAGCAGCAAATCACGAGACCGCATAAAATGACTAGGCTAACAAGGATTGGAACATACCTAAAGTAAAAAAAATATGGTAAAATATGTAACTGCATTTGAAATTTGCATGGTTTCATAAAACTAAAGTAGAATTTTTTTTAATTTACAAAATAGTGATTAATAAGTAATAAGTAAACTTGCTTTAGATCCCGTTTCTTTGTTTTTCAAGCCAATTTAGAGCTACTTGGAGCGCATCAGGCTTGAAAAACAATTTTAATGTAAATTTTCTACGTGCACACACAACATAAGTTTGACTGAACCTACTCTGCAACAGATTGAAAGTTTTTAATCAAAACGTTCAACAACATATCCAATTGTTCAATTATGATTTGATATAAATCAACTATTACTTTGTGAAATGAGTAAAAACATACATTTCTGCTTATAAAACAAATAAGAAATATACATATCTCCAAAATTGTTACATTGAAAACCTGGTTAACATTCCTATTAGCCTACCTGACTTAAGAGTAATTAGGGTAAACTTTTTATATCCCTTGTGGTAAGACCATCAGTAGAATTTTCACAGTTTAATTGTTTTTTCTAAACATCTTAGTCAATTAAAACGAAACTACAGAAATTATGTTTTTAAGGTCCTCTACGAGGATTTCTAATGATATCTTGGTTGAGCGAAAAACGTGCACGCCATAACCTATTCTTGCTTCCGACTAGCTTAAACTAAAAAAACCTTCTGCAAATCTACATGTCGAACTGTTTTGTAATATTGTACAAATGATGTTTATGAGGTCCTTATCAACTATTTCTTAAATCTTGTAGGAAGGGCCAAGAACACTGTCGCCATTGTCAATCCTTGTTTCTGATTGTCATCAATTACAAAGCTCTTTTTTTTTTAACTTGAAGTTATAAACTTTATAAAAATGTTATTTTGTAAGGTCTTTTTCAAAGATTTCTCATTTCGTCTTTAATCGAGCAAAAACATTGCCGCGTGCAATCCTTTATTTTAGTGGCTAAAATTTTAAAAGACTTCTCTGAAACTACAAGACAAAAGTGTGTGTAACTCGGAATAAATGATGTTTATGAGGTCCTCTATAAACATTTCTGATTTTTCCTTCATCTGACCTAAACGCTGGCGACATGGGAAATTTTTATTTATGATTTGCTGAAATTTGACTAATCTTTTGCATGGACACTATAAAGCAAAACAACTTGTAACTTAACAGATTAAAAATGGCACTCTCCGGCACAGAGAACATATAACTGGTTCCCAGATATAACCTCTGCCACACGTCATCCTCCATTTATTGCGGGACTACATGTGTCGTCTGCCCGTGACGTTTGTAAACAAAGAACGATGTTTGTTAAATAATAAACGAGATATTATTTATTTATATTTAGTCTATTTATGCACTTTTGATACAGTGTTACATTGAAATAACTACGTTTGTACGCGAAGCTTATGCGCCATGAGAGACGTCTCTCACAATGTCAACCAATGGTATGGCAGAGGTGATTGTGGTTGACGTAGGATACCCAGAATCCTTTGCGTGGAGATTGTAAAAATGGATCATCTACAAAGATTTGTCATTGTATCGCGGCAAATTATTTTTAATGATTGGCTTACATATTTAATACTTTTATCTGATACAACAAAGCCAAACGGTTTGGAACTTTGCAGAATCGATTTAAAAAATCTGCCCCCCCCCCCCCCCGAAACAAGACCTAATGCACTGTTAACCTTGAAGTATAATAGAGCCTTTGCAAAGATTTCACATTTCGTCTTCATGTTTGCTGATTGGACATCAAATAAGGATACAGGTACTTGTATTTTAGTGGCCAATATTTTAAATGTGTTTCTTTGGAAACTATTAAGTCCTAACGTAGTGTTATCTTGCACGAAAAACTCGTGAGATGTACTCTTAAGACATTTCCCATTGTTGACACTTCTAGATTTATTGCTATATGTTGACTCAGTGAGCGATTTAGCCTGGCGTTTAACTTACATATGCGCATGAAACCAGGCAACGCAAAAGTCATGTCTGTGTTGTTGGTCTGCCCTTATAACCACCGATTCACAGCAATATAGAGTGAATCCAGAGCTCTCTGGATCAATGCAGCAGTAATCGGAACACCACTGTTCTGCGTGGTCCATACGTGCGACATCCTGATAAGAAGAACAACATTTACCTCCGGAAACTAAGGAAACTAGAAATACAAGAAGTCCATTGTTAGAAGAACGCTATGTTTTTTGTCTTTGAGAATAAAGGATCTTTGTTCCATGATGACAGTTCCGTATGTGGGCCGTTTTAAGTCTTCATTCAATTCACAGTGACAGTAAAACGCACCTAGTGCCTTGATGACCAATACCATTTCTCAAAATTTTAAATCTACATCAATATCATAGAAAAGCAGAAAACAGTCATAAATTAAAGTAAAATAACTTATTAAAGCGCCAGAAATGCCTAAAATTGTGTAACATCTTCTGGGCGTCCCCTTCACTGAGCAGTCCGTTGTCGAGCTCAGATTGATGTAAATCGACGGTATATTCTCAGATCTATTTCAGATGACGTCACACAATAGGAAAATACTCAAATCTATATGGCATGTACGTCATAAACGCTTCAAATTCACGGTACATTTTGGTTGCTCGAAATCTAACAGGGGTGAAAAAATAGACCGATATATAACGAATGTGTTCAACTTCACGTAACCATGAATTTTTTGAACTCAAAAGAATGTCGCCTAAATGTATAAATATTACATAAAATTTGAAAGTTGTATTACTTTGAGGTTAACACACCTTCTGCATAATGCTTTTCATGATACCCTTGGCCAATCAAAATCAAGATAAGTGCTAGTCATATAATAATAATGTTTAGCTCAATCTTATTACGTGACAGTCAGTGTCTAAAAATCGAACTGTGAGACTCGAACCCACAATCTCAGTGTTGACAGACTACGTGATCAATAGTAAACAACTACCTTAACCACTCTGCCACCGAGGCCCCTACTCTTTAACATTTACTTGTATTAAATGTGTAGAATAACATCTGCAGTTGTGTAACGTGATAAGTAAATATTCAGACACTCTAAACCTGTTAAATGGAAATGAACTGTTTATAAAGTGGATAATGACACTTTAGATGTTAAAAAGATATACATTTCATTATTAATGCAACACCTGAACACTACCCCCGAATAAAAAACAATGATTTTAGATTCACAAAATAATGTCAAGAACTTTAAACTCAGTTTACATTAAGTTTTTGGTTTTGGTTTGTTTTATTTTGTTTACTTTTGTTTAATTTTTGTGTGTTTTGTTTGTAATTGTATTTTTTTCTACCTTAAATTTTATTTATCTCCTTTATAAATAAAAGGAAACGTTCCAGTTGTAGATAGTGTGGGCTCTTTATCTTGGTTTAGTTCACGTTGAGACTTAGATAGCTCAACAGCTTCTATTAAAACATCATTGACTATACAGAACTCACTCAACAGGCTAACAAGTAGGATAAAATTATATTTTATGTTGAATTGTATCCAATGATCGAATTAAGAACAAGAAATCTATTAACTGTCATGTGTTCGCAATCGTGACGCAATGCATTTCATCGAAATGGAGGTAACGAGGTAAGGAAAAACAATAAAACCAAAGAAAAATGGGATTCAAGCCGATTAAAGGTTTTTTTGTTTAGTTATGTGATATGTGTAAATAAATTATACAGTATCGCATGATCAAAATCTACACAATGGTATATTAAAATGGCCATTTTTATGTAACTATAAGATTGATCTACACAAAAATCTGTTCTTTTTATTAAATACAAGTACTTAATAAATTATAACTTACCGCATAAGAAATTGAACAAAACCAGACAAAATCCAATTGGAAAGGAACTGTTTAACGCCATAGCAAGTGCGAATAAGCTCATTTCTTGAATCGCTTCATTAATTTATTGTTTGACCCCATATAATCAAAGTACTGAATGTACTGTTGATTTACATTTTGTTTGGTTTAAAAAATAAATAATTGGTTAATTTGTTGGATAATATATGCTTATTCATTATATTTTAATTCTGACCTTCTCTCTCTATGGCTGAAAAACAATTCTCTTTCAGAATATGACAGAAAAAAAGAATATTGAGGTTAAAGTTCAGGTGGGATGTAGAATTCTGTGTAGGGGACTGTAAATTTATTTTCGCTCCCTTGACGAACACGGCTGTATTGTATAAAACAATGGTTGTTTTCTATGCACTCTAGACAACCAGACTGGTTTAAGTGGATATAATGTGCCAAATATATCCTGCTTTATGTCTGTCTGACCTTTATCTGTAATGATCAAATCCCAGTGGATAGAACAGTGCTTTAAAATCTTTTCCAACGACTAAGGATCAGTTTTTCCAATCATGGTTTCCAATAAAAACAATTAATCGAAAATGAATTTTACTTTAAAGTTCGAACGATATTTGATAAGCTTGCACCAGTGAGATATTTATGAAATTACAAAACTAAGATGTTCTTAAAATTAGCGGTAGAAACAGGAAGATGGGTCGGGATTCCAATAGATCCAAGAGTATGCCATCTCTGTAGGCAAGGAATTGGTAATGAGTTCCATTATATTTTTATACGTCCAAATGCAGCAATATTAGATATGTGCCGCAAACGTTTTCCTCTTTATTATATTTACAATCCACGAGAGCACAAATTAATAAGGCTTCTGGCTAATTTTGTCACCCAACTTTATAGAAACTGCGTCATTGCTAATTGCTGTAAACCTGCAAGGTGTAATAGGTTCGCCTTTTTTTATGTATATTTATGTGTACTATTGTAATTTTGTATATTTATGTAATTTGTCCCATTGTTTACCATTTGTGTCAGAGTTCATCAATAAAGTTGTCTTGTATTGTCTTGGCTAGTATTTCATACTACTTCAAAAATACTCGAAAGTTTTTTGAAGAAATTCATTAAAACAACTGTATCTTCCTATCTTTAACGAGAATACAAGTTGACCTGTATCGTATAAATATTTAAGTTGGCATGAAGAGAATGTGAACCATTTAAGTATGGAATTCATCATTAAAATTATAATAATGTAATAAGGTAAAGAAGACACTACAGATATGAAATAAAATTGAATTCAAAAAATGAAACGCCTCTTCAAAAATGAAACTCATAGTGGGTTTTTACATATTTTAATAAGTGACATTCAGATCAAAATTTTACAATTACACGAACGGTATGAACTTAACATGTTTGTTGTATGAAAAGAAACAATCATTGGCCGTTTAAATCACAAATCACATTCAATGACAGTTCAAAATCACTTTCAGTAAACTGCAAGTTAGTTACATTTGTGGTTACCTCGAAAAGCCAGTACTGCTCTGCATCTCCGATACTTGGCAAGGACTCAAAACACTAACATTATTACGAGGTATTCTTCATAATTCTTCTTGCAAAATCCGTTGAAGTTGATCCAGTGTCTGCGGTGGTGATTGGCGCTGGCGCACACGTTTGTCCAGTTTGACCAGATGGTCCCATAGATGTCCGATGGATTCAAATCCGGCGATTTTGAAGGCCATGGCAACACATTTATGTTATTCGGATCAAAAAAGTCTCTGGTCAGTTGAGCTGTGAGCGGCCTAGCATTGTTCGCAAAATATAATCTTTCCTTGTAATGTATTGCCGAAATAAACACTGCCTGATATATTTTTAATCTATCGAAGTTATCTCGTTAGCAACGCAAATGAAAATAAAGCTCCGTTTTAAAAGAGGTACTGCTCAATACACAACAGTCGTGCTGTATAATCATTGTTTCTCAATGACCAATTACATTTCTTGATACAAATACAAGTAAATAATTCCTAAATAAGGAAAAACATTGGTTGTCTATTCTCCTAATTATCTAATTATAAATATCTAATTTTCAGCTATATCATGGCGTCCAGTATTTATTGGGGGAGAAAGCCGGAGTACCCAGAGAAACCCCCGACCTTCGGTAAGAAAACTGGCTATCCTTGTCAATTGCGATTGGAGTCAAGTACACCCTGCCTGCAGTGTGACTCGAACCCGCAACCTGAGTGTTGATAGACCACGTGATTAATAGTAGACGACCTACCTTAACCACTAGGCCACCAAGCCCGCCTAAAACGCTAACGTAAACACGCCAAAATGTCGCATTAATTTATGCAGATTGCTAATGTCAATAAAGCAAATATTAGGATGATGACGAATGCAATCTAGAGATGTTCAAAGGATGATAACTCTAACAATCAGAGCCGACTTATGGCTTATATATTATTAATCAGCTGTTGTATTAACACACAAAACTGATCGAAAACTGTGTGCTTTCAGATTATTTCCTGCTATTTAAGTCGCAAATATGTTTTTAATTTTTAATCTGATAATCTAAAGTGATAGCCATTTAAATATACGTACGAGTATACTGTAAGGCAACTCAGTTGTCTGGTTAATAGCAACATCATTTTTTTTGCATTTTCAAGTTCAATTATCAGAATCTATCTTCTTTACATTAAAAAACATCCGGGTATTGGCCTTGACCTTAGAAGACATACAAAAAAATTACAAAAATGCGCAAAAGCTAGGTACAACCAGTCAAGACGCGTAATCTTGCACAATTAGTGTAAAGTAAAAACAGGTTTATTTGAAAGTTTTTTTTAAACTAACTGATTTTCAAAATTTTATCACAGAACTTGATTCGTTTTTAATATATGTCAAGTATAAATTTAATGATTCGTAGTGTTTGTAAAAGTGGGATTGAAGATTTTTTTATCCGCCTTTTGATACGATTTTCATGTGACAGGGTTAGTTTGTTCAACATTGAGAATTCAGTCCCTGTTTCATTTACGAGTTCAGTTATAACGAAATGTTAAAACTTTAAATTCCGCACTGAACAGTTACCTGTTTACATCTACATGAACAATACACTAAAAACGTTGTCATTACATTCATCGATTGTTACGTAAACAAACTGTAATTAAGGAAGTTTGTATTGAATTGATTACCTGAATAGGTTTTCAAACACAATGTATGAATTTCTATTCACATATAAATATGCAAGTCTTATCAATTGTTAATTAGCCCGCTGTTATTGATCATAAAATTAACACCTTCATGATCATTAAATCAACATGTACTACTTGAGGGCATAAAGGATTAAAACCGTAATAATTAAAATATTTTTATTTAAATATCTTTATTTACTATAAATATGAACATATTGAAAATAAAGTACCGTTTCTTGTTCTTATATTGGTGGTAAAATTTGAAAAACACCAAAATAAAACCTGCTAAAAAAAACAGGAAAACCACCAAAATTTCCAACCGCCAAAATAACCCGATATCCGGTATCGCATATCGACTGATTTCTTCCTTTTTTTACTCATTCAAGACGCATCTTAGTGATATCATACAGTTTTTGAGATAACTAGAGGCTCTCTCACCTGAACCTTTAACCAAACAACCCTTTTTTATCCAGTTTTTCTTTCCTATAAGGAATGGCCCAACACTTTTGCAAAGGTCATTAATTTTGACCTTTTAAGAGAAATAACTCCTATAAGGAGGAGCTTTTGATGCTTAGAGGGAGAAAGGAGGTTCTGTACCTGTTTTTTTTTAACTATCAGCCGAAAACTATCTTGATCCCCCCCCCCTTTTCTACTTAAGCCAACGTAGCTATGTAGATAGTCAGCTGTCGTGATTTGCACAATTTTGGTAGCGGACATCCTAAAGATGATGAAGGCATGCAGTCTCTTCGGTTTTCCTGTATCTGCTATACTTTTTGAACTATAAGCCAAACACTGTATTTGACCCCCCCCCCCCCCCTTTTATTTTTAGTCATGGCGGCCATGTTGGTTAATCTGCGGCCATGGTTTGTGAAAACTTGGTTGCGGACATTTGACAGATGATGTGTACAAAGATTCAAAGCAGTACTTTCAGTGGTTTTAGAGGAACAGATTTTTAAAAATCAATTAAAACCGATTACAAAAATAGTTCAAGAAGAATAGCTCTTAAACTGTTAATCAAAAAAAGTCAAAAGACTCTAAGCTATTTTTGTAGCTCTCATAGAGCAGAACAATTAAGCAATGCTCCCTTTTTCTCTAGTTCTAATAATTTTAAAGATTTGAGGCAAAAATGGCAAAAATCATCAATTTCGACAATTAAAGGGCAATAACTCCTACAAGGAGTCGTCATACAACTTTGACCCAATAGGGTATTTTGTAAAGCTTTTGATGCTGAAGCAGGATCATCTGTATGGTTTTCCTGTATCTGTTATACTTTTTGAACTATAAGCCAAAAACTGTATTTTGACTCCCCTCCCCTTACGTTGTATTTTAAGCCATGGCGGCCTTGTTGGTTGGTGTAAGGCCATGATTTGTGGAAACTTGGTAGAGAATATTTTACTGATGATATGTGCAAAGTTTCAAAGCAATCCCTTTAGTGGTTTTAGAGGAGAAGATTTTTAAAGAAACGTTAAAGACGACGACGACGACGGACGCCAAGTGATGGCAATAGCTTCTGGTCTGGTGAGCTAAAAAGAACAAGATTAAAATAAAGTCCACATTCTCATTCTATATTTACATGAATGTAATGGCAAAAGATAAGATCTACGAGTATTTGAAATACACTGACTGATACCCTGCTGACTGGTACCCTACTTCTTAGATGTTAGAAAAAACTGTAAAAAATCGAGAAATTCTGGACACTTTTTGGTGACTTTTTAAACCACTCTTGATTCGTTTTGATATTTCTGAAATGACAGGCTGTCGTCTGCATCTTATGATACAATTGTCCTGACGTTGAAACAATATATTGGCTAAAATATCTTAATTCTCGTTAGCAAAACAATGAATACTTTCTTGTAAAAATGAGGGGGATGATCGCACCCAACGCACTCTTCAACCCCCGTTCCAACAGACATGCTAAGTGATACAAAATATTTGCCGACTTGAGGGCGTGTCCAGAGGACGGTTTGCGGAAGTTATTTATAAAACTACATCCATTTTGAGTGTTTGTGTAACTATACCTCGTGTACTGCATTATCGGCTAATTTACTTTCTGAAGGTTAATATAATCTTTATCACAACACGATTTTCTGAAAAAAGTAATATCCTTTGTAATGACCAACGCATTCCATGTTATTGGCCAATCAGGTCATAATCAACGTGGTCATAACACGATTTCCTGAAAGTCCGTGCTTGACAATCCTTTTTCGTGTAATCTTTATTTAACATAGGTAAGTTGTTCAATATATGAATCAAGAAAAACAACACGCTATTGGGTCCAGTAAAAGTACGTCCTAGCCCGGATTTCTTTATCGTGGTACTAGGTTCGTCACCCAAAATTTTTTTTAAACTTTAAACAGATAGAAAGAAAAAGACAAAAAAAAGTGTCGAGGAAACACAGGTTTTTTTTATTATCTTCTTTTATCCTGGCTAGGTTGCTATGTTGTAATTTAAATTTCCGTCGTATTTTTACGAATCTCCGGTGATAGATGAAAACAGTTTTGTTTTTCATTCTATTTGTTTAAAAAAATGAACAAATAAATCGATCTCAAAGTGTTCCCAAGTTCCTTACAGTACGGACCTTATTTAGTTTGTGAGTGAGTCGCCGGAGTTTACACATTGATAATTTACTAAAACACAGTGTTTAATCCTTATAATTCTTTTAAATAATCGTTGCCATTTTTTAAACAGCAAAAAAAGTTACAGAAACCCATCTAGACCTCAAAACGTACCTAGGCCGGAAAGCGTAGGGACATGCAAAACATAGTACAAAGAGAATCGCCGATCTGTAGAATATTGATGGAAAAAAAACAAAATGAAACACTAAATTGTATTTATATTATATTTTATTTGAAATCTCAATCGATTTAATTGGAAATCATTGGGACAGAGAAAACATTGTCCCCCTTTCCCTGACGATACGCTAGGAGGACTCCATCTTGTGTACATTGGATACTGAAAATAGTCCGCTCAGAGGAAATATCGATATACAAATTATCTGAGAAGACGCCTAATGAACTAAAGCTTAAAATCGAAAGAATAATTATGAAGACCATGTACCTGGAATTTCAACATGTTCAAATACTAAGACAAAAAAAGTATCCGTCAGAACACTATTTAAAAGTACCCAGGGGTGCACACCTGCCCGCAGCGAGACTCGGATCGGTAACCTCAGTATTGACAGACCACGTGATCAACAGTATACTAACCACTCGACCACCGATGCCCCGACTTTTCGTTTACCTTTGTTTCATTTTTATGATGATAACGCATATATGAAAAGTGGGGTCTTTTGAAGTCACTTTAAGGAAAACAACGATTTTACATACATTTAAAATCTGCCGTTAATGCAAAACCCAATATTACAAAAGAAAATAAAGAGATACCTAGAATTAAATAAATTATCTGAGGGTTGAAAGTGCATGACCCGCAGAACTTTCCAGCGCATCCCAGGTGTCAATAGGGATAGCCCTCACGTTGAGGGAGGGGGTGGTTGGGTTGTCAGTTTATAATACGAAAGCCTGACTATGGACCGTAACATGTGGGTAGTGGGTAACTTGTATGCAGAGTGCAACGCTTCTTGCGCGATAAAAGATTCCGATAACGAGTAGGGTTATTGTAGCAGCTACAGACCCAATGTAACAGGCATACCAAGATATTTTTTCTATAAAAGTAACATGAAAAATCTTTCAAAAATCAAGAACTGAAAGTCAAAGGACAGTTAAGAATCTTGATTCAGACAAACATATATAACACGAAACAAAACTGAAAATGCAAAAAACCCATGAAAGTTAGTAACCCAACCTAAATAAAAATTATTACTAAGATACGGTTTACCGCTACATTATAATGTTGATATAATGACTATAATTCACAATAAATATATAATGGAAGATCAATTAAATTGTCCTCTTATTGATTAGGAGAGAGGCATTGTTTGTTTGAATGGTGTTTTAACGCCACTTTCAGCAATTTTTCAGCTATTTCATGGCGTCCAATTTTTATTGGGGGAGGAAGCCGGAGTACCCGGAGAGAACCCCCGACCTGCGGTAGGAAAACTGGCAATCCTTGTCAATTAAGATTGGAGTCGAGTACACGCTGCCTGCAGTGAGAATCGAACCCGCAATCTCAGTGTTGACAGACCACGTGATCAATAGTAGACGAACTACCTTGACCACTCGGCCACCGAGGCCCCCGAGAGGCATTGTAACTGTAATCAAGGCCATATTGTATTTCTCTACGTTCACACTCGACTTATCAGTCTAATTAAAATCAAATCTTTCATTGCTCCCCCATATTAGTTATTGTTTTGGTGACAATACTAAAAGAGAAAGCAAGTGAAAGATTGCATTTTAAAAGATTGTAGACTTGTGTACATTTCTTACTATTACTTCTCTTACTTACTTTATCATAAATCTATGGTGGCATATATCTGCCCCTACTTGTCACATAATTAAGTCAACATTTTTTGTGAAATAAGTAGATTTGTCACTTAATTAAGTCTACTTGTAACATATTAAAGTAAACTTGTCAGATAATAAAGTTATAATATTTTTAAGAAAAATTAACCATATTTTGCGTTTTTGCCCTTTACATGCTATGGTGGCATATATCTGCCCCTACTTGTCACATAACTAAGTCTACATAATTTGTGAAATAAGTCTACTTGTCACTTTATTAAGTCTACTTGTCACATATTAAGGTAAAGTTTTGACATAATAAAGTGCTAATACTTTTAAGAAAAGAAAGACGTTTTTTTGAGTTTTAGCCGTTTTCATGCCATACACCAGTTGACATAATTATCTGACAAGTAGACTTATTTATCTGACAAGTAGACTTATTTATCTGCATGTTGACATAATTATCCGACAAGTTGACTTGTTAGATAAATAAGTCTACTTGTCAGATAATTAAGTTCACATGCCAGATAAATAAGTCAACTTGTCAGATGCACAAGTCTACTTGTCAGATAGTTATGTCAACTTATGTATGGCATGTAAAGGGCAAAAACGTAAAATACGGTTAATTTTTTTAAATATTACTTTATTATCTGACAAGTTTACATAAATATGTGACAAGTAGACTTAATTAAGTGACAAGTCGACTTTTTTCACAAAATATGTTGACTTAATTATGTGACAAGTAGGGGCAGATATATGCCACCATAACATGCCATACATAAGTTGACATAACTATCTGACAAGCAGACCTGTGTATCTGACAAGTTGACTTAAATTTATCTGGGAGGTGAGCTTAATTATCTGACAAGTAGTCTTATTTATCTCATAAGTCAACTTGTCACATAAATTATGTCAACATGCAGATAAATAATTCTACATGTCAGATAACTAAGTTCACATGTCAGATAATTATGTCAACTTGTCAGATAATTATGTCAACTTGTGTATGGCATGAACACGGCAAAAACTCAAAAAATGTCTTTCTTTTCTTAAAAATATTAACAATTTATTATGTTAAAAGTTTACCTAAATATGGGACAAGTAGACTTATTTCACAAATTATGTAGACTTAGTTATGTGACAAGTAGGGGCAGATATATGCCACCATATAAATCATATCTTTATTGTTTGTTTACTTTGATATCTTCCCGAATTAAATAGAAATCTGCAAGCTGAACCGCCAATCAATCATGTTTTACAAAATATGTAAGTAGGTCATTCGATTTTACGAAAGCCAACTGCACTTACCTGTCAGTACCCACGTGTCAGTACAGTCACCTGTGCACGTTTACAATGGCGTTGAATATCAGCATTCGTATTGTGTTGGCACTGGTTTTGTTTGGTTTCTTCTGCAGTGAGTATTATTAATAGCCATTCTGTAGTACAATTACTCCTTAGATCTAGATAATGAGGGTAAAAATCAGTCAAACTTTTACGAGTCGCTCACGGGTAAGGGGGGGGGGGTAAATTTCGTATATATAAGGTAATTCAGAAATAAGATGTAATGCCCGATTTTAAGGGTCTCTATTTTACCCTTCCAAAATATAGGAAAAAGTTGCTCTTTTCAGTGAAAGAAATATCTATATATAAATGACCCCAATTCATTCATTTTTCATCTAAAGCTAAGGCTGTAAACCACTGTAACTAACAAATTAAATGTTCTATTTACATCACAGGAATTTGTTATCCGGCCATATTTTGCCCACTACATCGCGACAATTTTTTTTTGGTTTGTATTCTGGCCATATTTCGCCCAACATCGTCTATTAAAATGTATTCGTAAAAATTAATTAGTCCACGGTTTAAGTTACAGCTGGAAATTATTTGGAAAGCAGATTTTCAGGATATATGCGAACATTTTATTTGTATGTTTCATGCTTCCTAGAAATTTAGGCTGCTACACATTTTTTCACAGAGTTGAAGTTCAATAATGCCGTTAGAAAATGTCAATATAAGTTTAAGAATTGTTCAATATTTTGCTAGTAATTTAGAAATTTCGAGAAAAGACTCTACAGCTAAACGTCTAAGTAAATGATAAATAATAAAAGCATGATTGTATTTTGTATTCCAGTATTCCACGTCACCGGAAGTGAATGTTGTTCTTCCTATACTGACATCACAGGCAATGATCACTCCCCACAATGGTGTTCCGATTACTGCTGCTATGATCCAAAGACTTTTGGATTCACTCTGTATTGTTGTGATTCGGTGATTTTAAGAGCAGAACAAAAGTACAGAAGTGACTTTTGCGCTTATTGGTTTGCGGCGCACGTGTAAGTAAAATCAGAATGTTTAGGGGAATATTGTATGATGATGTCATTTTCGTCTTTCTGTAGACAGCTGAGTTTCCCTACTTTATGTTTTAATCATTGACAATTTTTACTCTTTAGTGATATTTATTTCCCCTTTGATGGAACATGAAGGGAAAGATGACAAAATTTTAAATTAAATTTACTTATAGAGCCTATGGAATAAAGAGTGTTCAATGATCTTAATTTTTTAACGATTTAAGTAACAATCTCACCTGTTTAAGGCCTGAAAACATGCCAAAAGGGCTTTAGATCTCTCGATCTTTTATCTTTCTTGCTGACCCTGGAACTGTTGTCTTATGTGAGCTTATACCGCTATTCGTCTGCATCGATGTCTGTCGTCGTAATTATATACAAGTTCTTCCCGGGGCTTTGGATTATTTTAACTTAATGTTTTTACAGTATCCACTACAAAGATAGTATTCGGTGAGATTGATCTCCAACTTGCATGTTGCAAAACATACATTTCTTTACAACTATGATTTTGTAATTAGTGTTTTTTTGTTTGTTAAAATCCCTTTTATTTAGCTGTTTCTATTTCCGTCGGTTAGCTGTTTGATTAAAATCGATATTGACACACTTTTTACTTTATTTTCACTTTCACTTTTCATTCTGATTTTTGAACTATGCTAAATAAATAAATAAATAAATAAATAAATAAATAAATAAATAAATAAATAAATTAAATAAATAAATAAATAAATAAATAAATAAATAAATAAATAAATAAATAAATAAATAAATAAATAAATAAATAAATAAATAAATAAATAAATAAATAATAAATAAATAAATAAATAAATAAATAAATAAATAAATAAATAAATAAATTGTTTATTATAGTGTCACATATTGTTTGCCATACATAATAAGTATAATGATAAAAATATATACACATAAAAACAAACAATATCCAGCCATAAATTGACTTACGAGACACTTTAAAAATCCAAATTTACAAATATAATAATCATATATTGTTATAAAAACTTAAATAACGCCATATATCTATACTTTAAATAAGTAAGAAAAATGCTAATTCAAAATTTCTAACAAAAATATTGAAAATTACTAATAAAATAAAATACTGATAAAATAATACCCTTACCTAGAAATATCGTTATTGAAAATCTATAAATGACACAAAAGAAATTATTCTATTAAATAGGTAAAAGTAGAAGTTATTCTAAGACAGACTATGTAAAATCAACGGTTAAAAGCTTAAAAATACCAACACAAATTATATGAATAATCTTCTGCGAATGAAAAACTTAAGTAGATATTTGCAAAAAAGAAACTGGATTTTTGAACAATTCATAATGTTTACAAATTTATCGCCACGATCAAGAGTGTCAAAGTTTGCGATATATTTAGAACATTCGTGAAACAAGTCATATCTCAAGTCATTGTATAAATTGCACTCGAGTAGGAAATGTTTTTCATTCTCTACTGATCCATTGTCACATAGAATACAATATATGTGGTCGACAGGTGTAGGCGGCCTGGAGTATCTCCCAGTTTCAATTGCCAGGGGAAGGGAACCGGAGCGAAAGAGGGCCATAGTTCGTCTTTCCATTCTCGAAACGTTCACTTTTATATATGGTTCAGTTTTAACGGAATTCTTGTACATGCGGAAAGTCCTAAGTTTATTCCCATTTTGGCTATTTTCTCTATCGTTGTACAGTTCTGTATGCCACTCTTGATAATCTAAATCGTTTAGCTTTTCACTAATTGTTCTCATCACGGTTTTAGTAGAGGTAGCTAAATTATACACAATTTCTCTAACGTTTAACTGGTTCACCGTCCTTTCAACCTCGTGTGACCACCCCTTTCTACGACGTGAGATCCATTTCAAAATTTTGTTGCATTTTCTGGTTTCTTCGGTTCGTAAGAGTCTACATAAAAGTCTACAAGTATTAATGCGTTGCTTCGTATAACAAGATGTCCATCCCATATCTCCTCTTGTAGCAATATTAGACGTGTTCTTGCCTACGGATAGGAAAAATTTACAGGCTCTATTTTGAACGGCCGAAATGTTATTAAATTGTTTTGTTCCCCAAACTCCACTACTGTACATCAAGATAGGCTCTACATTCGATGAATAAAGTTTATTATACACTTTATACGTCATGCCGCCCAATGGCGCCCATGTTACCTACTTTAGTCATTAACGATCCTAGGGTGCGACTAGCACTTAGCGATCTCTTGGGCGTTTTTGGTAAAAGTCAGGTGTTCATCCAACCATATTCATAAATAGTATCGAACATATAAAACGGATTTTTCTGAGAGATGAATACATTTGCAGATTGTTTCCTCTGAATGTTTAGCTTAAACTTATTTGATAAAGTTTTAAAATGTAACTAGGCCATTTAAGTTTAGGTTGTTTCAAAATTTGAAAAACTGTATCCAACAGCCATGTACTGGCTTTTTGCAATTTCCAATATTTAAAATTCAAATTCGGCTTAAACTGCATGCTTTTGTAGCAAATACAATCAAATTTCAACAGCATATTGATGAAAAACAGTTAGTTTTTGTAAGTTGTCGAAGTTCGGTTGGTTATTAATTAAACATTCACACTGACTTGAAATTTAAAATAAGCTGTATATGCAGATAAAAAAACAGAGGCCAAGTTTACAAGAACCATTAGAAAGGAAATGAAATTAAAAAATATAGGAGAGGTCCGATGGTGGGGTGTCAACATTAGGAAGATAGGGTTTGTAGGATTTTAAGCAAATATTTAATTTTCTAATATGTATATTTAGTTTAACACAAAACACAGAAACATTAAAATCAGGTTTGTTAGATAGGGTAGGAGTGGCTGCTTGATGGTCAAGTGGAATAAAATAGTCTCTCAAATTTGTTGGTAATTTTTGTCAACTTTTGAAACGAAAACTATTCGGGTAACAACAGCCATATTTTAAACACGTTGTTTTTAATAGCGTCTGGGCTTGGGCGTCCTCGATGCATCAACCATACTGATCTAATTAAACTGGAATCTGTTACTTGCTCGCCATTTTTTGTTATTATCGCACCGGCACGACACACAAAGTAAAATTTAATTGGCAGGATTTCACAGAGTGAAAATCCGGGTTATAATATGGTGAATTTCTGACTTGGAAGGATTGTTGTAATTAGATTGATCAAAGATGTTTGTTATAACATTGATATTGATAAAATGGTCAAAGTAGGGTACTTTTTCCTATTTCGTTAATAATTTATTCGAGATATTTGGGCTGAAGGGGTAATACTTTTGGTCAATATAGATATTTTACATGTACCCACTCGTAAGAAAACGAAAACAAAAAAAAACCTTAAGCAAAAGATGTGATACACAATTTATTCGACTTGTCTTCTTATTGATGTGACATTTGTGACAACACTATCCTTGTCAGCTAAATGGCAATGGTTGACGAAAAATTTCTTATGGTAATTCTATCGAGTCACAAAGTTGACTCATATTCTGCTTTAAGAAGCTCCTGTTCAAAAGTCATTGCGCCATGTGATCACATTGATCGCCTTGCGACAGCTGTTTACAAATTTATTGATTATAATGACATGTATATTTTGTAATAACTTGTTTTGATTTTTAAGCAAGAACGTGTTTTGATTTTTAACCACATTCATTGGCAAATTGTACATTTCAAGCAATATGATAATTTAGTTTGCAACGATTAATATGTTGAATATGAAATAAATCTTTACATATTGTTGTCAAGTACAGGTAAAGGCGAAAGGTCTTACAAAATCTTCTTTTGATTAACAATAACATGCTGTGAAGAGATATTCTTATTTACTTCCGTGTTAACTTCCCTGTTGTCGATCTATTTATTTTCTACATCCTATAGTAAATATGTAACAAACTGTGTTAAAATTCAATCAATTTAGTTGGCACATTCGTAAGTTGTCGATTTCAGTCGTTGAAATGTTCTCAAATACCTCCACTTGTTAGACACTAATATCGTTAGGCACGGGGGGGGGGGGGGGGGGGTAACTAAGGATACTTTTAGGTACAGGACGGACATTTGAAAACCCACCCTATTCATATATTTTCGGACATTATAAAACATTATCTAATCATATATTGAATGATTAAATCAGACCTATTCATATATTTTATTATTGCACATCCCCATTGACAAAATAGTACATTCACTACAAAAATGATAAATTGATGTTAATGGAACACTTTGTTTGTAAAATCACTGTGGTTTACATAGGCTTGACATGAGAATTGAGGCATGGATATATATTTAGATAATTTACAACTACCCAATGATATATTTTTCAATGAAAAAAGCTACCTATTCATATGATTTGGAGAGCTAAAAAAGTGACCTATTCGGGGCCGCACATCCGTATATATACCAATTTACCCCCCCCCCCCCCCCCGTGTCGTTAGGTAACAAAGTTGTTAATTTCCCCTACCGGGGACTATAGATTCGCACTCTGTCCGTCAGTCCGTCACACAAGTTTTGCGGACATTTTTTTAAACGCTTGCAGATATTGAGCTGATATTTAGTATGTGAGTCAAACATGATGGGTTACAGATCTTTTGAATTTATCGCCCTTGGACTTCGCGAAAATAAAAAAAAAACTTGCAGATATTGAGCTCATATTTGGTCTGTGAATCAACCATGATGAGTTACAGATCACGTTTGAATGTCGTTCTGGTCGAATTATTGTTGACGAAATTATTGCCCTTTCTAAAAAATAACATGTTTCGGGACCTTTTTTCTAGGCGCTTACAGCTATCACCATTCACATAAGCTCTTAGCTTCAAGCTGCAGATATTAAGCTGTTTTTAGTCCCCTACCGGCATTGCCAAAATGTGAGCACAGAAAATACAGTGTTTTATATCTATACTTTTGCACACAATTATTTGTTTTACTTTGTTTAGTTTAAACATATTTTTTCGTGTATTCACATTTAAAAAAAAAATACAAAACAATCTGTAGTATGAGAAGTTTTGGGTATAAGCTTTGTTAGCTTTATTAATCTGTTTCCTTTTAGATTACAGACATTTGATCATTTTACATAGATTAATTCATATCATTTGAAGGAATTGCAGTAAACATTTACACAAAACATATTAGAGAAGAAAATCGAAAATCTAAAGAATATAATGAAGATAATGAAAATTGTGAAAATTATGAAAATTATGAAGTGCAGTTATTAGGAAGCGTTTACTTCTAACAATAAAGCTCTGAACAAAATTGAATACATTGATATTTTGGTCGAAAGATAACTGCGATATTCCCGGTCGTATATTATTTGTAGCCGACAAACTCGTGTATTTCAAGCCGTTTAGCAATTATTCGAAAATCAATTTCTGCTTGGCTAACAAACGATTTGAAATAGCTAATCAGAAAGAAATATCGTACCCATACTAAAGCAAAACGCTTCAATGGACAGACTGACTGGAAACAGTTTTAAAAACTATGAGATATGGTGAAGTCAAAGGTTAGACGGGCCCGTGAAAAATATCGTACCTATGTACAATGTAGTCAGCAGACTGTCGACTGACAAGTGCTCTTCGAAATCTTGGTGGACAATCTGCAATAAAATATCGGACCGTCCTTTTGTGATATACCACCATTACTAATTGGGGAGACAGATTAGCTTTGGACGATATTGACAGAGCTAACTGTTTAAATAACTACTTTGCTTTGCAAACTGAATTTAGACGAGTCTCAATCTGCACGTCCAGAATAAAGAACTTATTCAGAACAAAAACTTAACTATCTGTATAAAACGTTAACAAGGCCTCAAGGGCTGACTCTATAAGTCCTCGTTTATTGAAAGAAGCATCATCAATATTAAAGTATCCACTGTGTAAACTCTTCAATATGTCGTTGTCTATGTCTTGCTTCCCTAATGATTGGAAGCGGGCAAATGTAACGCCTGTGTTTAAGAGTGGTTCACTAAGTGAAGTTAAAATTTATAGACCAATCTTATTACTAAACATTTTATCTTAATGTATGAAGAGATGTTTATGAACATGTTCAAAACACTGCTTCAGAATAGTATTATTACTGCCAGTCAGGCTGGATTCACTAGAGGCGAATTGGCCGTAAACCAGTTAATTAGCATAACCACTGATTTCCGGGAAGCTCTCGGCAGTGGCAAGGAAATAGTTATTTGTGGCACAAGCTAAGGGACTTTTATTTAAACTTCAAATTTACGCTGTGAATGGAAATCAATTAAACTGGTTTTAAAATTATCTGTCGAGGAGGGAGCACCGGTAGTTCGTAGCGTTATTATCTCTGACTGAAAGGCTATCAAAGCTGGAGTTCCTCAAGGCTCTATCTTAGGTCCACTATTATTTTCGTTGTTGATTAATGACATTGAAGACGATATAGAAGCATGTTTTAAGCTTTTTGTAGACGATATAGAAGCATGGTTTAAGCTTTTTGTAGACGATATAGAAGCATGGTTTAAGCTTTTTGCAGATGGCACAAGTTTATTTATAATAGTAGACTCAACCGATGTCGCTGCTGATATGCTAAACAGGGATCTCAAAAATATTCATAGCTGTCAAAGAAATGGTTAGTCAAATTCAATCCGCTGAAAACCGAAATATTAATCGTATAGTGTGCGTTTTATCTTGTACAGGTACGTCCTTGAGAGCATGTACTTCTCGTATACGCTCTATATGGCGAAGTCATATTTTTTAATCATACCCAAAACGTACTGTAATAAACAGAATAGAGAGTGTTCAAATTGCAGCTATGCGTTTCGTCATGGGAGGGACAAAATTAAAGGTGATCAAATTTATCAAGAATAATCTTCTTTACTGAATATTTTCTTATTACTATTCGTATTTGGAATAACTTACCACCTCTACCTTGCTTTGTAATCTCTGTTGATTATTGCATTTACACACAGTCACAGATGGTTATGTCTATTGTGGGTTATGGATACATTTGTACTTAATTTATACTAAAAAACTTTTTAAAGTAGCTTTTTCTAACCCCCCCCCCCCAAAAAAAAAAAAACCAACAAAAAACTAAACAAAACAAAATAAAACAAACCAAACAAACAAACAAACAAACAATAACCAAAAATGGTTTCTAAATTGTGTCATGGGCACGAATTCAGCTGGACAGACCGTATGAATATATCTTGGTTAGGTGCTAATGCCTGTAGGCCATACAATAACGGACTGACTTTCCCCGACCCCACCCTTTTGCTGACTTAGTCACAGTTCGAAATCCAATTTTAATTAATAAATGCATTTTTTTAAGTTATCCCTCTTCATCAGTTTTGCTGTCATAATTCCCATTTCAATTATTTGAAACCATCTTGTAAAACGAACCAAAAAAAATTAATGAGGGACATGACTTAAATAGTCACGTTTACATTCAGTTTGCATAGGCGGAAAATATTTAAAAGTGTTATATTCGGAGGTTTTAGAATTTTTGTCAGTCAGCAAGTTTACATGTATAAATTGATAAATCATTGTTTGATTAAATTGTGTTTTATATAGAAATACAATTTTAGTAAGGATTAATTTTTTTTGTGGATCAGTTCTAGTTAGAGTAAGATGAGGGGGGGGGGGGTTGTAAGAAATATTATTCCATTTGAAGATATTTGTAAGTGTAATAGTTAGTTACTTTTTTGTTTGGTTAAATTTAGAAATTGAACATGGGACCCCTCACTGTGTATTACTATAACATTTATGTATTGCATGTTACAAAGTCGGCATGCCGAGTCCGGAATATTATACACAAAAAAGCTTTTTTAGGCTTTTGGATTGTTAATCCGAGATTGAATACACAAAATAGTTTTTTAAATTTAAGTTTTCGATTTTTTAAAGCTACGATTATCGATAGAGCTTTCACCGAAAGACATAGTACCAGGATAAAAATGGTCTCCTATAACTAACTTCCGTTCGGTAAAGTACCAACAATATTTACATGAAAATTTGATACTACTTAAGCATTTTTGCAGTCCAAAGACATATTTTATCTTGAATTTTCACCCAGCAAGAATGATTGACATTCGTTTCGCAAAAAACTGTATACACCGAAATATCGTCTCCTTTACCCAACATTATCAAAGAACGTGAATACAAATATATCGCCGTCCAGGTGATAGAAATGACCTCTTTCTCCGAAACCCGCTACAAAACATTTCCAAAACGAGGTCAAAATCATGGTCGTCTGAATAGGCGGTTTATACATCGCATAAATTCAAATTCCGAGTTATATTTTTACTGGTATTTTGATTAGTAATGGTTTTTTTCCGACGCAGTCGGTATTATATTCACTTTTTACCCTTTGACCTCATGACACTTCACCTCTCGTAATTCTGTTTCTTGATTGGTTAAAAACCAATTGGACGGGGGCTCGCAACAGGGTGGTAAATTGGACAGGGGCTCGGAACAGGGTGGTAATTCACCTTTCAAATTGTGTACTATTATTATTAGATTTTACCGTCTGTTTGTTTATAAAATTATTTCATAGTGCAATTTTAGTATAAAGAACGATAGAGATGGGCTGCAGTTTGTAAAATTTTATATCAAACAACTTGTACAAAAATATTAAATATTTTTTATTTGAAGTACAGCGCAAATTTAATGCATATAAACATGCTGGATTTTAGCGGGCTTTTATGGAGGATAAAAAAGACGAAGAGACGAAATGTTAATTAATTTCTAAATACAAATTAACAATCATTTCATATTCATGTTGATATTAAATTAAATGTATTAATTTCTTGGGCGTCCGTCGTAGTACACACATAGATAGAGAGTTGTGGCTCTAATTGTAAAGTATACTTTGCTTATTCAGTAAATTGTAAACTATAAACATTTTATTAAAAAATTTCTAATATTTAATTTGTTTACATTATTGTATAACTGCTTTGGTGCTCGCAGAAAAACTTCATTTCTATATCTTAGGCATTGGGTTTCAATACATAATAGCAATAAACTTTCTGGAATACATGTACATGTACAGCAAAGTACATGTAGTTGTATGTACATTATCAATTTTAGGTTAACTATATGCTTGGTAAATCTGTTAATATCGAAAACACGTAAATAAAATGGGGCACACATGTATAAATAAATAATTTCAAACTCGTTTCATCTGGGACTAGTGTTAATTTATAGGTTCATGATTTCATTCACGTAGTAATAATTGTCCGTCAGTACTTCAACCAAAAAATTTCCATCAAACATTTCTGGTCTATTGAAACGGGGAATTCGTATGACAATAAAGGCGATACGTAATTCAATGCATAACTCAATTTATATCAGCGTCGGTTATCTTTTTTAAAGATAGTACTTGTTTAATTTTATCGCTTGATACATTTTATATAATGAAAAAACTACCTGTACGACAGTAAAACAATATAATATTTTTTATGCCATTGTTCCCCTCAGATATGTTCCAATCATCGTTAGTATAGCCATTGTGATCGGACTTGTCACGTGTTGCTGTTGTTGTTGTGGGTGTTGCAGAAAACGTACACATGTCATCGTACAGAATCAAGGATCAGGTACAGGCACTCATTTAAAGGAATCCTTAACTACACATATACACAAACTATAAAACGCCACCTGTCGTAAATTGCACTTAACAGCATAAATGGCATAAACACATGACATATTTAAGCCTAGAGCAGGAACAAAAGCTTAACTGAAGCATAAACAAAAACTTAACCGAGACTAGCCGTAGAATACTACACTTGCGCCATAAAACGAATTACAAAAACCGACATATTTCTTTTAACAGGCAGATATTACCGACATGGTTCGCCCGTTGGCCTTCCAAGTACTATTATAACCTGTCCCTTGTACACATCACCCCACAAATACTCATTGCTTTAATTCAAAGCCTAACTTCTTTTAGCCCTTTCTTCTTAATGGTGAAGCAACCAATATTATATTTTTAACTGAATATTTGGAGCTTCCGGTGTCTTCTACATATCAGTTACAGTCAAAACATGCAACAACTCAGATTATACACTGCATAACAGTTTATTATCATTTCTATTGTAGCGCCATCTGTAGTGGTACAACAGCAAATGCAGCAACAAATGACGTTTCAAGACCCATACCGTGCAGGATATATCCAGTGAACACACAAAAACTGCATTCACAACATTTAATTTCCAATTGCATGCCTTCATTGCATAATTTAAAAAAAAACCACTTTTTTCAATTAATCACATGTCATTTTGTATGCCTAAATTTCATTATTTTTTTATTAAAGAAGAGAATCTGATTAAGTGTATTCGTGTTCATCCTTTTTGAGAAACCTTTTTTTTTAATATAGTTATTGATTTAAGATATTTTAATTTTAAAATCACATTCCTAATGTTGTACTTTAACTTCCGACTTGGGAGAACTATCTATACGTTTAAATGAGAGCACCTTATTTTGTGTTTCGCTTCCCTTTTTCCAGGATAAATTAATCATCATGCCTCTGTGTCCAATAGTTACTGTGCACACTTTTCTTCTTCGCGCCCATGATTATACGTTTGTCGTTTTGGTGGAGGAAAATAAAAATGATAAACGCGTCCGGACATCGTTTCCGTCATTGGACGCACTTTTAAGTCAAAGAAGAACGCTTCATGTATAAGTGCCAATAGTTTTCACGTTCATATTGCACAGAATTATAGTGTTTACAAGCATTTATTAATCACAAAGAGCCATTTCAATAACATCTTTTGTCATCTACATAGTTGCATGAATGATTATATCAATGAATTGAAACAGAAGCGGATGTGTTTTTAATACATTTCACAACCAAAATTGATTAATTATCCTACAATCTCCAGACGGCCCCAGGACCCCCCACCCCCCCCCCCCCCAAAAAAAAAAAACCTATTTCCTGAATCTGCGCTTGATTATGTGAATTGAAAACACACGTGGTAAAGACTAAGGTATTTTAAGTAAGAAACGAATTTTTATAGCCACCACCTCTGCATTTTTAATGTGTTATAAAACTCGATTAACCCTTTACATCTTTTATTCTTTTTTTGAAGACCGCCGGTACCATCGAGAGCAGAACAGGTTTTTACTATTTTATGATAATTGCTGTGAAATAATTGGGTCTGAAGTACCGATTAAGCTAAAGAAGTGTTTCCCTTGCGCAACCGATTTTGGCTGCATTTATGCCTGCTATTGAACAACACATTAATTACCCAAGTACCCATTACTTGTTAGGAATCTTTGATCATCAAAAGAGACGTTCTTTGTAATTTAATAAAATAAAATTTATGTGAAGGTGCAATATTTTTGAAATGCAATTTAATATGGAACTTTAAGGGGATGCAGGACACCATCCGCCATTTTTTGTGAAAATTTCAAAATAGGTAGAACAATTATGGTAAGTTTAATAATAATTTCTTTCATTATTAATTTCTTAATTTCAATAAAATTTAAAATAATGTGAAAGTCTTGTACCTATATTATTACTTCAATTTATTAATGGTTGAAATAAAAAGTTTTCATTTAAATGAGTTTGGTATTGGCAAAAATAAAGAAAATGACAGTTGTAACAAGGGGGGTAATTTTGACCAAAAAATACCATTTTTTAGCACTTTTTGACTAGTTTTTACCCAATTGAGAAAAATTTATCTCAGAGACCCCTTTTTTCTTTCCATCATTAAAATGTATATCAATTGCTTGACATTATATAAAAAATTCAGAAAATTTCATTGGACAGATTGTAATCTTTTATTTTAGGGTTTTTTTTTATTCTCTTATCTGTATAATCTATATGAAAATTAAAAATTTCAGTGCTCAAGCCCTCGAAAATAAGCTCTGAAACCCCTATTTTTATTATTTTGAATTATGATAACTTGTATAAAAAACTAACTTTTTGGCCAATTTAAAGAAAATTCATTGACAAATTATTTTCAGTAAAAGTGTCCTGCATCCCCTTAATACTTGTCTGTGGCGTTTTCACTTGTGTCCTATTAATTCATATTTAAAAATACAGTAGTTTGGAATTTAACTGGATTGTAATGTTTTATGAGAAAGTGGTGTAAGCAAGATTTTTTTTAAAATTCAGGTGGGTTTCGACAACGATTTTACGGGTAAGCAAAATTAGGTCACATCATTATTAGTTTATACCGGTAGTAGAGTACTAGTAGTACAGTGACCGTTTTGACCACTTGAACAAAAATGGTCGATATTCATGAGAATCTGCTAGTGTACGGTTCTTAGAAAGGATTACATAGAATGAAACTGTAATGTAAATAAACGAAAATTTCCGAGTAAAACATATGTTTTCACTATATGAGACGATAAATGGCGATAATTAGAGTACGCTCTGAATATAGCTGAAATATTGCTTGCTGGACGTTAAACATTAATCTATCAACATATTAGTGTTACCCTTTAAAATAACCACCCGTTAACCATCAACTAGGCAATAAAGCGTCTGTAGATTATCTTGTGTTGCCAGTGTATATAACGTGTACATAAAAGGAAATATAGGCTCTTTCATTGGTACGAGTGGATTATCGGATTTCTCCAATCGAGATTGTTAAATTAGGGAATTTTTAGTCTAAGCCTTTGCTAGGACTTATAGTTCAATAATGCAACTATCAAGATTGGAGAAATCCAATAATCCTAGAGTTCTAATGTAAGATTCTGTTTATTTGAAAAAGTAGAAAGTTTGCAAAATCAAGTGCAATCTCCCAAACTATATGGTGAATTGTTCTGTTTACGACGTCTTTATTTGTGTTATTATTTTAAGCCAATTAATATATGAGAACTGCATAATTACTAGTGATCAGAAAAAAATTTTCTACACCGATCAAGCGGTTTGAAAAGTACTGACAAAGAGAAAATCGATGTTAGGATGAACGTGTGGTACACAAATTTAAAGTTATATATTTAAGTTTTTGTACCATCATTATTCTATGTATGGTACTGGAGAAATAGGGGATTAATAGGGGAGAAATAGGGAATTCATTGGACTGGCGATATAGGGAATTCATTGGACTGGAGAAATAGGGAATTCATTGGACTGGAGAAATAGGGAATTCGTTGGACTTTTTAAATGGAATTAATTCTAATTAAAAATGATGTTTACACAGTTGTAATATTTAAAATTATATTTTTATAATTGAAAAGAACTGATACTATTTTAACAGTCAAAACTTAGATTTAATATTTGTCCTTCTGTACAGGGCTAAAAAACTATTCTTATTATATAATAATCATTATTGTATCTTTCAGGCAATAAAGATTAATAAACAAATATTGATAATTTATGATAACATTCAAAACAAGAAATAACAAATAAAAAAATAACAATTCGTGTGATGACATAGTAGATCATATGAATATATATCAATTCTTATGTAAACGTTCATATTCAAAGCTTAAAAAAAGACATTAAGTTGTTGTTGAATTTCAAATTAACATGGGTTAGGTAATGAAAAAAACTGGCTTCCTTTTGTTTTACCGGGAACTTGACATATTGGTCCCAAATGTGTACAATACCGCGCTTCTATAGGTGTGATGCATGTACACATTCTCATCCAATTAGACAGAGGAAAATAAAATATTATATAGGTTTATAAGGTATCAGATTAAAATAGAAGTGTCTTGTACATGTGCGGTTAATGTTTTTATATGCGTATCAATATCTGCGATAATTTATAAATACATTTAAATTAAAAACGGAATTTTATCTTTTATTTATTATCCAGTATACATTTTAATTATCAATTTTTTTAAGCCCAAATATAAACTACACATACATGTATCTGGATATGTTCAGTTATAAACTTATGTTGACACCGACATTCAATAAAACTGTGTGTATGCTCCCGAGGTACCCAATGATATTAGGTGGCAAATATTCTTTAAAAGTCAAATTCCCTTCAGTGGTGAAGCATGTAGGAGTCGCGGATAGGATATATGTACTCGTAAGTGTAATGGATGGAAGGTAAGCCTGAAAACGGACAGACAACCACTTCCCTATATACCTCGCATATTTCGAGTGAGGGTATTATAACATCTGTCGCAAACAAAGTGATCAAAGCAGTCCAACGAAAAATACATTCTGCCTCCCCCCCCGGTTAATTTTTTAATGTTTACACAGATAAATTGTACCTGCAAATAGGCACGTATGTGGGATGTACAGAAACATTTATTTTACAATATTCTGAGATCGCTTATCAAAGAGGCTACAAAAAAATAAATAAATAAATAAAACACAGAAGAAACAGACACACTGGAAAATAAAATTGTAAGTATCGTTTAAAATTTTAAAAACACGGATGACCTTTTAAAAACATTACGCAAAGTGTTTTTGTACAATTAGATTCATTAAAGTACTTTCAACTCCACGTATGTTTAAGATACATTTTTATTTTCCCCGGCGGATAAGTTTGTACAATATACATATAAATGACCAGATTACATGTTTGAACTATGTAATTCGATGTTTCATATGTTACCTTGGTCCCCAAGGAACAATTACATAAGATCCTTATAGAAACCGTGTCAAAAAAAGTTCATTTAATATAACTCCTCTGATGCTTCTAGCCAACAGGAGGCTCACACACATGCAGAAGCAGCTCTTGTAAGGTAAGGCTTTATCCATTACAAGCATTTCCTAAAAAGCTAGCAGTCTCTAAACTTTATTTTTCTTTGTGGACAAAAATACGTACTTTTTGTTAATGTTAAATGGCAATATATGTATTGTTATTATTTACATCACTTTATTATAAGTACACAATGTTTAGATAGCCAAATCAGGCAACCGCAAAATATAGGTCAGAGGCAGCAATTGAAGCATGCAATGTGCTTAGCATCTCTTGATGCATCATACGTGGGAAGATAGTTGATGTGAACCTTGTCAGTAAGCGGTAAAAGAATTAAAATTTTTCTCCCAAGCTGAGTCATTTGTTTTTCCCTGTTTCTTCGTTTAAGTTTTATGATACATTTAATGATAAACATACACAAATCTATGTCACTTTCCTTTTAAAACAGTTTGGTTTCCATTATCTTGCATATTTTCACCTTTTTCATCGTAACCGATTCGTGATCATGCGGGTTTTCATCACTAACTTAGCTCTGTTATTTGTTTGCCAATCGGCAGCTTTCTCCCGATTTAGCCTATTATGATTGCTACCGCCCTGTAATCATGCAGGTTTTCATCCCTAACTTAGCTCTGCTTATTTGTTGGCCAATCGGCAGCAATCACCCGATTTAACAGCAAATCAAGACACAGTATTGTTTATCTGTTATCCTTGAGGTACGACTGATTTCCGAAGTTTAGCTTTTGATTATTTATCCCGTCTCGTATTCATACTAGACGGGAATTAGCACGTTTTTTATCTAACGAATTATGTATTTATGTCTTTTTACATATAAGGACCTCGGTTGTCGAGTGGTTAAGGTAATAGGTCTACTATTTATAACGCAGTCTGTCAACACTGAGAATGCGGGGTGGGGTCTCACTGCGTTCAGGGTGCACACGAATTAGGGGTTTTCTCCGAGTACTTCCGCTTCCTCTTCCAATAAAATCTCTGCGTTAAACATCATTTAAACAAAAAAAAACTTTTATATACATTTTATTATATTTTCTAATTACGTTAAAAACAACACACGATGCAACGATAACCCTTTTTAATGTATGACGCTTTTACCTAATACATACATATATCGTATTGTTCAGTGTTAGTTTTATAACGATTCAATGTGTTTCCATTCCTTAGTTTGCGGGTTTCTCGGACTTTGATTTGTGGATTGTCTTTTTAAGTTTCCTTGGTGTTCGGTATTTTATTATATGTATAACTGTAGTAAATGTGTAACAGTAACAGGTTACCAGATTGTGTACCCTACATTAAGTACAACACAGAATAGTACTACGTTGTGTTCTGATTTGGTCAATAGTGGTTAAATGTTTACAATTTTTTGTCTGTAAGCTCCTGCTTAAATCAAGTTTCAAAAAGGGGTAAAATTTTTCTCAGATTTTGCAAGATAAAATTTTTGCAACTTTTTAAACAGTTTAGTATTGTAACATTCACTGCATTAGAAAGTCCATGTAAAAGTGGGAGCGTCTTAAAATGTTCTAACTAACGACAAAAGGAATTGGTCACGTATTTATATGGCATATTCAATTTTTTAATGTTGAATGAAAGTTTATTAATTTCCTAGCACTGGTAAATGCTGATCAATGCTAGAAAGGTAAGCAAATCTCTGCATTTACCTGGACTAGAAAATAATAAACTTTCATTCAACATTAAAAATATATGTCATATATATGGGCGTTTTTCAATAAAAGTGTGATTTTTAGGCCAAATGCATATCGAAAAGAAAATTTAAGTATGTGAACTTTTTTTAATGTAACGAAGCTTTTCAACATCAATGCTAACAAATGTTAAAATATGCAGTCTTAACGCAAACAATAACTAACTAAAAAATACAAAAATTATGACACATTTTAAAAAAATGTCCACTACGAAATTGGTATTTTAGCTAAGATTAATAATATGAAAAAATGAATAGAAATCCATTTTATCTGTTTATTTGACATTGACTTTGACAAAATTAATACATAAGATGTAAACACCTTTACTAAACATTTATAGAGTCATCTTTGTAGAATTTATTCCAACATTAAATATGAAAAATATTAAACATTAATAAAATCATACCCTTTCAAATACAAATATTCTTTGGTGGCCCTTTCAAATATATTTTCAACACATCATAAATAAATGCCTTGAGGGGTTTGAAATGTATCTAATTCGGTTTAACAAAATAATTGTGTGTTTGAGAACAAATTGTATTTTCATCATTGCGTTGCGTACTGGACAAGATCGTTTCGTAGTGGACGAAATCGTGACGTAGTGGACAATGCTGCATAACTTGCAGTAAGAATGAAAATTATGATAAAATCAATTCCTGATATATACCCCACATTACTCAAATTATAATTTATGTGTGACATTATTAATTAAAGCGAGATACATTAAAAACCAATTTAATTTAAAAAAATAAGACGGACACTACTCTAGTTTTTTTTTATAAACTACTTTTTATTGTGTCACATGCGTTAGCAAATTCGAATCAGTATTCAGTCTTGCGGTTGCAGTGGCATCGTCCGAGTGGCAGTGGTGCGGTGGGTTCTAACACGTTAACACAATAAACATTATGGTCTTCGAGTCAACACACGGTGATTACTTATTATCGGCTGCTCTTTCTTTATCCTTAACTTCTTTTTAACTACCGAAAAGAATGAATTAAACTTGAAGAAAAGAAAACAAACTCTTGTGTATTTTGTTTTTGAAAAATTTGGTTAATTAAATTATCATTCAAATGAAAAATCGGGTGAGTGAGATCTCTAACTTGCAACTGTACTCCATACCTTTGTGAAGGATCACTCAAAGCATTTCCTTTTCATAATTATAAACTTTGATGAGAGTGGGATGAAAATGGGGGTTCTGGTCAGGACTCACAGAAAATAAAAATAGAGAATATAACAGGTCATAGAAAAAAGAAATGGTTGTACAATTGTACTCATCTTCTATAAAGAACAGGAGCTCAAAATCATAGGTCACAAAAAATCTATAATTCTTAATTACAGATCATGCAAAAATCCCACACCCCCGCTTTGATCTGCACTAAATGAATTGTTAGATAATTATTAGAAAACCCTCCCTCAGTTAATTTACAAGTGCTGTTGTCATATGCACCAATTTGTGTATTAAATTATATATAGTAAAATTCTGAATAAGTTCCAAAATTTGTTAATAGAAAAACTTTAAAATTCCAAGAAAAAACATTGTATAAGGTAATACAGATGAAAACCCTCAACATTCTGCAAAAAAACTGGCAATTCTTGTCCATTAGATTTGGAGTACAGTACACATTGCAAGCAGTAAGGATCGAACTTACAACATCAGTGTATAAAGGCCAGTGATCAACGGTAGATGAACAAACTACATTTACCGCTATGATGAAAAGGTCCCAAGGTCACATAAAACATTAACCTGTGTCTCAAACCCTTTACTGTTGGCTTGGAACTGTCACATAAAACAATAAGATGTGTCCAACCCTATACTGTTGGCCTGGAACAGTTGCATAAAACATTAACGTGTGTCTCAAACCCTTTACTGTTGGCTAAGAACAGTCACATAAAACATAACCCGTGTCCCAAACCCTTTACTGCTGCCTTGGAACAGTCATATAAAACAATAACATGTGTCTCAACCCTATACTGTTGGCTTGGAACAGTCACATAAAACAATAACATGTGTCCCAACCCTATACTGTTGGCTTGGAACAGTCACATAAAACAATAACATGTGTCCCAACCCTATACTGTTGGCTTGGAACAGTTGCATAAAACATTAACATGTGTCCCAACCCTATACTGTTGGCTTGGAACAGTTGCATAAAACATTAACATGTTTCCCAACCCTATACTGTTGGCTTGGAACAGTCACACAAAACATTAACATGTGTCCCAACCCTATACTGTTGGCTTGGAACAGTTGCATAAAACATTAACATGTTTCCCAACCCTATACTGTTGGCTTGGAACAGTCACATAAAACATTAACATGTGTCCCAACCCTATACTGTTGGCTTGGAACAGTCACATAAAACAATAACATATGTCCCAACCCTATACTGTTGGCTTGGAACAGTCACATAAAACAATAACATGTGTCCCAACCCTATACTGTTGGCTTGGAACAGTTGCATAAAACATTAACTTGTGTCCCAACCCTATACTGTTGGCTTGGAACAGTTGCATAAAACATTAACATGTTTCCCAACCCTATACTGTTGGCTTGGAACAGTCACACAAAACATTAACATGTGTCCCAACCCTATACTGTTGGCTTGGAACAGTTGCATAAAACATTAACATGTTTCCCAACCCTATACTGTTGGCTTGGAACAGTCACATAAAACATTAACATGTGTCCCAACCCTATACTGTTGGCTTGGAACAGTCACATAAAACAATAACATGTGTCCCAACCCTATACTGTTGGCTTGGAACAGTCACATAAAACAATAACATGTGTCCCAACCCTATACTGTTGGTTTGGAACACATGTCTCAAATCCTTTACTGTTGCCTTGGATCAGTCACATAAAACAGTAACATGTGTCCCAAACCTTATACTGTTGTCTTGGAACAGTCACATAAAAAATGACATGTGTCTTAGATATGGAACGCCATAACTGCCTTATGTGTGCATTTTTCTTTATATATGGTGTTTTTGCTCTTATGTTAGGTGCTTTCACCTTTATATGTGGTGTTTTCATATTTATGTATGGTGCTTTCGACTTTATATGGGGTGCTTTCGTCTTTATATGTGTTGATTTCGTTTTTATATTTGGTGCTTTACACTTTATAGGTGGTGCTTTTGGCTTTATATGAGGTGCTTTCGTCTTTATATATGGTGCTTTCAACTTTATATTGGGTGCATTTTTCTTTATGTGTGTTAATTTTACTTTATATGTGGTGCTTTTTTCTTTATAAGAGGTGCTTTCGTCTTTATATGTGGTGCTTTCATATTTATATGTGGTGCTTTCATATTTATATGAGGTGCTTTCGTCTTTATATGAGGTGCTTTTGTCTTTATATATGGTGCTGTAAACTTTATATGCGGTGCTTTCAATTTTATATGCTGTGCTTTCAACTTTATATGCGGTGGTTATTACTGTAAACTTTATATGCGGTGCTTCTGTTAGTATGTGTTTCGTCATTATCACATCAGCCAATGAGAAATAAATTGAAAAATATTATGATTTAAAGACTAAAAGCTTACATTTCATAGAAAGTCTAACATTTTAACAGCAATAGTTAATGGTAGAATGCCTTAATTACATAAAACAATGTTGTTGAGATGAAATGAAATATGTAAATGTCAACTACGAAAGGATCTTGTCCACTACGAAACGATAGTTATCATTTCGTAGTGGACATATTTGCAGAAAAGGGCTGGAATTGTAGCCACTAACACTACTTTAGCAACTTTGGTTGTATGAGGGCAACAACATGTCTATAAAATCACAAAATCTGGAGAATTTTCAGCATGTGCATGTATGTAAAAATCTCCGTTACCAAGAGGACAATTACAAACATATGGGGTATACTCTACTTACCAGAATTCAAATATTTTTTCTTTCCGTTTTCATTGACACTTCTGTCATGCTACAATGACTCCAATCATCGGTCGCTATCAGTGTAGCCTTGGACTTCAATTGTAGTATGTAACTCACTTTTGACAATAAAATGTTATGTCTTCAACATTTGAAATATAAAGAGTGGTAGAGTGACACTTCCTTGGAAACAAAGGTTGCAATAACATTTTTATATTGGCAACACAAGTACAATTGTTTCGTAGTGGACACAAGTTTGGGAACAACTACAAAATGTAATTTTACAGCAAAAATTGAAAAAGACAAAAAGATCTAATTTCAACCATTCCAATTCAATATTTTGGTTGAAAACCTTGCAGAGTTGTTTTTCTTTTTGTTATATTTTGTATTTTGGTACACAACATATTCAATAAACTAGAAATGACTCACATATTTAGGCAGACATTCACAGAATCTTTGCAGGACAAGAGTTCTCACTTTTATTGAAAAAAAGCCCATATCCGTGACCAATTCCATTTTTCACTAGTAAGAACATTTTGAGACATTCAGTGTCTAATGAGGTAAATATCAAAATACTAAATTGCTTAAAAAATTACCACAAATTTCATCCGTGTCAATTAAGACTGGAGTCAAGTACACCCTACCCGCAATATATTTATGTAACAGTAACTTGTGTGTATGACTGTATTCAGAATTATGGACCATATACGGACCGTTTGTCTTGTTACAACCCGTATTGAGCACTATTCGTCACTCGTATGTTTTAATTGCATCAATCCGTTTCATCACAGTTCGCTTGGTAATTGGTTATAACACTGGCAGTATTTGTATATATCTAGGTTTGTCTTTCTGTACTTGTTACTGTTATGTTCTATATTGTGGTAAATGTTTTTTCTTTCTTTCAGGATTATCTTCCCTATAAACATTTAGCAGTAACGTTACTAATATGATGACGAGGTATTTATTGAAACGAACTTTAGTATTATCTTTGCTTATTCATGTGGCTGTTTTATTTTTACATATTACCACTTCATTCCGGAACCACGTCTGACTAAATCGAAAATTGCAGAAGAGCCACGGAACAATGTCATCACTCGGATAACCCAAGTACCACGCAAAACTGACGATAACTTGAGACCAAATTACATATTCAATTGTACAAATATTAATCAAATTCACGTTACTCACAAAGACATGGGAGGAGGCAGATCTAAAATTGTCGATTTTGGTATATATAAAGGACAAAAAGTAGTTATCAAAAGGATTGCACCAATGAAAAAGCCACCGATATCTTTAGAAAAGCGCGAGTTAATCTTTTTGAAAGAAATTTTATTACGTGAACAACTAGACCATCCGAGTCTTATTCGAATGCTTGGATACTGCGTGCGAAGTATATACTCGGATAGCTACAAAAGGTACCCCAGATATGGTGGCATTATTGCTGTTTACGAACACGGAATTGAAATTGATCTAAAAAATCGTTCGTTATCAGTAGTAGGTCGACTGAATATTGTACTTCAAGCGACTGAACTGCTGTTGTATTTACAACATTCCCCTTTGGAATCTTTAATTCTTAACGACTTTGCCGTTCACCACTTTCTAATGGTTGATGGTAATGTCAAACTAATAGACATGGACTATGTTCACAATATTGAACCTCCATGTAAAAAGGACATTGATTGCCTAAATAATGTCAAATGTTTTAAAAGCATTAATGAAACTTGTGACCCATACAATGGATGCCAAACAGGACTTTGTGTCGGACACAATGCCAGACACGGATTGAATAAGATTCGTGAACATTTTATTAACGATTTGCTAAATCAGACATATGTTTATGTTCCTGAACGTATTTATCAAATGATTAAAAATGTCTCAGTCACACTTAATAATCACGTGATTGATGCCAAACAATTTACAGAAGTGATCAAACATATCATAATGGAAAGTCGTTTGTATGAAAAATCTTGATCAACACCGTCATACAATTTGAAACTGATGTCAAGTACATATACGTTGGTCGTTAGAATGTTGTTTTTCTAGATCATCTATAATTCGCGTATGTTTCAATTTTAGTATTTAAGAAATCATGTCTTGGTAATTGTTATCAGAATTTCGACACAATTTTGGCATTTAAGGTATCCTGACCATAATTGACCACGTGATCATATTTGATGTCCCGGATGTCCATTGTATTTCAATGGAGCAGACCTCGGTAATTTCCGGCAAACATCGGAAATACTATTTGAGTAACTAACTTTTTTTGCTCAGAAATGTATACATTGACTCAAAATATTTTATTTGTATCATTAATTGGCAATACATTGATTGAATAAAGCTGTATTTCTTTGTCGAAAAATGAAATTGAACCGTGACTTGAATTATGGGTCGGATACCTTAAAGGTAATTATACAATCATTCTTGTTACATTATAGTACATAGAATACAAAAAATCTCACGTAATTTTCACATATTTCAGTTTAAAAAAAACTGCCAAGTTGCTTATTCACAAAGTTCAAAACATTCGTACTTGTTTTCTTAATGACTTGAATTGATAACACTGTGACTTGAAATAAACTGAATGAGCACAACGAAACAGAATTATCTTATATATATTATTTTTTCATTTATGTTGTAACTACATGTATTTTTTACTTTATACTTCTACAATATAAAAGAATGCATGCATAAATTATATGTTAGTAGTAAAAATTGTTTTTCTAACTCAAATCTGCACGCGTATGTTAGTAAAATAACTGTCAGGGATTTTGCACTAACCCTTTCAAATTTGTCGTGCGTTTGCACTATTTATTCGTCGTGCAAAAGTCCGAGTGAAGTAACTAGTCATTTGTTCGATCTGCAAAATCCTTTTAATTTGAAAGGGTTACTTAGTTATTAATAAACAGGCATATCAAAGTATTCACGTGTTCCTGTTTGTGTTCAGTTCTGTATAATCTTTAATCGACAGGATGAACTCGGAAAAATGTACATAATGTCATTTTGCACTCCTTATATAGTTCGTAGAGAGTTGTTTTTAACGTTTCTCCGAGTTAAATATGTAAGTGAAGAAATAGATTTTAGAGTATGAGACTGAAAACTTTCATGCATTTTATTCACAACAATGTACATTCATCTTCAAATTTGTAACCAGTACAAAGACGAATTGTTTGTAAAATCGAAAAACGGTCATCAACGCAGTTCGAACAGTTTCAGTTATTTACAGTCAACAAACAAGTCTACAGGATCAGTGTGATATATAACTTTAATTACAGTGTGTGAAGAACAATTAATATATTGAGCTTTGAAAACAATCTTCAGATGTAATATCTACTGTTTTTTAACTAAAAGCGTGGTCAGACGTGGGGGTTCCACCACAATCAATCAGTCAATCTACTAATTCAATACAATGTTATATTATTTTCACGTAAATGAATACTTAAAGGAACAAAAGATAGATATATAAATGTGTTCTCTTTTAATGAAAATTAAAAAAAAATTACAAAGAACCAATAAACAACAAGATCCGAGAGACGAGCAGTTTATATTGTAAACTATCAATGTTATGCTAAATATATCTTTGGATAATCAGAATTTAACTCCGCGCAAAGGAGTCTGGGAATATAACGTCAACTACTATACATGTAACTGGAGCCTCGGTGCCCGAGTGGTTAAGGTAGTTAGATCACGTGGTCTGTCAACACTGAGGTTGCGGGTTTGAGTCTCACTGCGGTCAGGGCGCACTCGACTCAAATATGAATTGACAACGATTAACAGTTTTCCTCCTGAAGATCGGTTGTTTTCTCTGGGTACTGCGGTTTCCTCCCCCAATAAAAACTGGACGCCATGATATATAGCTGAAACATTGCTGAAAGTGGCGTTAAACACCGTTCAAACAAACAAACAATACTCATGTAACTGGTGTATATTATATATCTGAGTGTAGTAATACGGAACCAGTACCGTAAAGTGAATTAAGAATGATATAACGGGAAACACCAGAAGACGTTAAATTTGTACAAAACTTTTATATAAAAAGATATTACGTTGTTAAAGTGCATGATATACGTCGCTATTTGAAGTTTTAAAACAATCTGACGAAAGCATACAAAGAAAAATTCAATACTGTTTAAAAATAAATTAGATTATTATAGATGTGGTCCCACTGTGTTCACTGGTTGTATCCTGCACGGTATGGATTAGATGCGGTTCCGGACTGTTCACTGGTTGTATCCTGCACGGTATGGATCTTGCACTGTAGTTTGTTGCTGCATTTGTTGTTGTATCATCACGTAGGGCGCTACAATATAAATGATAATGAGTGCTTATAAGAACATTGATAGGGTTTTACCTATAGCTAAGCGAAGCAGAAGAGATATAAGTATGGAAATGTACAGGTTATGGTTGGTAAATCGTCAAATCTAGACCATAAGGGAAGTAACCACCGTTTGATGGAAAAAACATGAGTAACCAGAAGTAGAACAGCGATCAAAAATTTGACCAATGATTGGCACAGTTATCCAGCACGTCCCAAGAAACGTCTACATTAGCATTTTTGCCTCCTTGTACTTAGCAGATCAAAAGCCTAACATGGTTTGGTAAAAAATGTAAACTCTGAGTTCAATACAAATTTCTTTTTTTCCAGTTTAAAGAACTGTAATGTAAAGAGCCTAAAAGAAAATTCGGTATTGGGGTCATAAAATAATATGTAATGTCTGTCTTTTATATTCTGAAATAAGGTATCATGCGTTGAATAACAAAGACAATCTCAAAATATCTCTAACTGAAAGTGATTATGTCTAATTTTGGAGACAATAAACCCACGTATACTATAACTTGACCAGAGGAAAGTATGCATTGACATATTTAATTTTTTTACCAGGGTTAATGCTGTTGTCTTTCAAAATATACGGGGTCCAAAATCTAAACAGTAACAGCATAAACCATGGCACTTTTCTAGATGATTTCGTCTACCCTTTTCTAGTATTGATAAATTTCTAGTATTTTAGTTAACTACCAAATACAGAATTGAACGAGATAAAGTTTCCGTCTAACAAGTTTTCAGCAATATTGCAGAGAAGGAAACACTGTTTTGTAAAAGATTGTTTACATGCTCTTAATAGTGTGAGTATAGAATTCGGCATGAAGCAGGTTAAAATGCTTTTTTATGTTGTTAAATCTGGTCTTTTACAATACACGGTCTAGCAGTTTTTATGCTCCTTATAGATTAGGAGTGTACCCATATTTTCATTTTCCTTGTTGGGTCTCGGTGGACGAATTTTTAAAGCCATTTACTATGGACCAGGTCTCTGTCATAACTGGGGTTGCAAGTTCGAGCCTTACTGTATTCAAAGAGTGCTCAACTACAACTTGAACTGATAAGGATTGCCATTTTTCCTCGAAACATCATGGATTTTCAATTAGTACCCTGGTTTTCTTCCGCAATAAAACAAGACTTAATGACATACCGAAAAACTCCAGAGTGTGGCATACAAGGCGTTGTTTATAAAACATGTAATGGTTAAGTGAAGTGTAACGCAAATCACGGGCTATACCTTGTTCATGATTCTGTCTACTTGTATGGTATAGGTGCAATCTTGTGCAAATAAAAATTGGGTTTAAATTTGTTTATGCTCTGTGTGGTATAAAATGTTTTAAACAAGTTACGTTTACGAATGTTCTTACACATATATCTTCTGTATGAAAAACAACAACAAACCAACCTTATAACATGAGAAGTCAAATGGATATTACAGATTCGGATTCATGCAAACAGACACAGCGCGAAAAAACACAGAGAGTTATTAGCCAAATCGTAATAAAAACATGTTAAACTGTTTCACTTTAAAGAGTGTACCTCCTCCTCCTGACTGTATGATAACACCGTGATGTCTTCTGTATCGCCTACAACAGAAGATACAGCAAGTCACGAGTCCGCCTAAAACGGCCAGGCTAACAAGGATGGGAACATATCTGAAAGAAACAATAATACAGTAAAATGTGTTACTGGATTTAAAATCTTTATTGGTACGTAAGGTTTCAGACAAAAAGTAATACCGCGTATAATTTGATTGGTTGATATGATTCAAGCACTATGTTCTGTGTGTTATGAAGTAGTTTTAGATGGTTTAATATATCCCCTTGCAACTGAAATTGTTTAGAAATTCATCTAAACTTCACGTTCAAAACATATTCAAACATGAAGTTTTAATGTAACCGCCACGCAATGGAATAACTATATCAATTTAAATCTAATTTGAAACACATTTCGTTAGGAAAATAGTTTTTGTATAGCTCTCCCATTACTTAAATCGTTTCAATACAAAATATATTATTGATTATAAACTGAAATACCATTGTACACGGTTTTAAAATGTTAAAAACAGTAAAATAAATCTTAATTACATGTAAGCATTTAACCATGCAATGCAAAAGTCACTCCTGTACTGCTGGTCTGCCCTTAAAATCAATTGATCACAGCAATGCAGAGTGAATCCAAGTGTCTTTGGCTCATAACAGCAATAATCAGAACACCACTGTGCTGCGTGATCCTCACCTACGACGTCAGTGTAGGAAGAACAGCATTCACCCCCGAAGACAGACGTCACTGTAATACAAAGGGTCAAGTATTTAGAGAACGCCATGTTTTTTAACGTTTAGAATATAAGATATTTGTTCCTTGATGATATTACAGGAGGTGGCTCGTTGCAGTGCCGAATTCCTTACTCTATCCCTTGCACCATCAATTTTCTATCCCTTGCACCATCGATGTGTCAAGCAAAATGTTTCATGTCGGTAATCCCCATCTTATTTTGCTTTAAGCGCTGGACCGTAATAATGAAGTTTCTTGTTCGGACTTTCTTATGTATCTAGTTAATTGTTTTTATAACAGAGCCTAAATGTTACCTACGCAGCACCACCTTAGCCATCATCGTTACGAATCATTTAACTAAAATATTATTACAATAATACTGCATAAACAATTAAGTACAATTACACCAATAAATGATACACCTATATCCTTTACAAATGTAAATATTTAGATTTTAAATCAGATATTTTTATGCCTCCTGAAGGACTTTTATGATATGTTTGTGAGTGAGTTGGTCTTGTTGATATACCGATAAATCCATTGAAAACGGTTTTTAATCCTTATAATTCTTTAAAATTGCATTAAGAAATTAATTTATCTAACGTGTTTCTCAACTTCATATTTCTTGTGTATTTGGTAGCGGGATTGACTGAATGTATGAATATTTTGTTTATTGTTAAGTACGATTATTCCATAAACCATTTTCTGATTTTAATAACACAATTAATTTTTACATCAATCTATAACCTTATTTTCTGTACCGAACACAAGGAAAATTTAACAAATCAGTAATGATAATTCATAAAACAAATAATTTGTAAGTTGATCGCTACTTTCGATATTGAAAGCCGCCATCTTTGTTTACGTTGGTAACGGTGAAAATAGTTCGGTCAACGTCATTTATCCAAAAATAAATTAAGTCAACTTCTTTTATCAAAAAATAAATTTCGTTGAAAACCTCTACCGGAAGTAATCTCAACCAATGAAATAAACGTATTTCTAAATATGCAAATCATATTAGAATTATTTGATTATAAACGCCACTGGATACGTGCCCACGCTCTTTGAAACGCCAGCAAAAGTTCAGTTATAGTTGTGGGAATTGTCTGTTCTATATTCAACTGTTTTTAACCCTTCTCATAACTGCTTAATATGGTTTCGGTCTGGACTCAAGCCGGCAAATCCAAAACAATGATATCATTCTGATGTATGATATTTCTTGTCGCTCTTGATGTATACGTTATCATTCTGGGATGTCTTGTTTTGACCACCTGCGAAATGTGACCTGATATTGGGTTTCAAGATTTAGCCGATCGTCAGCTGTTACACCATTGCCTATTCCTGGACCCATGTTAGGAAAGATAACTGGAACAGGTTTAACGTTTAATCCATTTCGCCACATACCATGATGTTTGACCCACCGACTCGTCCTTTCCAAACAACAACTGTCTTTAAATCGGTCTACCCTCCTTCTCCACTTTCATGTTCTGCCATCTGCTGTAGTAAGAGCTTTCCTAAAACACAGATGATGTTACGCTTTTGCTGATTACGCCTATGCTTTCGCTGCAAACCTCTTTGAAGACTGCCTGTCGGTGTCGGTGTGTTATAACGTGTCTATTGGCGGGATAACACCATCTGATGTTTTTGGCAGTTTATCGACGACGGACTGTTTCTGTACTAATTGGTCGCTGGTGTGCGACAGTAGTTTCTGTAGCCGTGGTGAACCTATTCACTTAATTATGTCTCACCATGCCTCTGTTCTAGCGTGGCAGTGGTGAACCTATTCATTTAGTTATGACTCACCATGCCTCTGTTCTAGCGTGGCCGATCATTTGTGCTGATAGTAGTATTGCAAGATATCCGCAAGTAGTCCGGATGACAAAATTGAATGTTATCATACAAAGCAAACCTGTACAAAATACTGTCGTCAAACAACAACCAACGATAAAACATGCATACTGATTGAAAGGCCTGTTTCATTTCACAGAAACATCTCAATAAGTGGTCGAAAAGCTGAGCAAAAACAAAGATCTAGGGATACAAATAAAAATTGTGGCCTGTGAAATGGTAGCAGTAAACGAATATATGCAGCTTATACATAAATATACTGCGTACAACGTAACTAAAATACCTAGTGACAACCACGAGATCTAGAAATAAAAACTATATTGCTAAGGAGGAATTTCTCCATTAAATCTTAAAGCACCACCTCAGTTAAATTCCTTTGTCAGAAGGATGGTACTCGATCTTAATGAAAACAAACAATAAAAGCGACCGCAACAATAACAGTTTTTAAGACGGATAAAATATGAATCATGAAAACTAATAATTTGACTGAATTAACACATAAACAATAGAACAATAGTATATGACAATAGTCGAAATACACACCGTTCCAATTTGGCAGAGCAATTTCACGGACAGATGATTATGTATAGATTAACAAGGACGACTTTAAAGCTATTTAAAGTTCTCGATGTTAGTTTAACAATGAATTACGTGTATATTATATGTTTTATATAAACTGCGTTTTTGAAACATGATACAATTAATACAATGAATTCGTGAAATATCTGAATTGAAGTATGAAGGGCTAACACGACAACATAAGTATTAATATAGACTGTGATTTATAAAACAGCTGAACACAAATATGATAAAAAGGCAATAATGTTGATGCACAAACAATACGTTTAGGCATTAAAATGCATATATCTAGCCTTTATTTATGTTAGCAAATGCCAAAGAAATGTTGATAGAAAACAAATATTTATTCAACTGATGGTTACAACGTGTGTCACTAGTGAAGGATTTGTTTTTTGTTTGATGGTGTTTAACGCCATTTTCCCAAATTTTTCAGCTATATAATGGCGTTCAGATTTGATAGGGGAGGAAGCCGGAGTACCCAGAGAGAACCCCCGACCTTCGGTTGGAAAACTGGCAATCCTTTTTTTGCGTTGTATATGTATATGTTTATTTATATCTGGATTTTTCCCTTGATGTTCTGCTTTTGTTGTCCAGTAAGTTTTTTTCCTTTTTGTTTTCTTGAGACACGTATTAAATTAGCATTTCTACTAATGTTGGTAAGACGTTACATAGAAATATTTAATAGTGTTTGTATTTAACTACTAATATTGCACAAAAAAGGAATCTACTAATTTAAAAAAGAGATCGTTTTAAAGCCAACATAAAGGACAAAGGAAGAAGGATTGATGCTTGCAAGTGTGGGGTTAAACTGACAGGTTACATTTTATTCGCGAAAACAACTTTACGATTTGTATTGACTTAAACTATATCGGTATATATGTACAACGTAAACGCAAATACGCAATATGATAGCCAAAAATAGCAATTTGTATGCAAACGTATTTACAAAAGAATACTTTTTATGTAAAAAATATATAAAAATACTTAATGTGTTACTTACCGAAAAAGACACTAACAAAAGCCACACACAAACTAATTCGACTGTTGCTGTACAATTCCATTACTAATGTGAACTAGTTCCACACTTGACTTGGTTCACCGAGTTTATTATTAAGGTCAAAGTTTGTCAGTTTTTATTTTCGTAAAACATGATTGAGGGATTGCTTGATTTGATAATTAAAATTTGAGCGAGCAATATTTAAAATACAAAACTGTGATATCAAGAACAAACGCCAGTCGAAAAAACGTGATGGGTCATGGACTATTAAAAGTTGACACCACTCGAAAAATTAAGAGTTGCGTGATAAGTAGGTTTGGAATTTGTACACCAACATTCATTGTAAAACATTAATACTAGTATAAAATATTATTACAAATGCCATTTTAACCATGAATACAGGTATAATACTTATAAAGATTTGACGACCTTTCATTCTATTTGCCAGCTACATGTATCTGTATGAACTCAAAATGATACTCAGATGTAGTTTTAGTTTTGGTTCTGTAAGGGTTCTGTGATATTTGTATACCACATAGTTTCAAATGAACATTATTAAGAATCTCAAATGAACAGTATTAACAACCAGAATACTAAAATAATAAATGAAAATGACACTTTAATGTGTATATTCTTACCAAAAATATGTCAAACTTCAAGGGTCTGCAGCCATATTGATTTATTTCGATAGAATGCTGTTCAACGCTATATCGACGCGTTCAGTTTTTATTAGGGGACGGTGTACCAGGAGAAACGCCAACCTTTTGTAGGAAAATTAGTCTTATTAATATTATGATATTTATATTTTTTATGTTATATTTCAATTTAAAATGGGCTTCTGAAATTTTATTATAAAACAATTTCATCTAAAATTTGCTGTCTTAGAACACAATGCATATTGACAGTCAAGGACCACTTAATTCTTTTGGCCCCGTGCGGGATCCGGGTAGCTAAAAGAATAGACCGCAGTCGCGCTAGCTTGTCGTAAAAGGCGACTAAATAGCGCCCAGTACCCTGACCGGCGTGTCAGGTCGGTTTGCCTAAAGACCGACTGGGATGTGTGCCCCAGGTGGTTGAATGGGGTACCCCTGGCAAGCTGGGGTTGTCAGGCCATAATACGGAAAACCTGACCGCAAACCATATTAGTGCACCGTGTTGGGAAAATGCCACGTTCCTCGCACGTTAAAGAACGCTGCTGTAGTATTCGCTATGAGTAGGGATTTCGATCCCGCTACAGGAGGCTAAATTGCCCGACCCTATCCATCCTCCCATTTGCCAGTGGCAATCTAAAATCCGTTACCCCAATTTTCCTTGTGTCCCATCCCATTTTCATTCATCATCATTTCATGTTCATTTTATCATCCATTTCATGTTCATCGCCTGAATATAGCTGAAATATTGCTGCTCGGGCGTTAAACACCATTAATCAATCAATCAATCTTAATTCGTTTGTAAAATATTGACAACTAAATAAATTCAGATATTTATGTTATTAAACTGTTAGATCCCTGGCATCGGAATTGTCAGTTATAACATCAGTGTTTGAACGAATCAACAGACGTGCTTCTGTTTACTGCTAAAATAATAGTACGTAAATTATTTCAGACGTGAATAAATATAGTTTGGTAGATTAACCTTTTTCTGTTTTCGATCAGTATGAAGTAGAATCAAGTTATTAAGAGAACAGGAGAATAAGAATTAAAATGTTTTTGGCCAAGAGTTTTAATATACGGTTAAAGAGAGAACGATTTAACTTTTAAAAACCGAAAGTAAGTTCTAAACAGAATTTAATGTTTTTGTCAATAGAAAATGTACTGAACACAAAAACATATTATTGTTTGGAACTTTTCTCAACTAGAAGTACGAACGGGTAAACTTATTATTACAGGATTTATGTGGATAAATCGTCTAGTCTTTTTAAAATATATTAATTTTCTCACACTGGGAGTTATTTTATTTTGATATTTTACTGCATTTTATTAACCTAACAATTATATGATTTTAAGTAAGGAAACTTATGATAGAGATCATATCAGGATATAACATATAGCATTTTTTTTTTATATATGACTCTCTATTTATAAGTAATTTCCGTTGTACAGCTTTAATACACTTTCAGGTTAAGTGATGACACTTGACAGATGAGTGAAGGTGTGTCAAATACAAGGAAACCGTACTTTGAAAATCGTGGTCAAAAATTTTTCCCTGTGTATCATAACCCGACAAACCTTTAATGAGATGGTTCACTTACCACCACCTGTAGAAGCTTTGAGCGGATTTTTACATCGAGCAATGGGAACCATCCCAAATACCCAGTATTAGCAAGGAAAGATACGCACTAAGTGTGTGATAATAAGTTAAATTGAGGTTTATCAATATAATCATTAAACAATTTGCACTACCATTATACAAGCCGTAATGTGACATTATTAGCCACCTCTAAGGCCTGAAGAACAATTATAACTCACATTTATAATAAGACATATTTAACGGGGAAATTAAATATCAGAGATCTATGTACCTTCATTTCTTTTCAAAGCATTTAATAACGCGAATTTCTGTGCCAAGAGGCATTTGTATTGAACGTACAAAATGTTTTTCACAAAGGGAACTGTGAAGTTATTGTATCATTGATAAAATAAAAAATATTCAATAGATTTTCCTTTGGATTTACCAATGAGTATATAAGAACACTATGTTTGTTGAACATCAAATTAAAAAACAATAAATTATATTTTTATATTAAATAACAGTCACAAATTATTTTTTAAATATCAAAATTATATCCTTATCGCGGAAAGTGTAAAAGTTAAAGTTGTGTAATCACTCTAATAGTTTTTCCTTTGGATTTATCAATGAGTATATAAGACCACTATTTTTGTTGAACATCAAATAAAAAAACAATAAATTGTATTTTTATATTAAATAACAGTCACAAATTAGTTTTTTAATATCAAAATTATATCCTTAACGCGAAAAGTGTAAAAGTTAAAGTTGTGTCATCGCTGTAAATTAAATTTATGCTGATAGTAATCCGTATAAAAGTTAGTTCTCGTATTGTTCCTTATTGATGTCCCGAAATATCCGTTGATTGCAATGAGTTTTAATTAAAAAAGTCATTGACGTAATGTCACTTAAGTCATCTATATGTTATAAAACATACACAAGCTTAAATGCGACAAAGAGCGGGTTATTTATTAAAATTATTAATCTCGGGTGAGCTAACTTTAAAGGTCTAATCTACAGATAACATGACGATTAATAGTGTTCGTTCATTTGTTGTCCAAGTATCTTTGTTAAGAACGATATATATTTCAATGCGTATTTAGATTTTCTTGTTATTATTTGTAATGAATAAACAATTCAATCTAAATATGCCTAATAATACTAATAAATGGTAACCATAATTTAAAGGAGCCAACAATGACATATCTAGCTTATTTCTACCTTAAAAAGTTTCATTAAATATTATAATTCTGTAACATCATAGATTATTTAAAATATCATTATGATAACTATCTCTTAGAAGACATCCAACCTCAAACAGCATTGAAGTTGTCTTTCTGTACCATGAACTTATACTCAACAACAACACTTAGTGAGTTGTTAGAAATGCAAAGAAGTATATTTACCATTAAACCTAATTTGAATGTAGAGATTCATTGATATACAGACAAGGAACTCTCTTATAGTACAATTCCAGCCATGTTAAGCGTTTACAACTAAGCTATCAAGACTTTGAAAGCGAACCAGTCTGGTTGGATATAGATAAAGATCGTGGACAAATAGATGTGCAGATTGTTACATGATAACAAGAACTATTGCAATACAACCGAAAGCTGTAATTAAACTATATTCAGCTAGTAAGCATTGAACACTAACCCAAGAAACTAACATCAGCAACTCCCAGTTTAGACCAGATGGAGATTTCAAAAAGTTTACGGAAGATTAGCTGAACAAAGTCATCGAACTTATGAGATCATTTGAAGACATATTTACAAAAGATGATACAGACAACGGCAACACCAAAGTAGATACTTTGAATTAATTTAATTGACTACACATCGTTTAAACAACACAAGTGGATACCACAAGCCAAGTATGACGCTGTCGAAGATCAGTTTTAAACAGTTGCTGGCGAATAGTGCCATCAGGACATACATAGTCATCACGAATCGACGAATCGAAAGTCGTCCTATATAAAAGAAGAATGCGAGGTTAGGGTGTGTTGACTATTGTACGATTAATCATTTAACAAAGAAAGACAGCTACGCCTTATCAAGAATAGAATATCTGCTTGATTCTGTAGCTAGGAGTACATTCTCCACAGCAATTGATATAAAAAGGGAGTATTATCAGGTGGAGGTTTCTGAGGACCATAAAGAGAGAAAGGCGATCACAGTGGGTTCACTCACTCAAGTTCTATGAGTATAACAGAATGCTATTCGGTTTACCTATTTCGACAGCAACCAAGCAAAGTAATAATGGTGGAGTATTAATCAGATTTGCACTACGAAACAGCTTAACGATCTCCACTTATTTTTCGACAGAAGGAAGAAGCCAGCAGTTAGTAAGCACCACTGGTCAGCATCAATACCGACCACACTTCATGAGGAGCTAGTTTGTATGCATTATCCTACACTTGATAGGTCAAAAGGATGGTACAGCAACATACTGGTTTTACAAAAACATTTTACAATATACACAAGTCCTCTCTCAGAGAAACTGCTCAGGCACCGTTTAATTTTGTTCCACTATAGAATGCCACAACGGATCCGTTTCGACAAATGGAGAAGCTATGTAATTAAAGAATTGTGGAGTGCGAGCGTTTTAATATGGAATGCTTGGAAATCCAGAACCACACAACAGCCCAATTGGAAAACGTATGTTGTACATGAAGTGCATACAATTGCACTTGAAACAAAACTACAGAAGATGCATCATACATATGGACGACAACCTTTGCCTACCATTAGACCTTGATTTTGGCCTATTACAAAACACCCTACAGCCAACAGAACAATATATTAAAAACTTGAAAGACTGACAATTGCATGCACACAGATTGGCGGCAGAATAAAGTAAGGTAAGTACTTCAACAAAACAGGTAATCCATGGGTAGATGGATATCCTGATTACATAATTATCAAGCGCAGGCTCTGGTATCATGCCAAGTGACTTTCAATACACGCTGTAGACAAACTGAGCACGTGTCTTACGTCAAAAGTGTTGTTAAATCATTCGTGACACTATGTGTATAAAACACAGGTATGAATCAACTAGTTTGTACTCGTTCAATGAAATTTCACTTTTCACGTTTAAAAACAGTAAACAATATTATTAAATTCCTGTTTCTATCTAAATGTTATTAAAAAACATTCAAATTTATGGTTTTAAACAGTAAGTTGCACGGCCTTGAATGCATGAATTTGACATATTTACTTGTACACAGAAACAACAAAAAATTTGACAAGATAAATGCCAAATTACTCAATTGAAACAAGCGAAATTCATTTAGTAAGGTTAAACACTATTGCAAGTAAATACATTTTACTTTGAACAAAACAAATAAATACTTGTGTGCACTCCTCCCTTTAGCACAGCCCCACGTAGCACATGCATTCATCCGGGGACTCTATGAGCTAAGGTTCTATATTATATTGTTCAAAATGTACTTTTAACAAAATCCATGATACTGTTTTAAAGCTTGCAACCCCAGTAAAATATGGTTTGTATTTTATTTATATCTTTATTACATTGTAACTTATTCATTAGCAACAGATAGAGATAGATAGGTCATAATCTAGCACGCACTTTTTCCCCCAAACAAATTATGCATGTCAAGACCATTTCTACAAGATGTATTTAAATTATACACTTTTCCTCAAATGCTTCATTTTACCAAGTTGAAAGACTTGTAATCAGCATTCATATTTCTAAATTTTAGCAATATACAAAAATAGACATTCAAATAGTTAAAACATTGTCAACCAAGGGAGAAAATTATAGACATTGAAGAATGGAAACAAACTATGAAATGAAGATTTTATTGTAAATGTATAAAATTGATCTATATTTAAAGAACTAAATTAGAAGATAATAATCTGACTGGATTCCTGTTTAAGAAATACAATCACAGAAATGTCTTGCTGAGATTACAAAGATTAATAGGTTCTTTCATACGTTTTTGGTAAAGACCGGTTGATCTTTCACGAGTGATATAAATTTTATGTCTTTTCGCGAATTGAGCGCAGCGGAACGAGCCAAAAGACATAAAAAATTTCTATCACGAGTGAAAGATCACACAGGCTTTCCCTAAAGCGCATGAAACTACCTATTTCTTCCGTAAACCAACAACTTTCACATCGCTATATCCTGTAGACTCTCCATTGTTTTAGTCTCCATTGTCTCAGACGTCCAATCAGAACGCCGGAAACAAGAACGTCATACAAGAACGTTGTTATGCTTCCATAACAACGTTCTTGTTTCTGGCGTTTTGATTGGATGGTGCAGCAAGTACAGATGTGTGCGCGTGAGCTCATCTGTAATGGGTCACCTGTACCAGAAATCGGTCATTTACGGAAGAAAGCTTATAGATTGATTGGTGGGGGGAGGTGAACATGTAGATAGAATAAACTAGGATGTGCGCATATATATAAAAGTGACATACAAGCGAAGTGGTTTAAATTGGTAACCATGGACCTTGTACACAATAAATGCATTAGGTTACTAATTTTAAAAACATGGTTTTGTTTGCTTTCACCATTTATTTTGAATTCTTGTGTTGTTTACAATATAGCATAGCATTATGACGTCACAGCTTACATGATGTCATAAAGGGTACGTCAAAACTTCTGGCTGTGTAAATCTTTTAAAAAACCTTCTTTGGAAATATTGCTATTAATCTATTAATAATCAGTTGAATTTTAAGTAAGTACAAATTAGCACCCATTTTTGCAACATAATTATATGATTTATATATCAAGTACTCTTAAGAATTTTTATTGTGCAATTAATACACATACTGTGAATTCCTTTTTATTCGTGGGGTACCAATTTTCGTGGTTTTCGTGGGTAGGCTGATCAACGAATTTAAGAATCCAACGAAATATTAACTCTTTTGTATTGTTATTATGGATGTGAGCTCGTTTAACAATGTGGGCCGATGCTCTATGTCATTGAAGTGTATTTTTAATAGGTTGCAAGCTATGGGAACAGCCAATCTTTGATTAATCTACCTTGGATATCAAAGTTAATCATTAAAGATATCTCAGATAAGTTTTTGCCATGTTTATTTGGTGAAATTCAAATGATTTCATACGTTTTTGTGCATGTCAGTTATACTTCCGGTTTATTAAAATGTTTTTGTAAAGTGTTCATTTTATGTGTAAAGAAGTGTTATAATGTATCTTGTACGTTCACATGTTCTTTTCTAATAAAAAAAATAGAATAAATTTTATACTAGTAAACAATTAATCAATCTATTATTTCTATCAAATTTATAATCATGTCCTGTCAAAACCCGACTGAAGCCATAAAAACTTCACTACCGTTATATAAACACCCATAGGGTAGTTTCAAACAAAATTTATCCCTTTGATCACCATAAATCAATTAAAAGTCTAGCCAGGTGTTTTTTAAAAGGTGTTAAGATCATAAAATTAATCAAATCAAATAAGGATTGATAAATATTGAAATAAAAAAAAAACAGTTTATTTTCGTTGGATAGTTTTAAAGCTTAAAGATGAAAAGATAATAAAAATGAGACCTACCTTTACAGCTTAATGAAGTAAAATAATCACAGCTCGTTAACACATTAATTAATGATAATTACATAATTATAAAGGAATTTTCTGGCATATGTTTATTTAAGTAAACAACAAAAATGTCTTCATCATTTTTATTAGGTTGTGAAAATCGATATCTTTATTAAATGAACACTTTCATGTGCCGACTCTAAGCGAGTACAGCCAAATACCACCAAAAAAAATGTTTCTTCAAAATTACAAATCCACGAATTTACGAATCCACGAACTTGCAATTTCGGGTAAAACCACGAAAATTGATACCCACGAATTTAAGTACTTTCACAGTATTATAAAGTAAATGTAAAAAAATTTGATCTGAAAGATATGTAATGTGCCCATTTTTCTTCTAAAACAATTAAATTTGTTTTACTTTGGCATTGCTATTGATATTATTTAAAGATATACATGTAGCCTTCCTATAGTTTATTATGACCTATGTATAAATTGCTAAAGTTAAAAACTTATCATCCAGCTATAGATATATTGACACATGAAAGTTGTCGATTTGAAAGCGTTCGAGTTTGTTCATAAAAAAGGCTGAACCGGTTTTATTTTTTTTCAGATTGAGATAAAACTTGGCAGATTTACTCGTAATATGGGGAACAAAAAGTAAATACAGTAAAAACGGTGAAAATTGAAAATTTCGTTTTCAATTTGACAACGGCTCTGTAAATTACCTTTGACTGAGGGAGAGGAAATTAGTTCTTATTTTGCTATTTGGCTGTGCAGAACTGTAGCATAGAAAGTGGATTTATTATTCAATAATATTGATATTTGAGCTGTATTTAAAAGCAGTTTCATATTGAATTGATACATAAATTTATTTATAAAATTTGTTAAATGCATTGGCTATTTTTCAGCTGATTGTGCAAAGCCCATTTCTGGACTATTTTATGGGTGTTTGTGAGTCTCCTTGAGTAACCTTCGGTCTCTAAATTTGCGAAATTTTTTTTATCTGACATGACACCCCTAAAATTTAATGTGATATAGTTGAAATGAAATTATTTCGCTCGTTTTGAGGGGTCTCTCATCAACAAAACTTGGTGCCTAATTGAGAGTACAAAATGTTACTAGTTTCCCCTATACACAAATAATTAAGAGGTCGTTGTCAAGTACTTCCGTTTTACTGGAACAACGTACTAAACCAGAAAGTTAGTATGTCTAAACTTAACTAAGAAAAGATTCACTGTAATGAATCTTTATAGAGCTGGGGAACTTTATTTGTTCTCTTTATTAGTTACGAACTTCCTATAATTATTCCGAAAAAGTAGAAAACTATTTATCATCATAGAATTACCGCTTTTTCAAGACCAGTATTATGCTAATTCCTAGGTTAGACGAAAATAGCGAAAGACTGTAAAACCCAAAATCTCCGTTACTAAAATAAAACCTCTTTTTGCAAATATATGAAATCCGTACTTAAAAGTGTCTTTTCCGTTTCAATTAATTTTCATAACTTTCTGACAATTCTAGTCATACAATATTAAATTCACGTAGCAAACAAGTAGGCATTCCTGTTTCAGCTTTCGTAATTGACGAAATGTTGTTCATAAACTTATGTAACGTTACACAGAATATATGCAATACCAAAGATGGCGACAAGCAATACACAAAAGCAGTATATATACAACAAAAAGAACATAAATAATGATATCCATATTTTATTTTAATTCATATTTAAACAATTTTGATCATCCTAATTTATGTCGTTTGTCGTGTACATATACACATGCAAACATTTCCGTTATTTCTTACGTGTCAGTACAGAGATAACATGTTCATTTTTCCAGTAGTCAGTAATAGACAATGATGCTTCATCACATATGTACTTTATCTGTTCTATTGTATATTTGCAACTCAATCCACCAGGCTCGTGTAGAAACAACTTGTCTCCCTTCTGGAACCGAAGTGTAAGTTTAAGAGTATCTGTAATCAATCAAATAAGAAAAGGTTTGATAATTTTTTTTATTATCATTGACCTAGATTCCGCCACTTGCAAATGTGGGCAAGTGTTTTCCTTAACAACTGGAATTAAATTGCACAATACTAATCACGCATCTTAAAAAACGTGATCAAAATTATATTACAAATGACATGTAGTAGATGAGATGCATTTTGTTTTATGTGTCCGACGTATCAGATTAAGCGCGAGACACCGATCAAGCTTTGTTTTGAGGACACAGTTATTTAATCCTAATAGTATCTAAATGTTTACTTTGTTAAATTCTTATTTATATCTTAGCTCACAAATGACAATGTATAATACATTATAGAAGTAAGTTATTTGTATTTGTAACTGATCTTTAAATTTTAGTAATGCTATGTACTTTAAGTATTCGTGTTTGTCCCCTTCGGTCTTTTAATGTATATGTACCAATATGTTATATGCATTTAGTTAATAAAGAATTAGAATAAGTAATCGACTTGGTCAATGTGGTACTGAGTCAGGAATCTAGCTTTTGCATATATCAATACATCTGAAAGCTAAATTGTTAATCAACAGAAGGCCTTCCGAATAAACATAGTCCAAATGAAAAAAACGTCCTCGTATGTATTGTAAATATCTGGTAAAACATACCATGGAAGCTGACGCGACTATTCAAACAAGAACAACATTTTTTCATGTAAATTTCATAAAAATGCACGTATTAAAACAAAGTTACAATATCTAAATACTTTTCCACATTATTAATTTTGATTTTGTTTTATTTTTGTATTGTTGTTTAGTTTCATTTTGTTTTTGTAATTTTTCAAGTAAACAGAATAATATGCACTAGAATAAATCTACTACATGTATTAAAAATAACAAAATAAAATCCATACATACACATACAAAAATGTCAACGCCTATAAGTTGAAAACCCGAAAAGAAATAATTTAATAATGATCGCATGTATCATTGTTTGTTTACCTAAAATTTGTAGATAATAACAATAGTAAAAGTGACCTGTGAAAACACATGCATTATGTGTATATATATTATCAACAAAAAAGACCTGCACTATGTTTAATACAAACACTTCTTAACCTTATTATAAACTTACTAATTGTGAATGTACAATCCTCCAATGCTTCCATCCACATTTTATATAACTACAAGCCGCCTTTGATGGCTTAATGATAAATTCGTTCATTAAACAGAATTTAGAGATGTCTATATTGCCATCCATTTCTCGATTAAGACGATGAATGGCTTTCAAATTGAAATTTCTACAATATCCTGCAAATATAATGATGCTAATATATATGAAGTCTCACAGCAGTCTGGTCTACCTTACGGAGCTTTAATAACAAAAACCTTAAGAGTCGTATGTGTCTATATATAATATTGCTTGCATTGTATTAAATTTTGAGATTGAGCAATCAAAGAGTAATCCATGATAATTTGGGTTTAGATTGGAAGAGTAGTCTCTTTATTTTTTTAAACGGAATATATTTGTCTATATTACTAAGTATGACAAACATGAACGTAAGCCACAAACCTTAACTCCTCTTGACCAGGCTACTGTTAAGATTTTGGCCGAAAATTTGTTAGGATTATATTCTTCTTTTTCCTTTACTTATTTTAAATTATCTTAATTAAGGTATCCGACCCATATTTGAAGTCCTTTAATTTTATTTTTCCACCAAGAAATACAGATTTATTACATCAAGGTATTGCTAATTAATGATACAAATTAAATATTTTGTTTTACTTTGAGTCAATGTTAACAATTTTGAGCAAAAAAAGTTAGTTACTCAAATAGTATTTCCGATGTTTGCCGATCATTACCGAGGTATGCTTTATTGTAAAACAATGACATCCGGGACATTAAATATGATCACGTGGTCAATTGTGGTCCGGATACCTTAACATGGACCATATAATTCCGGTTATCAGGTGTAATTTTGAAACGGACAACAAAAGGCTGTTTGGTTACAACCAGATTTCAAGGTCAAATTAGTTTCAAACTGGAAAATGTAGCAGTATTAAAGCTGACGTCATGCAACAATGAATTGAATGAGATAACTTATTTATAACCTGTTTATTGCATATAACCGTCTGGAGCCAAATAAGCTTTTTCGATGATGTCCTTCTTCGAATGGTCTGTCACGTCTAAAGTTACTAATAGTCTGTCGTCACCTTTAAATTATAATTATAAATATATTTATGAAGCTAAGAAAGTAGCAAAGAAAACCGACCGAACAACAAGAGCCAAAAGCCCAGTTACAAATCCGGATATAGACAAACACAACACAAAAACCAAAAACATAAAACACAGAAAGAGAGTAACCCGAACCCAATAAAAACCATGGGTGCACTCAGGTGCTCCGGACGAGTAAGCAGTGCCTGCCTCTAATTAGACACCCGTCGAGTTACTCATTGTCTAGTCTAGGGAAAAGTCAAATACAGGAATAGGAAACACTACCTATGACTCAGCGAAAATGTCAGATCGTATTTGAGACATTGATTTCCCATAACGATCAATTAAGTCGTGGTGCCGACCATAGAACTTCTGGAGAGATAACATCTACCTAGGTACAACAAACCCTTGTTTGAGTAGTTTAGCAGTCAACAGCAGTGATCGGTCTAGAAAATCGGAATAACGATCGCAGGATCTAGAATAACGTATAAGTTGTGAAATGTACACACCATACGCTGGAGCTGCTGGAATGTTGCTGTCGATGAACGGGAAATTGACAATTGGAAAGTTAATGCCATCACGCTTGTCGTAGAGCCTAGTTTGTAGTTTTCCTGAATCTATTTCTAGAAGTATGTTTAAGTAAGAGGCTGACCTTAGTGTATTGGTGGTGTCTTTAATTTCAAGCTCGATAGGGTAAATTGAATGTAAATAGTCACCAAATTTAGCATTGTTGAGGGACAAAACATCATCAATATAGCGGAATGTGAAATTAAAGGCCTGGGCCAGAGTCTTTTCTTTCTTCTTCAGTAGGCCTTCTAGGAACTCAGCCTCATAGGAGTACAAAAAACAGGTCGGCGAGGAGAGGAGCACAATTAGTACCCATTGGAATACCAACAGTCTGTTGAAAAACATGTCCTCCAAACATAACGAATATGTTGTCAATCAGAAAATCTAACATGTGACAGATTTGGTCTTCAGTATATTTAGTATTAGCTTTGGAGTCATTGATGACGAAGTAAGATCTGTCATGACTAATTACCAGGTATTTATATCGTCTCTTTCCGTTTTTCTTGAAAAAGCAGCGTTTTATAAGATCTTTAAGCCTGGTTTTAAGCTGCGTATGAGGGATGGCCGTATAGAGTGTCGAAAAATCAAATGTTTTAATGCTGTTACAATGGGAAAGACATCTAGACCTCAAGATGTCTATCAGGTCTTTTGAATTTTTTAATATCCACATTTCATTTATTCCACTTCTGGAGTAGAAAGTGTCACTGTATTTTTGAAGTCCCGTTTTTACTGTTGTTAAAATAGTGGTCAGGAGTTGCGATAGTGTTTTGGTAGTACACTTAGACGATCCTGCTATGAAACGCTGTTTGTATGGATTTTTATGAAGTTTAGGAATCCAATACAATAAAGGGAGATCACAATCTTCGACTCTGATTTTGAGATCAAAGGATGCCAATGCCGATTTGTGATTTTCAATAATCTCCTCTTTTGAAAGCGCAGTGAATGTGTAAGTAACATAAGATATATATATTACCATTGTTTTAAACTATTAGTTCTCTTATAACGACCATAGATTTCATTTTTGCATAACGATTTCAGCTAATAAACGTGAATGGGATTAGATAATTTATTGATAACAATAACATCAAAATTAAATAATAACGAAGGGTGATAGTATGGTGAGTATGTTAGTATAATAAGTATATACCAATTAAACTATAGTTTAAAAAATTAGGCGAATGCAATAAACTTCATATTTTATTTGTACCACTGTTCTCTTGTAGAGTTCGGGTCTCACAGGTCAAGTGTACGATAGTTAGTATACTTCAGTGTATTGATCACGCTGAGCTTGCGGGTTTGAGTCTCACTGCGGTCAGAGTGTGCTCGATTTCAATCTTAATTGACAAGGATTGGCAATTTTCCCAGTTCGTTGGTTTCTTACGGGCATTCCGTATTCCTTCCCCAATCAAAACTGGACGCCATGATATAGCTGTCAATTGCCCGAAAGTGGAGTTAAAAACCATTAAAAACAATGTTTCCGGAGTTAAGATTAAGTTGTGCACGATCAACGATAAGTCATTTAATTCAAAATTTAAATTAATTTTTAACAAAAAGCGACATTTACTACGCAAGGAGTTATGTAACGCGGATTAGATGAAACTTGTGATAAGCCAATAATAGCTGCACTGTAATTTTAAAGTCATTTGTTCGCGTATTGACTTGTCGATTAACAAGTATCGAGTGCGGGGTATATACTTGATTGTCGCCCAGCAACAAGTTACAATAATTAGTTAATTGACATTAGCTATAAATACGAATACGTACCCATAATTTGTTTTAGATACCTACATTTCATGGTGTCTGATATTTCACTGAGGTAACGAAGTTGATTTTTGTGAGATAAGCTTTGCAGACTGCCGAACCACAAAATAAGTTTCTGGCCTGGAAATTCTCTAAAATTTAGAACATAAATTGCTAACATTTGCAGCATTGCTATGTGTATTGATGTTAAAATCATAAAGATAATGTTTTATTCCATTGATAAAATGTATCACTTTACTACATGGTACATATAGAATGCACTGGTGCATTTATTAGTAAGGTGTCTAAGATGGTCTTTGGTATAATGTTTTTGGGAATTTAGGTAATAAAAGCTCTACAACATCTTCATCATTTGGATTTAAATATTTGCTCGGCTTGAGCGCCACTGACGATTCTTAATTTCTTTATTTGACGAAACGAGTGTCTAGAATAGTACATTTTTTTAACCATGGTAAATATTACGACATGTCAAAGCTTAAAAATGCTGCTTCTGGTAATGTGGTGTTCTGTGTAAATTAATTGTTGAAGGTACAAAAAAAAATAAAATCACGTTTTGTAGTATGATTAAAACAAGGTATTGTATACATCACCAATTATCTATCTGCACTATGTCGTCATTTGTTAGTTGTAAGTGTAATTTGTAATGTCATGTACAGAAGACCCATCTAGTTTTGTGCCTCATAGTTCAGTTTGCATTAAAAGAAAAGAAATTCAGATGAGGTCGAATTCAGTTAAGTTATGAAAATATTCTAATTCCTACATTAAAGATCACTCATAAAACAATGATAAAAACGAAAAGGCATACATGTATTGATAAATGTTGCAACGAGCTGTAACATATAAATTTTAAGCGTTTAATCTATCAATAGTCTAGATCAGCTATTTAATGGGTTCTAGATCTTCAACGATGATAACTCCTTAAAAAGGAAAATAATAAGTACAAATAAAATTAATTAAATAAAATAAATTCAAATAAACAGAAAGCTGCTTCAATATATTCGTTTGTTACCACTTTGTCTAGCAATTACCTTACTGTCTTTAGAGCAACGAGGTAATCGCCTCCCACCGGTTCGACATTTAAAGTACCACCATAAAGATACTTGATCTCGCTTGTAGTTTTCATCAAATAGCCTACAAATCACGTAGTTCTGATGTCTACATTCATCTTATCATATGTACAAGTTGAGAACTAAATGATTACGATCTAATTTGTTAAAGACATCAAATAATTACAAAATATTTTGATGTATATAGTTATTTTGATTTGGTTTCTATATCATTATATTTTGTAATACTTTAGTTTCTCCAACTATGATATTTACTATATGCTCATTTAGGGAGCATTATAACTGACCTTTACTTCTAAGTGACATATAGCTGACTCGACGTTATAGTCAATTAATAAATTGTAACTTTTCTAACAATTATAAGGAATTACATATATACCTAACGAAATATCCACTGGAATATATGTCAGGACGCCGTTATGTTTCAATAACTTGTTGATGAATAATTTTGTTTTCATCGCATTTCCGCTTCCCAGATCTACCAATGTTGTTTTCCTCTTAAACTTTCTCGTAACTTCCTATGACGATAAAACAGTTTAAAAAAAAACAATCGAATACGCCTAAAGATCAGTATTTAAGATATATTTTAATGTCGTGAACTAGTCAACAAATACATTTATTAATTGGGGAAACGGGGTAAACAACCGGGCTAACACTTGTAGCTTGCTTTAAACGAGTCGTCATTGGTGTTATTGGATCAATAATTCATTTACAGCTGCAAAAGGGCGATTTTGTTCTTTATGTAACCCGCCACAAATCCTTTACACATTTATTAGAACTTTATAAAAGCATAATAGATGGATCAAAAAACTAAAATTAACTATCGTTTTTGCGTTTTCCCAAAGACGTTTAACAAATTAAGTTTGACTTAAAATGTTATTTATACAATATGGAATCTAATGGAATGAAAATCTTTTGAAATGGTTAATTGGTTTGAAAGCTATCAAAAAAGAAAACGTCAAAATGAAACTAAAAAATGTAGAGTCGACACTTTGTAATTTTTCAGCTGAAATAGGTCAGGGTCAGCTCTTTCACTATCTATTTATTACATATAAATATAAACGATATCTCTGACAAAATGATTTTAAAGACTATTTCCAGATGATACTTCACTTGGAAGTTCTGGATCAAATCACATTCAGTACGTCAACGATCACGACCTTACTTAGTTGGATGAATGTTCCAGAAATTGGCTTATGAGTTTAAATCTCAACAAAACAGTAATATTAATGATATCAAACACGGAAATTACTGATCTTCAATTTTCTCAGATTAATAAAAATATTGGTATTGTATACAACTATAAACATCTACATATTTCTCTAAACTAACGATGACAAATGGGATGAACATATTGAAGTTATAATCAATACCAAGAATATCAACGAATGTATAGGGGCCTCGATGACCGAGTGGTAAAGGTAGTTCGACTACTATTGATCACGTCGTCTGCCAACAATACAACAGAGTCTCGAGTCTCACTGCGCCCAGGGTGCACTCGACACCAATCTTAATTGACAACGATTGCTAGTTTTCCTACCGCACGTCTTGGTTTTATCCGGGTACTTGTGATTCCTCCCCAATAAAAACTGGAATCCATGATACAGCTGTAAACTTGCTGAGTGACGTTAGACGTCATTTAAACAAACAAACCAAACGAATATAAGATCTCTAGGCGTACCTCTGAGAAATTATATGCATTATATTGGAATATGCTTGTAAAATATGGATAACTCTGGTGCTACTTTTACTAACAAAAACATTTAGCTGGAAGCTACAAGAACTGTAACGACGTTGTCTATTTATTTATAAAAACCTTATCGCGAAACCAGATGGGAAATTTTAAAATATAGAATGAAAAGAAAAAATTAGCAAATGTTTTATACAATAATTTATTAATCAGCACCGCCATTATACTCTCTTTCCGCCTACAGTTTAGAGCACCACTAGCAAACGGAAATGACATTATTTTAACATTTATTTGACTTGCGTTAAGTATTAAATATATTAGACCTAGATATGAGACAAATAGATACCATCTCGAAATTCATCTGACACAAAAAGATAAAAGTTACAGCCCTTTAAAACAATAGCTCTTGTACTAGAAAATTAAATATAATTCTAACTTAAAAACGTTGTAGCGCATGTTTTAAAATCATTACAATGTTATGTCCCAAATATATAGCACCAAGACGATACTTGTTGAAAAAAAACTAAAAATTACAGACTGAACCATTGAACTTAAAACCTACATTAAACGGAAATAAAAGCTTATCTGAAGACAAAACTCACATGTAAGAGATGCTTCATCGTGTAGTGATGACAATGAGTACAGTTTACATACACAACAAATAAGAAATTATGTTGCAAATATATATTTACTATTCTCATTATTTTATTTGAACAATTTTGTATACATATATTTTTTCAGTCATTCATCTTCGCATGTTTTATTATATTATTTTGCATGTTTTCATTTGGAAAAGCATAAGTACAAATTACTTGTATTTAATCTCACTTTGAAGCATTTCTACAAATAAAATATGTTTTATACTAAAACAATTTAGAAAATTACAATAAACAATTTTTCTATGAGAGCTAAATATTCTCTATACAATTAAACGATATCCAGTTTCAATTTCTAAAACATTTTTCGTAGTCGTCTTCACAATGTCTAAAATCTTCTTTAAAATATTTGGGAAACGGGTTACATAATCTGTTAGGAAAACGGCTACCGTTTTCCTATTCAAAACCATGAAAGGTTCACTCGGAAGCGTCGAACTATCAGCCTATAGCCCTTACAAGTTGCATCTGTAATACCACGGAAAGGATGATCAAATATCGCATTTGGCTGTTTATAATAAGTTTGTGAATAATTCGAACTGGTTCAAGCATCGATGTATTACCAAATATAAGCGTTTAAATCTTATAATTCTTCCAAAAGATTAATGTCCAAGGTTCGGATGTTTTATTATAATACGAACTTTAAACCATGCGGTACATGTATCTTAAAAATACTGAACAAAGTTTCTTTGGCACATCGATTTACAACCGTATATAACAAAGCTACAAAGAACATAAAAAAACCTCCGCAACACAGCTAAAACATGCTTTAAACGGCGTCCAGAAATAACATTACCCTAACATCAAACAAACACATGCAGAATGCAGAACAAAAATATATTGACTGGAAATATGTCAATGTTACTCCATACCTTAGGTTATTATTACAAGTTCTTGATATTTATAGATTGTACATAGATTATTGATAGTAAACTTTTGGAAATTTTATATTTTGGGAATATATGAGAAGTTCAATACATACTATATACCTGGAAAAAAGTTAGGCACCCTGAATACTTTTGTTTTTCGTTTATTGTAAATAAAGTTAAATTTTGATGATTTTGGACAGCATTAATTTTTTAATGCATAATTAAAACAATGTGAGCGTTCATGTGAAAAATTTTAATCAAGCGTGGTTTTCTGTCCACTTGAAGCTTGCTCAATTCCTGACGTCCAAAGTGCACAATTATATTTACGCAACATATCGGTATTTGAATCCCGAATTTTTAATTTCCAAATCATTTAAAGTAAGCATGGCAAGGAGGCGGATATTGGAAGCACAGATATGGCGATTCATAGACATGCATTCCAGTAGTATGTCTTACAAGGCAATAGGACGTCAGTTTGGCTATCATTATACAGTCATTAGTCGTTTGGTCTGAAAACACGCTGCCACTAAAGATGTTAAAAATCATTCCCCAACTGCTCGACAATCTGTGACAACCGAACGAGAAGATAGGAGACTTGGCAGATTTGTTAGGCGAAATTCGTTTGCAGCAAGCAACTGTCTCAAGCAACAATGGTTACCTGGTCGTAATCTGTCAGCCAGAACAGTACGAAATCGTCTTAGAGCTGCAGGATTGAGGCCAAGAAGAGTCATTAAACGCTCAATGTTTGATGATCGCCATTGCATGGACAGGTTGGCCTGGTGCTGGGCAAGACAAAATTGGAACCTTAGTACCTGGCGACGTAACTGATGGGCGAATCCGTGCATCAAAACACATTATTCCAACAGTGCCTTTTGTGGGGCTGTATCTCACATGATTGCAAACTGGATCTGGTAACAATCGATGGCAACCTTAATGGTGAAAAGTACATCCGTGACGTGTTTACACCTGTAGTTGTGCCTAATTTTAAAAACCACCCGTTAGATTCAAGACCTGTTTTCATTACGCTAGACTTCATCGTTCCATGGCAATAAGGGTATATCTGGAGAACAAAGCTGTGACCAGATCACAACCCAATAGAGCATCTATGGGCTCAATTGGGTAGACGATTACAAACATTGGAACCTCCTCAATTGAAATTTCAACATTTAGAATCTCAATTATACCGGGAGTGGCGACAGATAACGCTCTAACCAATTAGACCCCTTACCGACAGTATGCGATGCAGGGTTGCAGCAGTAATTCATGATAAAGGTGGATATACCCGATATTGACCCTTCGACGGCTAATTATCAATTTGGTGTTATGTTTTGACGTTTTCAAGTGTGATTGGACAATTAAATAACAGTTTGAAGCTTTCGGTGACGATACATTTAAAGACTACATGAAAGAGCAAAGATCGTCCATATTTTGAAGAAATGATATGTAAATAAATAATAGATTAACCTTTTAAGATTTTCAATTGTATTTTTAATTTTGCTTTTATTAAATTCAATTACTTAACAAACCTCGACTGTAGCTCTTAATAGTTCCTCTTCAAACCTATGAAAGTAGTACCATTTGCATTTGGTAAGGCATAGATCATTCAGTCGAGATCCTTCGTAATCGTAGCGGTACCAGGAAGGTATATACAATGGTTCTGATGTTAATCCTTTTGTAAGTTCTTGCAGCGTATATACATCCATCTAGGTTGTCTAATTATAAGACAATTTGAATTAAACGAAATGCTGGATAAAAGTTGAATTAGTGTTCATTATTTTACCAATATGTTAGACAATTATTTAAACTGTCCAAATAATGACCCAATTTGTCTACACTATAAGAAAGAATCCATAAACTTCCTATTTTTCGAACACAACTCTAAGATGATAAAACTGAGAAAATTTGTCCATTTATTATTGCGTTTTTTGGAATCAAGTCGTATCTACAAATATGCCCATCTATTGTACCGTATAAGTGTTTTTTTTTCGCGGTGATCTAATTTTCGCTATATTCGCGGCAAAAGTTGGAACGCGAAAATAAAAACACGCGAAATATTAAGACAAATAATAGAGTTATTAAAATGATTACGGACCGCGAAAATTACATTATGCCAAAATAAACACACAGTTTTTTTTAACAAAAACGCTATTTTTCCCAACGCGAATAAAACCACTTATACGGTATTTATATTGTGTTCTTTGAAAAAGTACTTAAAAAATCTGCGCTAATTGTGACATGTTATGTAGTAAGCTATTATTACTTTGCCCTTGGAATGAATGTATTAGATATTTGTTTATTTGTTTCTTTGACTGTTGGAGTTTTGTGCTTATGTCAGTATTTTGTACAATATAATGTCTTTCTGTTTCTATTGGGAGGACGTCAGTATTTCTTAATGATTAACTAAACATACCTTTTAAATATTTTCTTTTTTCTGTTATCTATGATTTCGTTGAAGACAGTGTGCTGCTTAGTTCTAACTCCTTTACAGGCAAATGCTAACTGCTACTGTTAACTGGTTCCCTTGGCAGTTTGCAGTATTATTGGTGTATTCCTGTAAATTCTAGTGAACACTGGCTTGAATCCACTACATTAAACACCGGCCAGATAAATGAAAGCGTATCAACAAACATTTACCTAATTGCACTCATATGAATGGACTAATTTGACGTTTAATTGAGCATAAAACGTGTGTAGTCCTTTGTTATAGATACGTATAAAGTTTAGTTTGCTCCACTGACTTCTTTTTCATAATCTTATATATGATAATAGCTCACATCAGAGGTCATTCGACTGCTTCGAATGCTGAATTTACAAAAACCGAACATCTGTTTAAAGATGAAACATGAAATTTCATTGAACGAGTACAAACTACCTGATGCATAGCTGCGTTTTATACATACAGCGTAACGAATGATTTAACAACACTTTTAAAGTAAGACACGTTCTTAGTTTGTCAAAAGCGTGTATTGAAAGTCACTTGGTATGATACCAGAGCCTGTGGTTGATAATTATGTAATTACGAAATCCATCTACCCATGTATAACATGTTTTGTTAAAATAAGTACTTACCTAAATTCAGACAACTTTATGCATGCAATTGTCAGACTTTCAAGTTTTAATATAATATTTTTACATAAAATAAAAAAATATAAAATAAAATTTTTCGTTTTGAACATTAGTTTAGCTGTATAATAAATAGGTCATTATACACTACAACGTCCAGTATGTTAAGATATTGCACTAGTCCGTATAATATCCTATTAATATTGTGAAAGGTAATTGCATTACTTGGTTATTTCTGTCAATGTTATATCAAAATGCTATCTTTTTACATCATTGCGTTTGAAAATCTGCTTCTTTATTTACCTGAAATACGTACAAATTGACTACATTTATTACAAACACATTTTAATAAATGACCTTTTTAAACTGTCAATGAATTCTTTAAGGTTGCTCTTATTAATCCGATAGCATATTATACCTTAAGTGTATCTCTCAATAGTTGCTCTTCGGACCTACTAAGTAGTACAATGTGCTTTCTGTAAGGCAGATCATTTAGTCGAGCTAATAACGGATTAAGGATCACACTGTCATCAACGGAATTCCATAGATAACAAAAACGGGAAAAAATAAAATAGGGTATGTTTAATTAATCTTTTTATAATCAAATACAGTATCAGACTTTTTCTTTTCAACAGAAACAGAACGACACAAAATTGTACAAATAGCAGTCAGTAAAAGAAACAAATAAAAACGTCTAATGCATTTAGTCTAAAGACAAGTATCGAAACACATTAAAGGCAGTTTCAACAGTATTTTTCAAAAAAACATAATACAATAGATGTGCATATTTTAAGATATGACCTATAATCGTTATTGCATTGCAAAAGATAATACTGAGACTCAGTCCTCGACCCACATACCTGCCAGCGCGTCTCCAAATTGCGGAGCAGGGATGCCCTCTCGTTGGGTATTGTCGGTCACAATACAAAAGCATGAACGCGGACCGCAGCGGGTAACTTGTTTGGAAAATGTCACACTCCTTGCAAGATTTGCAAGATCAAAACCACTTTTGTAGATGTTAGGAAGAGATAGCTCGTTTTAGACGATACAAAAGGCTGAATGTTCAGCCCCCTCCACATACTTTATACTTTTCCAGTGTCATTCAAAATGGGTTTTTTTGCACATTTTCCGAAATCATTTGTTATTTATTAACTTGTTCTAGTTCTGAATATAGCTGAAAAACTACTCGCTTGACGAAAGGCAAACATCAAATCAACCAACAAAACGTTATAAAAGTGGTACACAAGTTTTCTGAGAAACAAAGTGTTGTGTGCGAATTATGAGGTGTTTGGGTATACTCTCTTTCAGTGTCGACAAATATTTTGATTATTTTTTAGGCTTATAATTGCCGCAAATATTGATAAAATAATAAACGTTTATTTAACTTTCATCCAGCATTTCTTTTCTTTCAACCTGTTTTATACAAGTTAAATTACGTTTAGACAACCTAAATGGATGCATATACGCGACAAGAACTTACAAAAGGATTAACATCGGAACCATTGTATATACCTTCCTGGTACCGCTACGATTACAAAGGATCACAACTGAATAAACTATGTTACCGAAAGCAAATGGTACTACTTAAGTAGGTCTGAAGAGCAACTGTTTAGAGCTACAGTTGAGGTATGATATGTTATGGGATTTAATAAGAGCAACCTTAAAGAATTCATTGACAGTTTAAAAAGGTCATTTATTAAAAGGTTTTTGTAATAAATACAGTCATTTTGTACGTATTTCATGTAAATAAAGAAGCCTATTTTCAAACGTAATGATGTGAAAATGTAGTATTTTGAAAATGACATTGACAGAAATAACCAAGCGAGGCGAAATATTCGCATTGCTGATTTATTTTTGTGTAATTACCTTTCACATTATTCATAGGATCTTATTCGGACGAGTGCAATATCTTAAAATACTGGACGTTGTACCATATAATGCTAAACAAATTATTCAAAACGAACAATTTTATCTTATATTTTATATAAAAATATTATATTAAAAACTTGAAAGACTGACAATTGCATGCATGCAGAATAGCGGCAGAATAAAGTTGTCTGAATTTAGGTAAGTACGTATTTCAACAAAACAGGTAATCCATGGGTAGATGGATATCATAATTACATAATTATCAACCACAGGCTCTGGTATCATGCCAAGTGACATTCAATACACGCTGTAGACAAACTGAGCACGTGTTTTACTTTAAAAGTGTTGTTAAATCATTCGTTACACTATGTGTATAAAACACGGGTATGCATCAGGTAGTTTGTACTCGTTCAATGAAATTTAACGTTTAATGTTTAAAAACATGTTCGGTTTTTTGTAAATTCGGCAATCGAAGCAGTCGAATGACCCATGATGTGAGCTATCATAATATATAAGCTTATGAAAAAGAAGTCATGCTAAATTAAACGTCAAATTAGTCCATTCATATGGATGCAATAAGGTAAATGTTTGCTTTCATTTATCTGGCTTTTTCGTCATCAACGAAATCATAGATAACAGAAAAAAGTAAATATTTAAAAGGTATGTTTAGTTAATCATTAAGAAATACTGACGTCCTCCCAATAGAAACAGAAAAACATTATATTGTACAAAAAACTGACATAAGCACAAAACTCCAACAGTCAAAGAAAAAAATAAACACAAACATCTAATACATTCATTCCAAGGGCAAAGTGAAATAGCTTTCTACATCACATGTCACAATTAGCGCAGTACTTTTTCTTAGAACACAACATAAATACAATTGATGAGCAAATTTGTAGATTAGACTTGATTCCAAAAACGCAATAATATATGGGCAAATGTTCCCAGTTTTAGCAGCTTAGAGTTGTGTGCATAAAGTAAGAAGTTTATGGATTCTATCTTCTAGTATATACAAATATGGTCATTATTTGGACAGTCTAAATAATTGTACACAATATTGGTAAAATAATGAACACTAATTCAACTTTTTTCCAGCATTTCGATTAATTCACATTGTCAATAATAAAAGCTAATAATACTGATTCATGTTAACTTTAATTGAGCTGTTTCTTTATTATTCCTGTCATTGGTATGCGCAAACAATGAAACATACACATAAGAACAAGACAAATCTAATAAAGAAATCCAAAACATTGAATACATCAAAACCATTGTATTTACCTGCCTGGTACCGCTACAATTACGAAGGATCTCGAATAAATGATCTATGCCTTACCAAATGCAAATGATACTTTCTGTCCTGGAACGATGAGGTCAAGCATTGTCATCCATGAAAACAGGTCTTGACTCTAACGGGTGGTTTTCAAAATGAGGTACAACTACAGGTGTAAGCATGTCTCGGGTGTACTTTTTGCCATTAAGGTTGCCAACGATTGTTACCAGATCCAGTTCGCAATCATGTGAGATACAGCCCCCACCAAAAGGCACTGTTAGAACAATGTTTCCTGGCGTGTTAGCTGTGTTTTGATGCACGGGTTCGCCCATCAGTTACATAAAGTAAAAATCGGCTTTTATCTGACAAGTGTATTCGTCGCCAGGTTCTAAGGTTCCAAGATTTGTGATCATCAAGAAAAATTGGGCGTTAAATGACTCTCCTTGGCCTCAATCCTGAAGCTTAAAGGCGATTTTGTACTGTTTTGGCTGACAGATTACGTCCAGGTAACCATTGTTGCTTGAGACAGGTGCTTGCTGCAAACGGATTGCGCCTTACAAATCTACCAAGGCTCCTATCTTCACGTTGGGTTGTCACATATGGTCGACCAGATCGGGAACGGTCTTTAACATCTTCCGTGGCAGCGTGTTTTTGACCAAACGAGTAATGACTGTATAATGATAGCCAAGCTGACGTCCTATTGCCTAGTAAGACATACCAGTGGAATGCATGCATAATTGAAATTCGGGATTTTAATACCGGTATGTTGCACAAAAAATTGTGCACTTTGAACGTGATGAAGGGAGCAAGCTTCACGTGGACAGAAAACAACGGTTGATTAAAATTTCACACTGAAACGCTCACATCCCTTTAATTAACCATTAAAGAATTGATACTGACCAAAATCATCAAAATTAAACTTTATTTACAATAAACAAAAAAGGAAAATATTCAAGGGTGCTTAACTTTTTTTGCAGGTGTAAAGCATGTATTGTACTTCTCATATAACTCAAAAAATAAACTGTCAAAAATAGGGTATAAGTCGTGGAACCTTTACTATCATCAATCAATGTACAATCATTAAATTATCAAGAAGTTGAAATAAGAAACTAAGGTATGGCGTAACATTGTCATATTTCCAGTCAATATATTTTGTAAAATAAAAAAAAGCAACGTCATATATCAATTTTAATAAAATAAATGGAAACTATGTTACCAAGACAAATTTAGATGCAGAGCATAATTTCGCCTCAGAATTGTTCTGCATTTTGCATGTGTTTCATGTTATGGTAATGTAATTTCTGGACGCAATTTAAAGCATGTTTTATCTGTGTAACAGAGGTTATTTTGCGTTCATTGGAGCTCTGTTGTGTACTGTTATAATATGCCAAAGAAACTTTGTTCAATATTTTTGTGTGTCGAAATGTTTTATAATGTTTTACTTTTCATGCATGGTTTAAGGCTGTATAATAATAAACCATTTGAACCTTGGACATTAATCAGTTGGAAGAATTATAAGATTTAAACGCTTATTTTCGTTAATACATCGATGTATGAACGAGTTCCAATCATTCAAAAACTTATAATATTAACTTATTATAAACAGCCGCAACTTGTACGGACTAATAGTTCGACGCTACCAAGTGATCATTTCATGGTTTTGAATAGGCAAAAGGATAACCGTTCTCCTAACATATGGTATTTCGCCGTTTCCCAAATAATGTAAAGAAGACTTAAAAGCCATTTTAAAGATGACTGCCTAAGATGGTTTAGGAATTGAAACTGGACATCGTGTAATTTATTTAGAGAATGTTTAGCTCTTCTAGGAATATGGTTTATTGCAATTTTCTAAATAAAATTTAGTATAAAACATATTTTATTTGTAGAAATGCTTCAAACGGGGATTAGATACTAGTATTTCGTACTTATGACTTTCCCAATGAAAACATGTAAAATAATATAATAAAACATGCGAACGTGAATGACTGAAAAAATATATTTGTTCAAAATTGGTTAAAAATAAGAACAGTAAATAATATATTTGCAACATAATTTCTCATTTGTTGAGTATGTAAGCTGTACTTATGCCCATCTCTACACGATGAGACATCTCTTACAATTTTTGAATAATTTGAAAACCATAATAATAACAATTATGTGAGTTTTGCCTTCAGATGGGCTTTTTTACCTTTTAATATAGGTTTTAAGTTCAATGGTTCAATTTGGAGTAATTTTTAGCTTATTTTCAACAAGTATCTTCTTGGAGCTATATATTTAGGACATAACATTGTTTATAATTTTAAAGAATGCGCCACAACGTATTTAGTTAGAATTATATTTGATTTTCTAGTACAAAATCTATAAATTAAAGGTGCTATAATTTGTATCTTTCTGTCCCAGATTAATGTTTAGATGATATCTATTTGTCTCTTACCTAGGTCTAATTTATTCCATATAGTAATAGAATAGGAAACAAATGACCCTTTATTTAATGCAACTTTACTTAATGTTAAATAAATGTCATTTTCGTTTGGTAATTGATAACAAGTGGCTCTCTAAACTGTAGTCGGAAAGAGTGTATTTATAATTGCGGTGCTGATTCACAAATCATTGAATAAAACATTTGCCAATTATTTCTTTCCCTTCTATATTTTAAGATTTCCCGTCTGGTTTCCCAATAAGACTTTTATAAAAAAATAGGTAGCCTCGTTAAAATTCTTGCCGCTTCCAGCTAAATGTTTTTGGTAGTAAAAGTAGCACCAGAGTTATCACAAACTTAACAAGCATATTCCAATATACTGACTACAATTTCTTAAAGGTACACCTAGAGATCTTTAGGAAAACTGGCAATCCTTTTCAATTAAGATTGGAGTCGAGTGCACCCTGGCCGCAGTGACTTGAACCCGCGATCTGTTGTAGTGTTGGCAGACCACGCCATCAATAGTAGTCGAACTACCTTTACCACTCGAGGCCCCTATATATTCGTTGATATTCTTGGTATTGATTATAACTTCAATATGTTCACCCCATCTGTCATCGTTAGTTAAGAGTAATATATAGTTGTTTATAGTTGTATACAAGACCAATATTTTGATGATTCCCGGTTTTGATATCATTAATATTTCTGTTTTGCTGGGATTTAAATTCATAAGCCATGTTGTGGAACATTGATCCAACTAAGTAAGGTCGTGGTCGGTGACGTACTGAATATGATTTGATCCAGAACTTTCCAGTATCATCTGGAAATAGTCTTTTAAAAAATTAAAAATTATTTTGTCCGAGATATCGTTTATATTTATATGAAATAAATAGATAGTAAAAGAGCTGACCCTGGCGTATTCAGCTCAAAAATTACAAAGTGTCGACTCTACATTTTTTAGTTTTATTTTGACGTTTTCCTTTTTGATACCTTTCAAACCAATTAACCAATTCAAATGATTTTCATTCCATTAGATTTCATATTGTATAGACCTATTATGCCAAACCTACTTTGTTAAACGTTTTTTGGAAAACGCAAAACGATCCAGTTAATTTTAGTTTTTCTAATCCTTCTAGTACACTTTTATAAAGTTCCAATAAATGTGTAAAGGATTTGTGGCGTGTTACATGTAGAACTTAAATCGTTCTTTTGCAGTGGAAAATGAATTATTTTTCCAACAACACCTATCACGACTTTTTAAAGCAAAACACCAATGTTTGCAAGTTGTTTATCCCATTTCCCCAATTAATAAATTTGTTAACTTGTTCTCAAAATTAAAATATATCTGAAATACTGATCGTGAGGCTTAAAAAATTATATATCGATTGTTTTCGAAAAAGCTGTTTTATCGTCATAGGATGTTACGAGAAAGTATATAAGGAAAACAACATTGGTAGATTTGGGAAGCGGAAACATAACAGCATCCTGACATATATTCCAGTTGATATTTCGTTAGGTATATGTTTAGTTCCTTATGATTGTTAGAACAATTAAAATTGATTGATTGATTGTTAGTAAAGTTAAAATTGATTTATTGACACTAACGTCGAGCTCGAGTCAGCTATATGTCAGTTAGATATCGGGGTCAGTTAGAAAGCTTCATAAAATGAGGATTTCATAAATATTATCGTCTGTAAGCTATGCAACATCCATAAACGGATCAACAGTTTACGTTATAACAAAAGCTCTAGCGGTAATGCGATTGACGTTTGGACTATGTTCATCCAGAAAGCCTTCTGTCGATCAACAACATCGCTTATAGAAGTTGGTTTCCTGGCTCAGTACCACAGGGACCAAGTCGATTACTTATTCTAATTCTTTAATAACCTAATGCATATAACATATAGGGGCACATGCATAAAAAGACAGACGCGGACACACTAAACACAAATACATAAAGTACATAGCATTACTAAAATTTAAAGATAAGGTACAAAAACAAATATTGTAGTTCGATAATGTATTATACATTATCATTTGTGAGCTTAGAAGATATAAATAAGAATTTACCAAAATGAACAGTTGCTTGATACTATTTGGATTAAATAACTGTATCAATTTAAACATTCTCAAAATAAGCCTTCATCAGTGTCTCGCGCATATTCTGATCGGACACATTAAAACAAAATGCATCTCATCTTCTGTGTCATTTACAATGTAATGTTGGTCGCTGTTTTTTAAAATTAGCTTGATTACTATTGTGCAATTTAAATCATACTTGTTGAGGAGAGCACTTGCTCACATTTGCAAGTGGAGGAATCTAGGTCGATGACAATAACAAAATTATCAAATATTGATATTCGATTGATTACACTTGAACTTACACTACGGTTCAAGAAGAGAGACAAGTTGTTTCTAACACGAGCCTGGTGGGTTGAGTGCAAATACACAATAGAACAGATCAAGTACATATGTGATGAAGCGTCGTTGTCTATAACTGACTACTGGAAAAATGAACATAAATATACGGCATTTGCGGATTGCTTGTCGCCATCTTTGGTACTTTAGTTTATGTATCAACATGCCGTTAAACTACAAACGCTAAAACATTAATGCCAACTCATTTTGCAACTCGAATTAACATTTTTATGACTAAAAATATAAGAAAGTTAAAAAAACGAATTTAAACTGTAATAACACATTTTGCAGTACGGATTTCATATTTTCGCAAAAAGGTTTTGTTTTTATTATCGGAGATTTGGGGTATTCCAGTCACCTGTCTAGTCACGTCTAACGTACAAAGTGGCATTATACCCTTCTAGAAATGTTTAGAAATCTAGTTTGTTTCACAGAGCTTTGGACTTGCAAATTGGCAAATGTCAAATGGTAATCGAAATGGATGTAAGGACAATTACGCCTTTTGTAGCTGCTACAACAAGACTATCCTTATAGACATCTACAAAAGGGGTCTTTAGCGTGCAAGAAGCTTGGCACTCTCCAAACACGTTACCCACTATGGTCCGCTGTCATGCATACCGTATTATAACAACCCCTAACGAGAGGGTATCCCCGTCCACGATGCACTGGGCAGCTCAGTGGGTTGAGCAATGTGAAACCGCTCAGTATGATCCCATAAGCGAAATAAATAATTGAATACTTAACAATGTTGTTCACAATATGGTAGCTGGTTAATCACCGATGCAAAGCCAAACTGGACTTAGTCTAAGTAAATTGTTGAAAACTATAACTTTATTGAATAATAGATTAGAAATATACTATCAGACTTACTTTATTTCGAGTTGTCTTCCAAGGTCGTGTGTCCAATTTTCGTTGAATGTCACATAGTCTACATATAAAATTTCATTTGGCAATCAGGGGCGAAAACGGAATCTAATGTTTTGTCCAAACAAAAGAATGTTCGATTGCTTGATAAGGTGCATTTGCTGAGAAGAATGACGTAGTGTTTTCTCCAAAATTTTAGCATATTCGAGTGTCATTTATTTCTTTTAGCAGTCAGTTCTCAGTGCAAAATATCACAGAAATGACACGGTTAAAAGTTTTGGGGTTGGGGGTTGAACATTAGTTTCAGAAAAACATATTATGGAGCCCTGTCCTTTTTAGTAAGTGTTCTATCCGGGAGGGGGTTTAAGAGTGTTGCTAATTGAAGGAAACTCATATTGGTGTTAGATGTAAGAATCCTCCGTTTTTGTTAACATAAGCCACAGTATTGTAATTGTAATTCATTTTGGTAAAAAGAAAAATGATTGACAAAAAAAATGAAAGACAAGAACTAAAAAAATTTAATAACTCATATATCTTTATTTTTATTACATATATCACCATATGTCACTAAATATTAAACATTACGATAACAAAGAATCACCGGTCGCAACATTGTACAATACAAAATAGTCTTAGTTCTTAGTGTACAAGATGGTTAATTTATAAATATGTTGGAAGTAAAGGAAAGATACCATAGTCTGACAAATGTTACATATTTAAAGGGAATGTTCTATTGTAAAACTTTGAATAAATTTTTAAAATATCATTTTCTTTTTGGCCACTTTTTGTCTAGGGCCATCCGGTTTGGTGTGCAATTATTTAAAATGATTGTAGCAATTAAACTATTACAGCTTGTTAACAGATAGTAATTAAGATGTGATGCATCTTGTATTGCAGCCTAGTTCGAAATTTTTTTTATGTTTCCTTATCTTGGAAACAAAGTTATTTTTCAATAAATTTTACGGAATAGACTACTTTTTAGTAATTAACGCCTCCTACAGTTTTCAACAAGATCCCTAACTTTATTCTTAGTATTCTGTCACTTTCTCATTTATTACGGCACTTGCAGCCGGCAATTTAAGATCAATTTTAACTTAATTTTGTCTCTATACAATGCTTTAGAACATTTTCTTAATTTATATACATGTACATAGTACATGTATACTTTAATATATTGCTTGAAAATTACTCTAATTTTTAATATATGAGAAGCAGATAATATTAACAGATTTGTATTTAATTTCGGAGCTGACCACATATATTTTTATTTGAATGTTTAATTTTTTATTTCACTGTTATATGTTGATGCCTACAAATTTACCTAGCAATTCAAATACCAGGTGCGCATGACAGAAAACAAAATAACTTTATCGGGTGTGTGAATGTATCCAGCGGTTCGTGATGTTTTTTTTAAATATTTGGACAAAACAAGTAATCATTATTGTTATCTATTTGATTAATGTCCTTCGATCACATTGTCGCCTTAAAAGCTATGTAGAATCTAATGGATATATTTTCATTTTTACTTGCACATCGGAAAATCTGTAAAACTTATGTAAGCTTAAAATTTAGCCAAGTCCGTTAATTATCAATTTTAGCTCATCTAAAACAAAGATTTATATGCAATTAATTACCGTCGATAGTCACCGTCGCTAACTCTCTATAATTTTGGAGCACCTTGGAGTTCAGAAATAAGAATTAAGATGAATATTTAACACTTCCTGGTGGAGTGTCGAGTACATGGCAAAAAAACTTTTCATCAAAAATAATTTAACCCGGCCATCTTTGTTAAAATATCATTTCTGTTGTACATGCACAGCTTTTATATCGTTTGAGGTTTAGTGCTGAAACTTGATTAAAGTTTCTCGCATGCATGGAAACCATACATTGAACATCATAGTCACACTTGGCTCAACTTTTTTTGCGGTGTATTATAAGCTTGCAACACTATTATGAGAAGGTTCACTTATCCGCCAACTCGAGTTGCGCTAAGAAGATTTTAGACCGATTGGTGGATTCGCTAAGATCTGTACGAGAAACCCTGGGATCTGTTCCCAATACCCAGTATAGTCAAGGAAAGATACGTACTATGTTATAGTAAGTTGAATTGAGTTTTATAATCATTGAACGGTGCGCACTATATGTGGTGGTAAGTTTTAATTGAGTTTTGTCAATGTACTCATTGAACGATACTTACTACTATCATACAACCTAAGACGAAAATATGACATTATAAACCACCAATTAGACCTGAAAAACTTTTATAACTCACATCTATCAAAAGAAATATTTGACGGGAACATTAAATTACGAGATTAATGTACCGTAATTTTTTAAGCATGTAATTATCAGTCTTTTCGTGGCGATATACGTCAAATTTAACATGATTGATGAATAGTTTTCGTTCAATGTTTTGGATTGTTTTGTTTAAATCAATATTTATATTTATGCTTATTAGATTTTTCTTGTTCTTATTTGTATGTTTCATTGTTTGCGCATACCAATGACAGGAATAATAAAGGAACAGCTCAATTAAAGTTAGCATGAATCAGTATTATTAGCTTTTATGTTTTATTCAATGTACAGGTTATTTTATTTTAAAGCTTTCTTTATCTTATTTTGTTTTCTTGTTTTTTTTTTCTTTTCTGGGAGATGCTGCCCGGTTTTTTTGCACAGGTCCTTAGAGTGAATTATAAATTTGTCCGTACCTTTATACGGTTTGAAGCTTTGTACTTTTCGCAGGGACAAAATGCAAATGTTGACGTTTAGTTTAGGATGCACAATAGCTTTTTCGTTAACTTAATTTTTCTGCGGCTTTTAGGCTTGGACGACATTTGTTACAAAAAAATTGTAATTTATTTATTGATTCTATTTTTTAATATATTCTTTGAATTGCATCATTCACCTGATAATATGTTTACATTTTAGAACAGTTATTGTAGCAGTGTTGCAGTGGGCAATAAATGCTAACCAAATGCTCGGGTTGTTTATTTAGTCCTGAAACAACAATATTTAGCCTATAACTAACCTTTTCATATGGTTTAGAATAAAATTTTTTCCAGTTATAGATTTTAAGCAACAGATACATATATGCATTAAATTATACCTGCAACATGTTTTGTCACATTTTGTATTAACATGCTTTTTCCAAAATTCAACGGCAACTAAAATAGCAGTTCGGAACAACTGCTTGAGTTAAATTGAAGCAAAAATATCAAACTATTATAAAGATAATCTATTGTGTACGTGGTTACAAAGTGCATGCAAAGTATTTATTATAAAGAGCAGTTCGACTGCACAATATAATGTGTCCGGAAATATCAAAACCAACCCCACATGTTTATGCAAAGTCTATGCTAGTAGTTTATATGGGAACATTGCACCATAAATAAATATTTCACATGCATAAATCACAGGGGCTAAAAAGGGCTTCAGTCAATGTATACTTTTTATTTCTTTTACAATTTTATCAATTTATCTGACTGTGGGCAGGAGTTCTCGACTCCGATCTTAATTGACAAGATCTGCCAGTTTACCTACCGAAGGTCAAGTTTTGTTCTGTACTCGGGCTCCCCCCCCCCCAATAAAAACTGGTCGCCATGGTTTAGTTGAAAAATTGCTAAAAGTGCCGTTAAACAATATTCAAATAAACAAATACATCAATGACTTGACTTTGCCCTTGGATTTTGTTTATGGAAAGTTACAAATGTTTTCACTTTTTGTTGTGTGCAAATCTTACAGAGCAAACATTATGTTAGACAAGACAAAACAAGAAACTTTAGTTGAAATCGGTTCATCATTAAAATTTAAAACAACATAACCGACATACAAACATAATATTATATTTAAGACATACATTTGTTAGGACAAACATATACATATTCGTGATAAGACATATGTCTAAAGAAATCATAGACAACTGCTAGAAAGCTTGCTCTTAATGACACTAAAACACCATAATTACAGTAGCTAAAAGCACCTGGATCATTTATAGGCACAGTTACTAGCACAATGATCAGTTATAAGCATCTCTAAAAGCACAAATCTCAGTTATAAGCACAAATAACGTTTAATATTAAAAACAATAATTTAAAGAACAGATACTAAGCTATCAGGAAAATATGCCAAACTGCAAAACCAAAAATCAGAAAAACCAAGTGTCATATGCAGCCATAACACATATGCTTCTGACTATATCAACATACAGGTATACTTTACAGAAGATTTCGTATAAATACCAAGACTTAATTGACCAATTTATGTCACACGTGTGTGAACACAACTACAAACAATGACTATTGACTTTAAACGCTGAAATAAAAAATATAAATCAGCCATAAATATACACACAAATATAAAATATCACTACACTATTATAACAAAACAATTAATATACTTTTAATATTAAAAATATTTAATTGTGACAACAAGAGTGGGTTTATAATTAATGCTGCATAATTCTCCGATAAATTATGTTTGTTTTTTTGTTTGCTGGTGTTTAACGCCACTTTCAGCAATTTTTCAGCTATATCATGGCGTCCAGTTTTTATTGGGGGAGGAAGCCGAAGTACCCGTAGAAAACCCCCGACCTGCGGTAGGAAAACTGGCAATCCTTGTCAATTAAGATTGGAGTCGAGTACACCCTGCCTGCAGTGATAATCGAACCCGCAATCTCAGTGTTGACAGACCACGTGATCAATAGTAGACGAACTACCTTGACCACTAGGCCACCGAGGCCCCCGATTAATTATGTAAAATCATTTACGTAAAACTTCATATTCCCCTCGCTTATATTTTTCCACATGAGACTTTGTATGTAACTTACAATTATTTAAGGCAGACCTTTGTGTAAAAAATTGGCATTGACTTGTTATTATTTAAAAGTTATCTCTATCTTGCATTATGTTTATGTGAATTGCGTTATATATATTTTACTAACGTCGATAATACTGCCACATCTATACTTCGTTTTATTTATTTTCATTCGTTTTTTAATATTTTTAAATATCGTTTATTCACTGAATAAATGAATTTTGGAGCTTTTGATTTTAACGATGTCTGAAGGACTGAGTATGGTTTGATGATGCAGGTACATATTTGTGAGCTTGCGCTTGCTATTAGAGTTTTCGTTTTTTTGCGACTTAACTCACGTTGCTAGACGATAAAACAAGCAAAATCATACAGCTTTGAGAGCTGCCATAATGTGAGCCAAAAATCCGCTACCATTCTGTCAATAACAGGAGTACGTTTGTTCTATAATTTACCTGTTTATACTTGAATGAAGACACACATGATGTGAGGTATTTGATATCATTCGAATGAAGTCAGTGGAGAGGTAATAACTTTTTATACGTATTTTAACAACTTCGCTGAGATTTTTATAGTTTAGTTTAGTAACTGATAATGTAACAATTTATTTAGAATAGAGAATATGTGGTTTGGCAAATGACTTCCGTTTTATGCTGATATTTTTCACATCAGTTAAGTCGATTCACATGACCACATTTATGTAAATATTAAGTATTCAATTTTCGTTTATTTGTCCTACATTTTATATAATCAGTTCAAGCCAGTGAATACGTGAATAAACAGAGAATACATAGTACAAAAAGGCAAACGGAAACATTTGACGGCAGCAGGGAAAAACATTAAATAGGGTATGTTTAGTTAATCTTTTTATAATCAAATACAGTATCAGACTTTTTCTTTTCAAAAGAAACAGAACGGCACAAAATTGTACAAATATCTATCAGTCAAAGAAACAAATAAAAACGTCAAATGCTTTAAGTCTAAGGACAAGTAACGTAACGAAACACATTAAAGGCAGTTTCAACAGTATTTTTTTACAAATAATAATACAATAGATATGACTAATAATTGGTAATGCATTGGAATAGGTAATACTGAGACCATACTTTAAGGATTCACAGTCCTCGACCCACATACCTGCCACCTCGTTGGGGGGTTTTCTGGGATAATACAAAAAGCCTGAACGCAGACCGCAGAGGGTAACGTGTTTGAAAAGTGCCACACTCCTTGCACGATTAAGACCACTTTTGGATATGTTAGTTAGAGATAGCTCGTTTAGACGCTACAATAGGCTAAATGTTCCACCCCTACCCATACCTTATACTTTTCCAGTGTCATTCAAAATTGTCTTTTTTCCACCTTTTCCGAAATCATTTATTATTTGTTAACTTATTCTTGTCCTGAAAATAGCTGAAATACTACTCGCTAGACGAAAGGCATAAACATAAAATCAATTAATCAACAAAACGTTATAAAAATGGTACATAAGTTTTCTTATTAACAAAGTGTTGTGTGCGAATTATGAGGTGTTGGGGGTATTCTCTCTTTCTATCGACAAATATAGTCGTTATTTTGCAAATATTGATGAAATAATAATAATCGTTATTTTAACTTTCATCCAGCATTTTGTTTAATTCACATTGTCTTATAACTAGACAGCCTAAATGGATGCATATACACGGCAGGAACTTACAAAAGGATTAACATCAGAACCATTGTATATACCTTCCTGGTACCGCTACGATTACGAAGGATCTCGACTGAATGATATATGCCTTACTGAAAGCAAATGGTACTACTTTAGTAGGTTTGAAGAGAATCTATTGAGAGCTACAGTTGAGGTATGAGATTCAATAAAAGCAACCGTTAAAAATTATTGACAATTTTTAAAAACAATATTTGAAGATGTCATTTTATGTATAACCGTTAAATTGAAATACATATTTCACGTCAATTAAAAATTCAAACGTAAAGATGTTAACCAAGATAACATATTGAAAATGACGTTGACAGAAATAACCAAGCGAGGCGAAATATTCGCATCGCTACTATATTTTTGTGAAAATACCTTTCACAATATTAATAGGATATTATACGGATGAGTGCAATATCTTAACATACTGGACGTTGTACTGTATAATGATCTATTTATTATACAGCTAAACCAATGATCCAAAACGAACAATTTTATTTTATATTTTAAATAACAATATTACCTTGAGTAACGCGATTTCAAAATAAGAAAAGGACTTTTTAATTAACCTCACTAATTTGATGCAATAAAAATTGGAATATCATTCAGTTTGTGTTTACCATTTTTTAAAAATGTTATCGTTTAGAACGGAATGCTTAATCGTCACAATGTATTGTGATAGCAAAACTATGAAAAAAATTAAGTACAATGACCTATTATGATTATGATACAGTTAAACTTATGATTGAAAACGAAATATTTTAATTGTGTCCAATAACAATATTATAAAATGTTTTTTACTAATTTTAAATATCTTTCAATGTAGTTTTTAACGAAATTCATGAACGTATCTAATTTAATTTCAAATAAGCGAAGTTTCTATGCAGATTGCTTCATAAATTGATAGTATAAAAATTCAAATATCAGTTAGTTTGAGCTTGATGTTTTTAAAATATATTTTTAGTACGGACAGGATATTTTACGTATTTTATAACCAAATCGTCACATTGTATTATGATCACAACACTATTATAATACTACGATATTATACAGCACCATGACATATTTATTAACTAGAAGAATTAAAAAAGCAGTATACCGTCCTGTATGAACAAATGTTCTTGTTAGGCATTTCCGTTTATCAAATATGGAAACGAATACGTTTGAACATTTCCGGTTGTATAATACGGAAAAAGCATCGTACGGTCACGTGGTAAGAATGCAATTTGTAATTGATTTATAAATATACCTGTATAATAATTAATTATATATACAAATACACAAGAAAAATATAAACTGTCGAAAAAAAGGGGTAAGACATGCAACTTAAACTAGATCTATGAACTTACAAGAACAGAAGAGCCGACAGAAAACTAGAATATTTGTCAAGAATTTTGTTAATAATAAACTAAGGTATGGATCTGCATCGATAGGTTTCCATTCAATGCATAATTTTATTTAATAATATAATCAATAAACGGTAAAACTTATTCCTTGTTAGCGAAAAGGGAAAAAATACCGTTACGAATCTCCATTAGTGGCCAACTCATGGTCAATCACAATCATCCATACAAAACTCGTGGGTATCCGTTAAAAAATCGTCAGACACGCGTTACAATCCTTGAAAGTAGTTGCAATATAAAAACTTCAATTGTCCACGATATACATTTTTATTCAATAACTCGTATATTACTTGTAAGTTTCAAGTATCAATAACGGGCCACAAAAACAATTAAATTGCTCGCAAGAATACATAAGTGTCTCATAAATTATTTGAACCATTCCTGTCTCGATGATTTGACAAATGTGTATGTTAGACGGTCCAATCAGGACTGTCGTCAAGCTCAGACTCTTTTTACATTCAAGTAGCAATTGTAGCAACTAAACCTGCCACCAGCAATACAATATACTGCGTTCCAAGCACCACCACAACTTGCCAAAGCTAACAGGCATACTCTGTCAGCGTCAATTACAGATATTAGACAACCACTGTTGACTTTAAACTACGTTAATGCACACAACCGTGCAGCACCTAACCCACCAACAGATGCTCTAAAACAACACGGACGGTACCAATTTTTTAGTCAAGTAACTTACAACCCACCGCATACTCAACACATGTGCTAACTAGAATCCTAGTACCCAACGCTACAACTTCGACGAATACTGCAGCAGACTTGACAGACGCTTACGAAACAATAAATCCTGGCCCTTCGCCCAATTCGAAATTCAACCAGTGTTACTATGCCGGCTACTCACAAGGCGCTGTGGACGCCCATATAACATGTATAATGTTTTGAAATTTGGAAAGCTTTGTGCTGTTTGAATATGACAGCCCATTATTTTTATAGTTTTAACTCGCCTGCCCGAGCTTTTGTCATTATCGGCCCAGTCGTCTAGTGTCTGTCGTTTTGCGTCTGTCTATAAGTTGTGCATATTATCTCTATTGTCCCTCAACTAGATTGTGTTTGTTGTCTTCGTTTCAACGTACTACTCTAGATCAGCTAGTGATAGAATCCTAAGTTGTTGACAGTAATACACGCCAAGACAATAGAATCTAATGTGTCTGCGCGTACTTGATTTATAGTTCCAACCAGCATCCACAAAAGCATTCTCCACAACTCTACGTGCATGGTTTATATTTGAAACGCGCTCGTAATGATCCAGATGCCTTCTTGAATTTGGTTTAATCATCTATTATAGGAGTGCAAAGACATTATCGTCAGTCTGAAAATGGGAGGTGTTTTTTGTTATCTTCAGAAAGAAGAAATGGGCCCTAGTTACTTTTCTAGAATTCGTAACACCCCTGCGCCAGAACTTCCGTATGACCCAATTCCCAACAAAGAAAAAAAACGTATAGTCATCACTATGGAGAAATCCTTGTAGTTGTAAAACAATGATCGGAGCTAGCAAGTTTCTTATTCCGATGTTGTTGCCATTCAACGCACCGTGAACGTGTGGAAGGTTCTTGACCCTTTAAAACTCGACCAGTAGCTAAATGCTTGAGTGTTTCAGTCCAGCATCCGAAAATCAGACACAATGTACGTATGTTTGAAATACAATGACAATGGTAGTTTCATGTCAGGTATTAGAAAATTTACTTTACATAAAATAATTTCAAAAACTTAAGAAATACTATTATATAGCTAAATAATGAGGACATTCTTGATAGCAGACGTAACCCTGTCAAAAATCTCTCCAAACAACAAAGGTGAGAATGTTTTTGTAGTCCACAGGGTCATCTTAGCTGGTCTTATAAAGGAGATCATCATACTGACCAAAAAGGGTCCTGTAGGTAAACCAAGTCCTACACCAAAACCTTCTATGAGCTGAATGCCTACGATGATACGTTCACGTTACATTTAATTGCTATTGGGCATTGTTCTCATCTCTTATGGGCTAGTGTAGAAATCCCCATATAACTTCAATAAACTCGCAATTTACTTGACAATATGGGATAGGGTAGTAATTAATATCAAAACTTCCATGGATTGTAAAACTCCGGAATAAACACATAACCATCCATAAAAGCTTGTAAAATTCCGTAACTTATTTGTATTAGCATCGTAGATTTGGCAGTAAATACATCACAATAACTCGTAATAAACTGTAAATGGCTCGTAATTACACGTTACACTTAATCGCTCTAAAAACGTGGCCAAATCATACGACCCTTGTACTTTATTGAATTTATGTCACACGAACGGATTTGTAATTAGTATTAAAAATCAGCGTTTTTGAGCACACGTAAAATTTTGACAAATATTAATTCATAAATATGTTCTTATGAAAACTAACTTTCACGGGTTCCATTAATTCCATTATTGACAAAATGAATAGCCACTTTCGTATTTCGTTGCCTTTCCTCTTCGATAACGCACATTACCCAGGATAGATATCCCTTTACTAATAACTTCCGTAAATAGAACACAAAAATAATTATTACATGCATTACATGAATAATAGACATCAATCAAGCAGTTTGCATCCAAACACTTTTTCTTTCACCCAGTTTGATTGATTGACGGACCTAGTATTTTGTAACATAAGATACCTTGAAATATTTTCTCCTTCAACATTCCTCCGCAACATAAGTGAATACATATGACAACCAAAAAGGAGGGAGTGTAAGGTAACTATTAGTTACTATAAACAAAAAGCATCATTGACATGATTTAAAGTAAAGAATCCTTTAAGCGAAATTCCAAAAAATCCCTTTTAAGGCCACAAAATCCTGATTTTAATAATTCATTATCGATGAAACTGGTCTAATTTCCTTTGAACAGTTTATATTTTATAATTAATTAAGCCAAACCCTTTTCAGGTAATTATGATGAAATAAAACAGGATAATTCTTATAGTCACAGTTAGTGCAAAAACAGGCAATAAAAATGAGTTATTTAATTAAGTTAATTTTCCAAGCCGAATAGAAAGTGTGCTAATAAGAGAAGTGACCTTAAGATGTATTCAAATTACAACGATTTCAGAGTAAAATTAAAAGAAAATGCCAATGACAGTTCAAAAAACTGAATTTTTGCAAATTTCTTTTTGTTTCCATTATACTAAAAAAATTATATGCTGAAAAATCTGATCTTCCTTAACCAGTTGAAAATGACTTCTTGATTATAAAAGCGCCAACAAAAATGTTTTGAAGAAAAAACAAATGGTAGTTCAGTAGTTCTATCATTTTCCTATATGTTTTGTTTGTAATTAGTTCTCGTCGTGAATATAGCAGAAACATTGCTCACTACACGTGAAACAAATTATATATCAATTGTAATCGTAAAAATTGTGTTATCGTTTTAGGAGGTTACGAGAAATTTGACGAGGGGTGTAACATTGGTAGATCTAGGAAGCGGAAATGCGGTGAAAACAAGATTATTCATTGACCAGTTATTGAAACATAACGGCATCCAGACATATATTCCAGTGGATATTTCGTTAGGTAAGAAGGATAATTGCTCACTATGATTGTTAGAAAAGTTAAAATTTATTTGATTTGATCCAACGTTCAGTCAGCAATATATAACTATGTTCATGATAAGTTACAAAAATATGCTATCGAAAATTTCTTTTTACAAATATGTTATGGTTAAGTGAAGGGTTCATCTTGACTAACTTCTTCAAGGGGGATATAATAAGTAGTATCGTATAAAAGCCATGCAACGGCCATTTAAGGTACAATAGTTTAATTTATATTTATATTATTTATCTATAATTTATTAGGTGAGACCCTCCGTATGAATATGATTGTCCGTCTGTCCGTCCATCTGTCCGCGCCACTATGATTGCAAAATGATAACTTGACATCATTTAGTCCGCACATTTTACATATGTTTAATGAATGTAGACATTATCAGAAGTGTGGGTGTCTTTTTAGATTATTTGAAGAAAACGACAAGCGAAATCAGGCATCTTTATGGTGATGCTTTCGAAGTCGAACCAGTGGGAGGCGAATACCTTATTGCTCTCAAGACAATAAGGTAATCTCTATACAAAGTGTTAACTAAGGAATATATTCAAGCAGCTTTCTCGCTATTTGTATTCATTTTCGATATCTTTTACTTATTGCTTTCCTTTCTAAGAATTTGAAGATATAGAACTCATTTAGTGTCTGATCTGGACTATCTGTATATTAAATGCTTATCATTTATAGTTTCAGCTCGCTGTAGCTAACAGCATTGGACTCTTAATATAAAATTAATTTTAATGAGTTCTAAGCTAAATGCACGTCAAAGAATCTTACTTATAAAGGCTCTTAGTGGCGTGGAATGAATGATGGTTCTTATAAATTCTTATAATGCAATTAATGAACATTATAACCGTTAAAACATATGAAAAGCATTCACTCAAAATGACAATTGAACACTACATGCGAGATAAAAGCACAGATACGGACACAAGCAACATTGTATACTTAATGTACCAGCGACTTTTTTATGTACTCGTAAAACGGAAGTTAAACGTTTTGTCAGTGAAATAAAATAAATCAATCAATACATACATTGTAATTGTTTTCATGATTTTAACCTGAAAATAGAAATAGTGTAAGAATAGCATTGTAAAATGTAAAAGACATATTTTTTAAATTGTAGAGAATTTCCAGGACAGAAACTTATTTTGTGGTTTGGCAGTCTGCAAAACTTGTCTCACAGAAAACAAATTATTTACCTTAAGGAAATATCAGACACCATGAAATGTAGGTATCGGAAATAAATTATTGCCAACTCAGCAACATAAAATGTAATTGCCGTGCATTCTGAAACTTTGTTACTTTTTATATTCATCACATAATGAATGATAGTACTACGCATATGGAACAACAGAAAATCTCGTCTTTAGTTCTTTGAAGCGTTTTGTTTTACTAAAGACCACATGTAAACATGTCAAACAATGTAACTAGCGAACAAACATACAATATTTAAATAGATACAAACACTTTCAAAACATTATTATTTAGAAGACATTTTAATCGTCTTAAATATTGACGTTACAACCAAAAACACAATTTGAATATTGACATTTCTTCTAATTCAACCGTATTTTAACCTGATATAAATTTTCGGTGATTAATGTTGTTATCGCTTTAATGAAACAGTACATTTAAAAACACTACTGCAATTCCTTGCCTAATTCCTCTTTGTTTCTAATTGATCAAGACTACAAAATCTATCCGCAACACTAGGTTAGGATGAATAACCAATCTTTTATGCTTTGATTTATACATTGAAGGGTATTAACCATTTATGTTGACTAGTGCTCAACAAAGTATTCACTATCAGTATTTTGCTTTCTTTACAAGTTTACATTTTAGTGCTTCGCGCCATTACACTATTCTTATTCTGTGAAAAGCCACAGGTGATACAGTAACATGATAATTGCTGTAATTTCTTGTAAGTTGTGTCTTAAGGAAGACCATAATCGGCAAATGGGTGAAACACCTTAAGGACTTTTTGATATGTTTTTTGTCTATAACTTTTGTACCGATCATCCACATATTAATGTATCATGTAACGTGGCGTGTTTCAGCATTGTAAAAATCATAACACATATTATAATATATTTCCACTAAGCCACGTCTCAATGCTGAAAATGGAGTTAAAACGTTTGACCGAAATGAAGAAATGTGATATACACTTAAGGTAATCGTTGTCTATATAATCACTTTATAATTTCCGCTTAGTAATATAATTGATAATCTCATTTAAGGCATGCACAGCTACATCTATTTTACAGTTCATACCTAAACAAAATGGCGTAACATATGTATATAAAAGTGTTTCCGTTGGTATATTGTTAGTGATACTTTACAATGAAATTAATTACTCAATGACAGGAAAACAAATCAGCACAAATTTAAACACAAAGATATAAAATACCGGCTTCTTTCTTATTACAAATAATTTACCAATATGGTTTGAAAGCGCATACAGATGGAAAAATACTTTAGTATTGAAAAGCCAGATAAATAAAATATGAACGATTTTCTTTTGACAAGTTGACAGAACTCTAAAATGACGCTATCAGAGGGGTTGACCAAAAATTGTTTTTGAAAAGCGAAAAGTTTAAATTGTATTTTAGACCCTACATTTCTTGAGACATTAAAATTTAATGTGTTTTAATGGAACGAAATATTACTTGTTTCGTATTTATAGTTTATATTATTTAAGTGAGGAACAATTAAAGATTTAGTTTCCTCTCTTCTGTTGTACATAACCTGCTTAATAATAAAAGTTGTTATCCTTCTTAAAGGACTTAGCAGTTAAACGGTGTTTAGACAGACACCCTTATCCCCCCACGTCGGAGCACAGATGTCCGCCACGTTACAAATTGTAAAATTAGCGAATTTCAAATGCAATAGGGTGATTAAAGAGTTTAAAATGTTTAATTTCAAAACACATTTATCTGCAATTTTTATATATGTACAAAACAGTTTATACAAGCTGTATTTATGCAATTTACGTCTGAAGTGGTACAACATTGGCTCTTTTGTATTGAAACAATTTACCACAAAGGGAAAAAACGGCTTTTTTCTAACGAATTGGGAAGTAGTTTTCACGCACTTTAAACTGCTTAAATGTATATAATAAGAAAGATAAGAGACTCTAAAATCAGGGTGTGCAAAGCATCGATATTTTAATTATTGAAAAAAATAGAGGCGTTTTTATCATCCTTATGTTTTCTATGGAGTTGAAATTAATATATCACAGTATTCTGTCGCTGGCCAGAAAATTTTGAGTAGTCATGTTTGTCATACTGCAAGAATCTTGATTTGTAAGCATAGATCAGTTAGTATACTAATTATACTAATATAATAATGTCATACTATATAACATGGTTTACTAATTACTATAATATTTTAAATAATCGCGTTCATGTTTATAAACAATTGAAATCGTTACGTAAAGTTGAATCGTTTTAAGTCAATGGTATTTTATTTATCTGATGTTACTTGCATAAACATTTTTATCATTATATTCGAAGGTGATGACAGACAATTAATTACTATCGACGTCACAGACTATTCCAAGAAAGACATCATTAAAAAAGCTTATTTGGATCCAGACGGTAATAGACCAGCAACAAATCCCATTTTAAGTAGTACCTTTCAATTGCAATTTTTCTAATTGTCGTTCTCAATATTCTTAATAGAAAAGAAGTGAAAAATCAGATCCCTTCTTTTTTCAAAAACCAATCCATGACCTAGATATTGAAACGTACCTCAAGCAACGTACTGAATGCGCTTGTTATCATTCTCCTTTCATTTAAAATCCCTCCGGTCATGTCATTACATGTAATTTGAACATTATTAACTACGAAAATGTTATAAAAAAATTATTTCTCGTGGTCCTAAATTCAGAGAACCTCAATCAGTAGACTGGAATTTAAATTTCAAAACTATTATGGATTCAGTTGAAGACTACGCCAGAGAATGGATAAAGAGAGAAAGGGAACAAGACCCAGAATTAGATGCACTGTCTAACTGGGTAAGGACAATAAGGTCTTTGGTACAAAGTCGAATTAAGAATCTTAGACATTACATTTATGATCGACCTAAATCCGTATTCAAAGACAAGAATGCTATGAGGTACCTCAATTTCCTCCATAACAAGAGTGTTGTCGTTCCTGCAGACAAAGCTTATTACAACATTGTGTTTGTATGTAAGTCACATTACTATGAATTCTCATTAAAAGACAAGGCATCAAGGATAACTCTGGTAATTCCGCATACAAACGTACCACATTTGACAAAGATGAAATCCTGGGTAACCATAAGTCCTCCATGACTTCTTTGAATATTAATTACGAGGAAAAGTCTGAAGACTTACCATACGTGTATTGGATTCCTAAATTACATAAATATCCTTACAAGGAAAAATACATAGCGGGGTCATCTACATGCTCTACCAAAGAGTTGTCAAAATCGGAATTACAATGGGTACAAACTGTGCCCCACTCCTTGCCGATTTGTTCCTGTATTCTTATGAAACGGAATTTCTTCGACGTCTTATTAAAGACAAAAAGCTAGGTCCTTTAATTTTATATAGAGATATACTGATGATGTTCTTTCAATTAACAACCCAAAAATTGCCGAGTGGCTTCCGTTAATATATCCTTCGGAACTAGAAATAAAAAAAACCACAGAAACAGCTTCTTCTACCTCATTTTTAGACTTACACCTCGAATATGACACCAACCAAACGGTCATCTTAGCACAGGAATTTACGACAAATGAGACGATTTTAATTTCAAAATTATAAATTTTCTTAACCTATGCAGCAATATTTCAGCTTCTCCTGCATACGGTGTCTATATTTCTCATTTGATTAGGTATTGAAGAGCTTGCAGCGAGTATACTGATTTTTGAAAACGTCACCTATATCTTCGGGATAAACTTATAAACCAAGGTTACAAGAAAAAACGACTGGTCCGCGTCTTTAATAAGTTTTACTACAGAAATTCCTTCCTTGTAGAAAAATATTCTATCTCGTTTGAAGATATGGTTGCAGATAGTTTTCCCAATTTTGAATTTCGTGTACAGTGAACGTGAAACGATGATTGTTGGAAACACCTATTAGTGACAATTGGTACGTGACACTTATGTATTTTAATCGACTGACCTACTTTCTACAATTTATACAATTAATATTTTGGCACTGAAAGTTTAATAAACCTGATTGCTGTTACAAAACCAATTAAAGGAACAACAATTGTTAATAACACTGAATAATATTTAGCCAAAATAAGGTCAAATTTAAAATGAAGACAATTCAACAGGAGTTAAAGGTTTGTGGCTAATGTTCAATTTTCATGTACTTTGTAATATCAGCAAATTAATTTTATTATGTTTAACACAAATACAGAGACTACTCTCCAAATTTAAACCCAAACTATCACAGATTATTCTTTGGTTGTCCAATATCAAAATTAAATGCAATACTAGCAATATTATATATCAAAACATATATCTCTTCTTAAGTTTTATATTATTATGGCCCCGTAAGATAGAACAGACTCCTGTGAGACTTCAGATATATAAGCATTATTTTTATTTTGCAGGATATTGTAGAAATTTAAACTGTAATTCCATTCGTCGTATTAATCGTGAAATGAATGGCAATATAGACCTCTCTAAATTTGTTTTGAAGAACGAATTCATCATCAAGACATCAAATAATGATTGCAGTTATATACAGATGTGGATGGAAGCATTGGAGGATTGTACATTCACAATAAGTAAGTTTATAATAAAGTACGGTTTGTTTAAACATTTTGCAGGTCTTAAAAATAATATAGTTACATGTATACAAACTAAACGTATATGGTATAATCGCTTTTTTCGCTTGTCACTTATTTTTTCTGATTTTAAAAATTGAAAATGTTATCAAACTTTTATACTGTACTTTGTCATCCTTTCTTGTTTGTCAACTAACACGCGCTTGCTATTTACGTACGTAAAAAATATGGTTTGTGTCGTAATTTTTAGTACATTTAATGGATTGGTTATATCGTATTGTCTGAGAAGATTCACTCACAAAAATGTAAATAAAGAAACAAAAACAAAACAAACAATGAATATTTAAATATAAGAAATAATACAAATTAAGCCAGAACAAGTGAAAAAGAACCCAGAAATGGTTGCGTTTATAGCCTGTTTATTTTTGTTTCGTACATTTATAGCGTGTTTATTTTTGTTTCGTACATTTTTTCTTTTTTTCCTTAGATTTAGTTAAAAATAAAAGCGCGTCTGGTGTTCAAGTTATTCTTTTGTGTTTTTATTGTTTGCTTGTTTGTTTGAATGTTCTTTACGCCACTTTCAGCAATTTTTCAGCTTTATCTTGGCGTCTAGTTTTTAGTGGGGGAGAAAACCCTCGAAATTCGGTAGGAAAACTGGCAATCCTTGTCAATTAAGATTGGAATCGAACGCAACCTGCAGTAAGGTTCGAACCGACAATCTAAGTGTTGACAGACCACGTGATCAATAGTAGACGAACTACCTTAACCACTCGGCCACCGAGTCCTCTTTGAGGTTTTACCAGATATATTTAAGACACGTGCCGAAAATTCTTACTTTTGACTATGTTTATTCGAATCGCCTTCCGTCGATTAATAACTTAGTTTTCGGATGCATTGATATAAAGAAGCTTGTATCTCTAAAGTTAGTAAAAAACAATTAAAATAATTTACCAGATATATTGTACCAGCACTAACATATATTATACAATTAAAGCCTTTAAATTAGGTCGATATGAAAAAATATCGACATGAGAACATATCGACCGACAACGAAGCATAGGTTTGAAGACTTCTGCTATGGGGCAGCAGGATATTAGCTTCTACAGGAACTACAATGACAAGTTTTCGAGAAATACCAAGTCGATATAAACTTTTTGAATGTTTCAAATGTAGAGAGACTTCTTGTCTGATCTGGCAGGATGTTCCGCCTCATAGTTTAAGCTCTTCTTACTATACCTTGTTGTTTTAGGGCGATGAATATCCGCTGTTATTGTACTTAAAATTAAAAGAATTATGTTTTTACGACATCATTGAGAAGAACTGGGCTAGTAAGATTTTGTAGGTCTCCAGTGCCATGGTCCTCATTCGACTGACTTGTATTTGTCTATTTTAGTGCTTTTTTGTGCAAAAGATATATGTGTGTTAAAATCAATTTTGAAGTAAATCGTTGTGCCTAGGAGTTTTACCTCATCACTGCTGATTTTGTTTCCGTTCAGATCAAATATTATGTTTTGTTTATGGGTTTCTTGCCTAATGCTATTGCTTGGAATTGTCACGCTTTATTAATGACAAACAATGACACTAGAGATCTACTTTATTCTTTTAGCGATATAACTGTTTCTTATGAAGTACTCGATTTTGATCACAATGTTGTACAAAAGTATTTGTCCAAGAATTGATCCCTGTGGACACCTGACACTTTAATATGTATCTCGCATTGTACTTGAGAATTGATCTAATTTTACACATTATTTTCTATGACAGGTAGCTCTTTTTATAGAGTTATAGATGGATTATTTATTTCATAGTTACTGAGTTTGAGAAGTAAGAAATCATGGGTTAGACAGTCGAAAGCTTTGCTGAGATCTATCAGGATTGCAGCAAGATATTTGTCATTGTCTAGGGCTTTCTCCAGCTCTCTAACAATCTGGGTAAGGTTGTTTGGCAGAAATAGCCTGATCTTAATGCTTCAAGAAAAGGGCTAAATCGATTTCAAATCGTCAGGAATTTTTTATATGGCAGTTTCGAAAATCTTAGAAATGGGAGAACGCTTACTGGCCTGTAGTTTCCTTTTTCAAAAACGATGTTTTTCTTATGGATTGGTCCCACACTGCAATTTTCAATGAGTCTGGCAAAATAGCCGAAGACAATGACGATATCAGTAATTGATTTGGTTATTACATGTTTTGCATAATGAAGTAAGTTATGGGCTTTATGTTTGTTTGTATGAATGGTGATTTAACCCAACTTTCAGCAATTTTTCTGCTATATCGTGGCGTCCAGTTTTTATTGGGGGAGGAAGCCGGAGTACCCGGAGAGAACCCCCGACCTGCGGTAGGAAAACTGGCAATCCTTGTCGATTACGATTTGAGTCGAGTATACCCTGCCTGCAGTGAGAATCGAACCCGCAATCTCATTGTTGCTAGACCACGTGATCAATAGTAGACAAACTACCTTAACCACTCGGCCACCGAGACCCTTGGGCTCTATGAATCGATACAAATTGCCTTTTCAGTATTTATGGCAGCAATACGCTTAGAAACAGATGACTCATCAATTGGTTTAAAATTTGAGTTTTTAGTATTTATGTATTTTTCATTAATAGCAATTATACTTGGATGAGTTTCATCAATAATTATATTCGGATCACAAATGATTTTCGCAACATTAACAAACAAATTGTTGAAAACTTCAAATATTTCTTTTTGGTCTGTAACGATGATGTTGTTTTCTTGATGCATAATATCTTTTTGATTGAAGGAATCCTTTTAAGTAACAAAAGGTTTGACTCTTCTCCAAAAATCTGCTCTATAACCACCCGTGCATCGTTCGATAAAGTATTTATTTACAGATTGTTTCGTTAATTTTGTAACCTAATTTACTCTGTTGTCGATAGGACTCTCAGTTTTTCTTAGGGTTATTTTTTGGATTTGTTATAGTACTTTCGCTTTTATTAAACTGCAGATATTAGTACTTTATTCATATATAGAAATAGTTTTGGTTTAATTCTCCGCAATCTAAAGGGGGCATGTTTATATGCTACCTCCAAAAAATTTTTATTGAAATTTTCATATTGAGAATTTATGTCAGAGTTTTGATCAACACCCTAGTTAGTATTTTCAATATCATACAAAAACATTTGTTCATTTAATTTATTTTTTTTTAACTTCTACATTTAGAATATTTGATCGAACATTTAACTTCAATGTAAATAAGATAATGACAGTCACTTAGTTCAGAGCCAAAATTGCAGACTTTCCCAAATATATTTTGTTGATTTGTTGAGATTACATTAATGACTGTTGGATTACAATTTTTACTTAAACATGTGTGTTTTTTCGCTAGATTTTTAAAGCAAGGAATATTGCAGCAATCTCTTAAAGTTTCAGTTTTAACATGTTAAAATTTATATAGCACATGATGATAAAATTATACATTTTTACAATTTTGTCAGTTGTTTTGTTGAAATCATCAGTAAACGTACTATTGGGGGTTTATAAAAACTTACAAATAACCATTTTTGTTTGTCTGATTTACCTCTAATGGTAAGGACTTAATGTCTTTAAACTCGGTCTGTTTATGTCGATCCTCGGTTAGGTTAAAACGCATGTATGCTAACACTGCTCCGCCATGATGATTTCTGTCAGATCTATAAAGAGAAATTATTAACATTAAATAGTAAATTAGGGAAAGAATCATCCTGTTTAGTATCTGCTAGGAATATAATGTCTGCCACATTTCTCTGGAGTAGCTCTACTGTATGCTCATATTTGTAGCGATAGCTATTTATGTTTAAGTAGACACAGATTATGTTCCCTGACGACTTTATCCTCGGCTCTACGAGTTCTTTGAAAACATTCTCAGTTTCATTATTGACAATCATCTACTATTGTTTGTTTGTTTGCTGTGTGTGATCGTCCAAAGTTAACAGCTCAAAAAAAGTGCGAGAGATTCGGCATGATACAGGGTTGACAACAACTTGCTTTTTAGTTGCAGTGGAAAGCTTTTCATATGTCCCTTTGTTCATATTGATACATTCTGTATGGAACCAGAGGAACAAGGGAACGTATTAGACTAGGGGTTTAACGTGATATCTCTGGTGATCACATGTATAACCAGTTACTTCTGCCATCTTTGTTTGAATTCTATAGTATGGCAATTTAAAGGTGTTGTTTGTTTTATGAGATATTACATTATTTGATAAAGGTAAATTTCCTGGCTCGGCGACACAGGCACCAAGTCGATTACAAATTAGTTCTCTTAAAAAAACGTATGTCAACAGTTAAGATGTATTTCGTGAACAGAAAATGAAGCTTATCCTAAATATTGGACAGGGTTTGACTTCTGTTGTTAGTAACAGTATAATATTGATCAAACGTTTTAAAATATTTACGTGATTACTGTTGTGCAAGTTGAATTATGTTGTTAAGAAAGTGCTTGTTCACAGTTGCAAGTTGCGGAATCTAGATAAATTACTAATCAAAAATGTATCAAACAGTGTTACTTGATTATTTGCAGAATATTGGACAGGGTTTGACTTCTGTTGTTAGTAACAGTATAATATTTATCAAACGTTTTAAAATATTTACGTGATTACTGTTGTGCAAGTTGAATTTTGTTGTTCAGAAAGCGCTTGTTCACAGTTGCAAGTTGCGGAATCTAGATAAATGACTAATCAAAAATGTATCAAACAGTGTTACTTGATTATTTGCAGATAATCTCGAACTTACACTTCGGTTCCAGAAGGGAGACAAGTTGTTTCTACACGAGCCTGGTGGGTTGAGTTGCAAATACACAATAGAACAGATAAAGTACATATGTGATGAAGCATCATTGTCTATTACTGACTACTGGAAAAATGAACATGTAATGTCTGTGCTGATGCGTAAAAAATAAAGGAAATGTGTACATGTGTAATATGTACATGACAAATATGAATAATTGTTAAAATAAGAATTATCAATACAAATTAACCTGTGCTTTCTTATTTAATTATTGATTTCAACTTTTTTCTTTCATCCCATGATAGATAACAACTATAATAAAGTGACTATATGCAACATAGATTTTGTGTTTAACTTTCCAAACTTAACGAAAACGAAGTGTACAACGTAGCAGCGGGAAAATATCAATATATCTTTATATTTTGGCGCAGCCAATTTTATAAAATTGTTATTTTTTATGACAGCTTATCTAGCCGAGAAATTACCTAATGGACGCTGATTTTTAATTAAAACATCCATAGCTTCAACAGGTTGTCAGTAAAACAATGGCTAAGGAAGCTTGACACATGCACTAGTTACACACGTTTTGTAGATTTCAAGCGGCCACATTTTTACATCGTTTGATAAAATGTCACGTTTACAAATTGTTTAGGGTACGAATTTTCATTTCATTTTATTTTAATTTTTGGTGTTTCAACCTTATTAACGTGTGTATGCTGTCTGCTTTTGTGCATTTCTTGTCGCCTTTTTCGGTTTTGTATATTCTGTGTAGGAACTAACCTAACAATCACGTAGTTGATATATAAACATAGCGTTAATTACGAAAGCTGGAACAAGAATTTTGACTCGTTTGAAACTGAATTTTAAATTTTATGTCCAAAAACGTTAGCAGGTTACGAAAATAAATTAAAACTTAAATGACACATTTTGAAGTGCGGTTTTCATATTTTTGCAATAAGATGTATTTCTATTATCCGGGATATTTTTACCTTATTTAACTAATGGTTGTTCCTGAAAACTGGCTGAAATTCTTGTTACATTTGTTTACGTCTCTTCATCTTTTACAAGGTTAAAAACTAAGCAACTAATGATTAATAGTTAATATTGCATACATACTTGTAATCTATACATATTTTATTAAAATGTTTTGATTAGTTAATTTGAATCTTGTAGACAAATTACACGGTGTTTATTGAGGTAAAAAAAATCAAATGGGGCTCTCAAGAGGCTATAATGCCCACCTAACTTACTTCAGGAGACACAAATTTTCCTGCTTATTTCGATTTTAAATGCTTAATTGAGATGTTTATGAGAAGAAGCAGTTGTAAGTTTTTCCCTTAGGATCCGAGTGGTGTAAAAAGACAGGATAAGTGTATTAGCACGTTAATTTAATATATATATACGAACGTCTAAGTATTGTGACATCCATATAATATATCTATCCAGCGGATTTCTGAATCATCAGAAATACAGGGTTAATATCAAATATTTATATATACGTCTACAAATTAAACCCAACACTGTTAGAATTAGATTTTAAACTGTCAAATTTTTGCTTACCCTCAGCGGGATTCGAACTCACACCGTTGTGACACTGTGGCACCAAATCGCCTGCACTATGTCCAGCGGTCTAGACCCCTTGGCCAAATCCGCTATATAAAAATATAGCTTCATTAACCGGGGTGAATCGTAAACATAGACATAGTACATGTGTACTAGCGTGTGACGATGGAATTTTCGTAACCAATACATATTAATCTGACAGTAATCTAATTCAGCAATACATGTATGAACTAATTACTATATTAAAATGCCAATGTTATCTAGAGTACTACTTAAATCTGCTTTGTATTACTATACACTGTATGCACTAGATTATGCTGTTTGTTTTGTTTTGTTTGAAGATCTTTTAATGCCACTTTCATCAAATTTCAGCTATATCGTAGCGTCCAGTTTTCATTGCGGAAGGAAGCCGGAGTACCTTCTGGCAATCTTTGTCAATTAAGATTGGAGTCGAGTGCACCCTGCCCGCAGCGAGACTCGAACCCGCAACCTCAGTGTTGACAGACCACGTGATCAAAAGTAGACTACATTAACCAGTAAATTTTAAGGACTTTCTAAATATAGCTAAACTTTTTTTACATATGACTAATTGAAAAATCGGAAAAAGTTCATAGCATTACCCAAATAAATTTGGCATTTTCAAATACCATTAAATTATTATTTCAAATAACATTAAATTATGTGACCCAGGAAGTATTTTTTATCACAGTTGATAAACAACTGGTCATTTTTGACATCCGTTTGATAACGTCCATTAATGACTAACTGCGATACCGTGATAAAGGCATCGAGAAGTTCTTGTGTATCACATGGTCCAAAAGGCGGCAAATTATTGGGTAATAAACTTCCAAATTTGGCAAAAACAAGATTTGACTTTAATGCACTTAATGCACCTGAACACAGTGCCTGAACATTAAGGTAAGCGTATTCGTATTATATTTGTTTAAACAGAAAACAAACATTTTACCTCAGACAACCTAGGATTATGACATTATAAACACGTGTATGGTATAAGGTGTATGTTGTCCTTTTTTTCAATTTGAATATTGTCGATAATATCAAATTAATAACAAAATAATAAATTTCGAGACACTGGCTTATTAATGGCGCGAAGACAAATTTTTAATCGTTCCAAAAACTTATTATTTGTTAATAAATAGAGTCACTAATTTATACAAATTTCTGTTTAAACTGTTACAGAACGTTATATAAAATTCGTAAATTGGTGAAAGATAAGTAACAGAACCAAATAATGTACGTCCTGCACAAAAATCACAAGTTCACATTGACACTGCACAAAACTTGTACACAAGTTCACATGGACACTGCACAAAATTTGTAAACAAGTTCACATGGACACTGCACAAAACTTGTACACAAGTTCACATGGACACTGCACAAAACTTGTATACAAGTTCACATGGACACTGCACAAAACTTGTACACAAGTTCACATTGACACTGCACAAAACTTGTACACAAGTTCACATGGACAAGGCACACAACTTGTACACAAGTTCACATGGACACTGCACAAAACTTGTACACAAGTTCACATGGACACTGCACAAAACTTGTATACAGGTTCACATGGACACTGCACAAAACTTGTACACAAGTTCACATGGACACTGCACAAAATTTGTAAACAAGTTCACATGGACACTGCACAAAATTTGTACACAAGTTCACATGGACACTGCACAAAACTTGTACACAAGTTCACATGGACACTGCACAAAACTTGTATACAAGTTCACATGGACACTGCACAAAACTTGTACACAAGTTCACATGGACACTGCACAAAACTTGTACACAAGTTCACATGGACACTGCACAAAACTTGTACACAAGTTCACATGGACACTGCACAAAACTTGTACACAAGTTCACATGGACACTGCACAAAACTTGTATACAAGTTCACATGGACACTGCACAAAACTTGTACACAAGTTCACATGGACACTGCACAAAACTTGTTCACAAGTTCACATGGACACTGCACAAAACTTGTACACAAGTTCACATGGACACTGCACAAAACTTGTACACAAGTTCACATGGACACTGCACAAAACTTGTATACAAGTTCACATGGACACTGCACAAAACTTGTACACAAGTTCACATGGACACTGCACAAAACTTGTACACAAGTTCACATGGACACTGCACAAAACTTGTATTCAAGTTCACATGGACACTGCACAAAACTTGTACACAAGTTCACATGGACACTGCACAAAACTTGTATACAAGCTCACATGGACACTGCACAAAACTTTTAAACAAGTTCACATGGACACTGCACAAAACTTGTATACAAGTTCACATGGACACTGCACAAAACTTGTACACAAGTTCACATGTGCAGATTCCTGACTGCTGGGACCATTCTGGGAGTGTTCCCAGTGCTCGACCCACAGAGCAGACTAGCGCGTCCCCAGTCGGCGGATAGGTGAGTGTGTGTGTGTGGGGGGGGGGGGGGCTCAGCTTATAATACGGAAAGCTTGGCCGCGATCCGTGACTGGAGAGTGCCACGATAGACCCTTTTTGTAGATTTAAAAAAAGATAGGCTCATTGTAGCCACTACAAGGGCTAAATTTTCCGCCCATACCCAATACTTCATGCTTTTCCAGTCGCAGTCAAAATTTTTTTCCCTTTGTCGCATTTCATCCTTTTTACATTGATCTTTTTCGTAACTTGCTCTCGTCCTGAATATAGCTGAAATACTTCTAGCTGGACGTAAAACCAACATCCAATCAATCAATCAATCAAATGAAATCCATTACATCAGGTAATTAATTAAAGTTAAAGTTGAATTGCCAAGTGAAATCTCTATGCTTAATTGATTTAATAAACACTCTATTAAATGTTTAATGCAGATAAAAAGAATTATGTTTTTTTAAACTAATACATTCTAACCTCGGTTTCACTGCCATTTTTTCTGTTCGCTTGTTTGAATGGGCTTTAACGCTAATTTCAGCAACTTTTCAATAATATTATGGCGTCCAGCAATTGCATACACGGAGGAAGTCTTAGAACACGGTGAAAACCCGACCGGAAAACTGACACTCTCTGACAATCATAATCCATTAAGTGGGTCAAGCAAACACCGTCTGCAGTAAGGCTCTTCACAGCCGTTTATTTCCACGGCATAGACACAAACCAAACAAAAACCTCACAATCACATCAATGACTTCATAACAATATTATAAGACACATTTATCGAGCTATATTTACATACTTCCGCTCCATTTTCTCAATGAATTTTTTTAATATATACACCAAAAAATATACGAATGAAACTACTCCTAAAATAAGTTTATTACGGGATAAGCTTATTGCGGGATTTTTACTGCGGGATGGCTTGACGCTTGTTCGTTTAGTTTGTTGGAAAATAACGTATACATTTTAAATTTATAGTACCGCAAACAAGGTATATTATCACCGGTGTGTTGGAATTTAGTTCTTTCCTGAATCCAGGCAAGATAGCTCGATTTCAACCCCTGAATGATAAGGATTGCCAATCTAATTAACATTAAATGTTTCCCTCGCAAGGGGAGAGCAGGTGAAAGATTTCATTTTAATTAGATTGCTCCGACTCCTTCGACATTTAAAACTGCGAGCCATTATACATGTATTACTGAAAAATTGTCTGAATGACTTAAATCTTAACGAGACATAATAACTGTACTGGCAACACAAACATGGGTACAAATTATGAAATGAGGTCTCTATGCGTCAGAGTAATGTCGCGTTATAACAAGGCTTATTACACGACTAGAAATTTCAAGGACACAGAATATAATGCACCGCCATATATACTTACAAGATTGTATCTGTGAATATTTACAAGGTCTTTGTGTCGTAATACTATTGAATCAAACATTAAAACGATATATGCATAAGGTAAACGTTGTTGTAGATTTTTTATTGCAAGAAATATACTTTGTAAACTCAATGAGAACGTGGTCTGTCAACACTAAGGTTGCGGGTTCGAGTCTTACTTTGAGCAGGGTGTGCTCGACTACAATCTTAATTGATAAATTTTTCCTACAGTAGGTCAGGAGTTTTCTAGCTTCCTCCCCAATAAAACTGAACGCTATAATATAGCTGAATAATTGCTGACAGTGGATTTAAACAACAAAAATATAAATCAACCTATATATCTTATTATATGTATTGGTTTAATATAAAATAATCATATAGATGTAGTTTCAGAATCGACCTATACCCCACCCGATCTGCATGTACTTGGATTTTATCATGGAATATCTATCAACGAAAAGAAATCTTATGTTTACAATGGCGTTGATGCTTGGAGTGTTTTCAGTTTTTTATTGTTATCACGTTCCCTGCATCATCAAGAATGTGACGGCAGTGTGTTCTTCGTTGAATTTATCCCATGTTCCGAAAGACTTACCAGCGAATATAATCAAACTTGATTTATCATGGAATATTATTCAAATATTACGAAATTCGTCTTTCAGTTCATATGCAATGTTAAAAGATTTAGTTATAGACAACAACCAAATAAACAGTATCCATAAATCGGCATTTTATGTTTTGAAATTTTTGGAACGACTGTCAATAAAGGGAAATAACTTGACAAAGGTACCCGCGGATTTGCCAAAAAATATTACGGAATTGGATTTATCGTGGAATAATATGGAACAAATAAAAAACTATTCCTTCAGACATTGTAAAATGCTCCGGATTCTTCGGATTAACAATAATAAAATAAAAGCTATTGGCGAGTTTGCATTTCAAGGTCTCGTTTATTTGACTTATTTGTCAATCGCAGGAAATAATATAAAACCAACACAGTATTCAGAATATGTGTTTGAACCTCTGTCAAGTTTGACTACATTAGACCTAAGTAAAAATACTGAACGTGAATCATTGGAAGATACTTGTAATTACTCGGACAAGGCAATGAGTCATTTAATAGAGCTGAAAGAATTGTTCATAGATTTATGCTATCATCCATATTTCGGAGAAGGATTTAATAATATGACAAATTTACAGAAATTAGTCTTTGATTATTGCAACGTGAAAGATTTGTACAATTCAACTTTCCAGAATTTCCGGTTTTCAAACATAATTTATTTGCAGTTATCAGGATGCATACATTATAAGGTAACTCCACATATAGACGAAGACATCTTAACTCCATTTAGCCATGTAAATATTCTCGATTTATCAAATTCCTACTTTAGTTTGGATCATGCGCTGTCCATGCTTCATCCATTTCAAAATGGCAGTCTGGATGTCATAAATTTACATCATGTCGGAGACGCAGGTCGTTCGACATTACTCAATCCTTATTTCATTACTCTATCTAAAAAGATGATGCGATATTTGAAAACAATATGTGTAAAAACTTTGATTTTGTCATTTAACGGCATAGTAGAGTATGAAAAGGAATCACTTTTTTCGTTCGATCACACTGACTGTTTAGTAAATTTCGTTTTATCAGCCAACCATTTTCAAGTTTTCTATGGATTACAGACGTTTGAAATGACTACGTTTGCTCTGAAAGCGATAAATTTGAAAACTTTCGATTTGTCGTATTTCGCTATTGAGTACCCAGATCAGAAATTTCTACCTTACAGCAAATTCTATTCCAGAAGTGATACAGGGCGGAAAAGAGAATCCGAGCACACGAATATTAACGGAAGTTTTAATCTGCCGCCAAATTTGGAAACTATAAGGATATCTCATATACTTGATAATAAGCCTTCAATAGCATTTATTCGGCTTTCGAACTGCCATGCGTTAAAACATGTGGACTTTTCTTATAACTCACCCGATATTCCAGACTTCTACATAGATAGCACACTGAATTTAGAGTTTTTAGATTTGTCTGGAATAGAAGGCCGTGTGCTTGTTTCTAAAGAGAATTTAATGCGATCACTCTATAATACAACTTCGATAAAATTACAAAATTCAAATATTGATAAAACAGTAAATTATGGTAACAACATCTTTCAATTTTTCAAAAACACTAAAGTACTAGATGTTTCAAACAATCACCTAGATGCACTTTTACCGAACTCGTTTGCTAAAATGGAAGTCCTACAAACCTTAAACATGTCATCTAATTCGTTTTACAATTTACCTCGTTCTCTACTAAGCATCCGCACTCTTACAACACTTGATGTTAGGTATAATCGATTGGTAACCATAGAACAGTCCTTTACTGATTGGATGGAAGAACTCGTGAAACAAAATAACAACTTTTATTTATACCTTGATGGTAATAATTTTTATTTGTCGTGTGAATATCAGAATTTTATCAAATGGTTAATGGAGACTAAAGTTCAGTTGGATAAGAACGGTAACTATTCATTTCGAATTCCAGAAACCAATACGGCAACCTATATCAAGTCTCTACATTCTGGCCAGCACTATCATGAATTGTTTGCTCACTGTTCGGAGTCTCTTTGGCTTCGTGTAGGTGTCGTTTCCGTGGTATCATCATTTGTTTTGATTGGCATTTCGACCGTTATATATCAGTATAGATGGCGAATTATTTACTTTTTTTATCGAAAACTGAAAAATCATTATGTTGAACCAACCATAGAATTGAATTTTGATTACGACTCTTTTATCGCATATGCTTCAGATAGTACAGAATGGCTCATACAGACATTAGTTCCTAAACTTGAACATGAATGGGGATTGAAATTATGTCTTAAAGATAGAGATTTCCCACTTGGCTCTGACAAGACTGATACCATTATATCAAGCATTCAAAAGAGTAAGAATATTATTTTCGTTATAACACCAATGTTTATAAGACGAAAATGGAGTGCGTTCGAAATCGACATGGCAAAGTTCGAAATGTTTGAGCAAAAAGGACAAACAAAGATCATTGTGATAACAAAAGGTGGAACATCACAAGAAGACATACCAGCGGAGTTTAACTCCATCTGGCGGAAACTTTGTCTTATTGAATGGAAAGATAACGATGAAAATGAAGAAAATTTCTGGTATAGCTTAAAACTTCAACTAGAATTGTAACTATTCCTTTTTAAGACGATGTCCTTTTTTAGTATACACATTGTAGCTGTATACAAACTGGGCGGTTCAAACTTTAATACAATCTCGCACCAGACAACACAAATAAAAATTCCTACCAAAATGTCGTTTTAATTTTTTATTTTCAACAATAGTCAGCCCATTCATATTACGTTAAAGCTTTCCTACCCCCACCCCAAACTTTTAAGTCTAGTGAGAGGAGAAGCGGGAAACTTTTTTTAAATGTGGTCCAATTCGTTCAATTACGAACGAATAAAGCATGTTACTAATAAAAGCAAATAAGACAAACCATAAACTCTTTTTTGTCAACACAGGTTGTGCTCCGTTTGATGGGAGGGAAGAAGAAACTCGGCATTGAATTGAAAATGTCATTTATTAATAAATATAAATGACGAAAACACAAATTAAAAATAATAAAACATATATACATACAAATAGATAGAAAGCATAACTACTATAATAAAGAACCCATCCCATCAAAGATGGGGATATTATAGGCCTTTTTACATATTCATAAACATCATAATACAGCTTAACAACTTTGTTTTTACAGAACGTAAACTACTTAAATACATAACTTATTCTAAAATTGTTGATAATACATGCATGAGAAAAAACTGTAGGGTATAAAAAATACAAACAAACCAGAAAACATAATAAAAACTAAAGTCCTTCAAATTCATAATTTCCTTTACCAGAACTAAAATTTGGTTAGGGTGGGATGGCGGGTAACGTAAAACTATCTAATCCTAATGCACGTGCCCAAATGTGCAAAGCTTATGTAGCTGTAATACAATGGAGTAAACGCCATCTGTTGGGAGATACGAGAAGGGAGATAATAATTAAGACTGATAAATCTGTTTGAAAGACGTTATCTATACCGACTTGCAAATTAGATACAAAATCCTGTTTGTCAAAAAATCATTTATATGCTATAAATAAACATTTTTGTCAACACAGGCTGTGCTCCGTTTGATGGGAGGGAAGAAGAAACTCGGCATTGAATTGAAAATGTCATTTATTAATAAATATAAATGACGAAAACACAAATTAAAAATAATAAAACATATATACATACAAACAGATAGAAATCATAACTACTATAATAAAGAACTCATCCCATCAAAGATGGGGATATTATAGGCCACAGTATTGAAACAAACGTTTTGTGACAAAACCCCCCATCCAAGCCTGTGGTGAAAAAAACAAATACCCACCCATTAGTAGTAAATAACAAGTCATAACATTATAACAAAGCTAGAAAATATATATATAAATAGAGGAAAAAATAAAAAGCAATAAAGAGGTATTAACCCACATAGCTAATGTAAAGTGTATATACATATATACAACATAAAAATAAAAATTTCTAACAGTTTGTCAGATGAATATTCGTATTCATGAACAAGTATAAATTCCACAAAAAATAATAAAATAATATGGAATAAATTGCATTGTATCATAATTCATGTTTCACACAGCAAGCAGTTTGATTTCATCAATAAAAACTAACACCAAGAATGGCATAAAAGCGCCACTTTTATGGGCGACTGTATATTATTAATTAAGATTATATTGATAATAAGCATTAAAAAAATTGTATATACATTTAATCCGGATTCAAACAGCACATTCGTGGTCCTCCCAACCCGAGATGTGTGAAACAAGAAACAATGTATCAGTTTTTACTGGTAGATTCGCACTAAAACCCAAAACCCTATTGTTTTAGGGATAAACGGGAAAGCGATAAAATACCATGAAAACGATTGTAAAAATTCATAACAGACACACATGAGTGTCTCATAACAGACACACATGAGTGTCTGTTAAATAAAACACACAATTTAAATATGATGAATACATTAAATAATATGTCCACACCTACAATATCACAGATGCCTCATTATTGAAATTATTGTAAAACTTAAAATATCAAATTATGTAAAGTTCCTCAAGTGAGAACACATAAATCACTGCCCGTTGCGGCTCATTTTCGCAAGATTGTGACTTGTAATCTTCGAAGAGTTTTAAATATATAAAGAACGCCATCTACTTAGTGTTACAAGTTAAGTGCATTGTCGTTAATTCTACAACGACGTCCTTCCTTCTAAAAGTAAACAAAGCCGTGGTGAAATTCCAAGAAATTAGCTCGCACATGTGTTTTTTGTAAATGTAAACAATTGACCTAAAAATAACTTTTGTTTTTTGTTATATACATTTTATTGTTATTGTTAATAGAGTTATTATTTTTAGTCTGAGTTTGAGAATTTGCAAGAGATAACATACTACCAAAACAATTCTTACACGAAAAGACAGTCACTTAGTCTGATCCCCGCAAGTTGGAAACTGAAGTCGGGAACCAGTATTTACTAGTCGTTTCTCTATGTTTTTATTACTTTCGTTCGAGTCGTTTTAACGTTTTATTACTTTTAAGGTTTTGCTGACAGTTGGGTATTATTAAGCTCTATACTGACACCTTAAGTGACACCGTGGGTCAGACGTTTGTTAACACATAGTGTTGGTGGAATCCATAGTAGTTGGTGGATCTTTCAATCAACCATAATGCTGGGACCATACTGGGAGTGTTCCCAGTGCTCGACCCACAAAGCAGCCCAGCGCGTCCCCGGGTGGCGGATAGGGGAGGCCCTCTCGTTGGGGGGGTTGTCAGGTCATAATACGGAAAGCCTGACCGCGGACCGTAGTGGGTAACGTGTTTGGAGAGTGCCACGCTCCTTGCATGATAAAGACCCCTTTTGTATATTTCGAAAAAGAGTAGGCTCATTGTACATGTAGCTGCTACAAAAGGCTAAATTTTCCGCCCCTACCCAAAACTCCATACTTTTCCAGTGGCAGTCAAAATTGTATTCCCTGTGACCCATCCCACCCCCATTTTCCGTTGATTTATTGTTTGTTAACTTGTTCCCGTCCTGAATATAGCTGAAATACTGCTCGCTGGACGTAAAGCAGACATCCAATCAATCAATCAATCAATCAACCATAATGTTTTAGTTACATTCAAAATATTCTCTTCTCTCAAGTTATTCGTATTTTCCGAATTGCTTTATTTCCGCTTGATTAGTTCTCTTCCTGACAAGTCGCTGGATGTTAAGCAGCCATTTAATCTATCATTCTTTTTTTGTATGTAATTGTCAAACTTTATTGAATAGTATTAGATCATATCCAAAGTTTTAAATGCCGTGTTCAATATTTGTCAGTTATATTGTGGCGATCTCTTGGCGAACAAAGGAGGAGAACCTAACCTGGTCCCCGTGAGCAATATTTTTTTACGCACACTCCATTTTCAAATATGCAGAAGTCCGCTTACGGTATTAAGAATATTTATCCAGGAACCCAAACTAAAGAAGTACCATAGTTGAGTTATTGATCATGGGAAAAAAGCAATAAAATTCAAGCTTTATACAACTTTGCCGGTAGAGGCCAAATAAATGGTCGCCAGTTTTGATTTTAGGCGTTACGGGAAATAAAATAAATATATAGCGCTAAGTCAATACTGTTATAGGGTGGTATAACTTGTTGCGAAGTAACCGGTTCAAAAAGTTGTCCAAATTATATTCCGTTCTGTTTCCATTATCATTTAACGTACCAACAACATGCAGAATAGCTGTTTAATGCAAGATATAGTCAACATTGTCTGATGTGAATGTGACAATCTGTAATTCAATAACAACAAGGAAAAGTCCTAAAGTCGACTTGTCCAGTTGTACAACGGGGTATAATATTCCTTTGCACAGAATTGGAATGTTGACAGCTAAGATTCATGGTGGGTTTTTTTATTGTAAAGACAAGAAGGACAATCAATATTATATGTATGATTTATACAAATGACTGTCGATTGTATAGTGTGTTGTGAAGTCGATAGAAAAAGTAGAGGCGTCCCGTGGTCTTAATCTACACGACACATTATATGAAGACAATGCTGCATTCCATCAATAAGGCATGTATAAAAGAAGGAGTATAGAGAGATATTATATTTAACGGAGTTCAACAGGTTTGATGGAGACGATGAGGTCTGTCTGACTGATACAGTGTGAAATAGGGCTCACTTTTTCTGGTACACTGACGATGATATCTTATTTAACATTAGCGGCCTTCAGATATATTTTAAAGTGAAGATATTGCACCAGATTGTACCAGGAGACCAGGGTATAAATAATAGCGGTATCGTGTATGTAAAGTAATGCTAGTAGTTGCAGTTGTAGTAATTTTGTACATGTGCACGCAACGATCGCACTTGATGTCAAGGTGTAAGTTAGGGGTGATTCTACGGACGTCGTGGCTTCAGTTGAAACTATACTGCAATCAGTTTAATCCTTTGACAAACATGGACAGGGTTTTATGCCACGTTCAGCAATTTTTCGGAGGTATCATGGCGTCCAAATTGTATTCCAGCAGGAAAAATGTCAATCCCTATCAAGTGGAGCACATCCTTCCTCTAGGCGTACCCGAATAATAGACGACTATCTTTACCACTCAACCATTGAGGTCCCCCTCAGATAGATGGTAGGAAATCCGAATTATCGAGTAAAGAGGGCAATAGCTAAATTTAGTTTTTTATTCATTTTTCCTTTGCCTGTCTAGTGATAATAAAAAGATCCGTCGTTAGGTACTCAATCATGTAAGAATTTACTTATAAAGCGTGTTATTTTCAATCAATTATAAACAAAGTGAAAGAAACCAGTTCCACTGTGCGGATACATCTTAATATATGACTAAGTTTATTTTCACAAAATCATTATTAATCTATACATCAGGTAAAATATATGAATCTGAATTCACGTCTGGTTGACAAAATGTAATGTACAACAGCCTATTATTCTGACGACCTCATGTATGATTCCTGTACAAATTGGAGTTGCGTCTCTTACATCACTAAACTGAGACCATACTAGGAAGGTTCCCAGTGCTCGACCTACAGAGCAGTCTAGCGCGTCCCAGTGTGGAAAGGGAAGACCGTCTCATTGCGGGGGGGGGGGGAGTAAGGTCACAATACGGAAAGCCTGGCTGCGGACCGTAGTGGGTGACTTAAATGGAGATTGCCATGCTTCTTGCACGGTAAAAATTCCTTAAGTAGATTTGGAAAAAGAGTACGATCATTGTAGCCGAAAATGCTAAATTCTTCCCTATCGAATACTCCATACTTGTACAGTGGCAGTCAAAATTGTGTTCCCTATATTCCATCCTACTCCGTTTTTTGTTCACGTATTTTAGTTAATTTTGTCTCGTTCTGAATATAGCTTAAAACTGCTCGCTGGACGTAAAGCAAACATCTAGTTTTTCTACCGGTTTTCTCCGGGTACTCCGGCTTCCTCCCCCAATAAAAACTAGAGACCATGATATAGCTGAAAAATTGCTGAAAGTGGCGGTAAACACCAAACAAACAAACCAACCTAAAGAAAACATCCAATCAGTCAATCAATCTGACATCACTAATGGATTCCAACCATTCAATAAATAATTAAATACTGAAAATTTTCTTTTTCTCTAATATACTAATTAATCTGCTTCCATGCAAGTCATGCCGTACGAATACATTATGTAATACATTAACAATATAAAATTATAGCATTTTGACAAGGTTGAAACATGTTTTTATCGACTTGCTGAAAGAATGTCGTCTGACGACGAATTTACGATTTAGTTGGATTTTGTTAGTTTGATCGAATGGGGTTTACCGCCACCTTCCATTAATTTTCAGCTATATCGTGGCGTCTTGTTAATTGTAATTTTAATCACAATCTGATGCAATTAAATATGCAAAAATCTATGATTAAACTACTAATGCTTAGTTACTACTTCATGGAACAGGCTGTCAATGAAATATATAAGTCGTTCTCTGCTAGGAATTAATTTTTTGTTGACATAGTTTGGTCAGAAATCGTTCTATGAAAGACGTACTCTGCCCAGGCATTATTCTAGTATAGATATGCTTAGGTCAAGAATCATTCTGTAGTAGAGAAGCTCTGGTCAGGAAGCGTTTTAGTGGGCATGATAGCTGCTATTAAGCCACTGTCCTGACCATATGTGACCGCTTTCGTGAAGGTTTATATGTGGAATGAACTGCAGTCTTTTTTAGAACCTCTAGTGTTTTTTGCAGTCGATTTGTTTGTTTGTTTGAATGATGTTTAACGCCACTTTCAGCAATATCATAGCGTCCAGTTTTTATTGGGCGAGGAAGGCGGAGTATCCGGAAAAAAACCCCGACCGGCAAGAAAAATAGCAATAATTAAGATTGGAGTCGAGTGCATCGTGCCCGCGTTGAGACTCGAAATCCGCAATCTCAGTGTTGACAGAACACGTGATCAATAGTAGATTAACTACCTTAACCACTCAGCCACCGAGGCCTCTTTTTTGCAGTTGAACTTAAATAACTGAAGTTGTTTATATAGCCTTTTAAACTAATCTTAAAATGGATGACATATGTTGACCACTGTTATTTCGATGTAAAATATACATTATAGTCTTATCAATTATTCGTTAAATGGCTGAGACATGTCCACTGGAATATGTTTTCATATATAGGCTTAAGAAGGACACTTTCTTGTTTTTTCACATCTGATCTAATTCGTATAATACTGTAGTTGACCCTCACGTCCCAAATTTGGACGATCAACAGTCCAAATGTGATAGAAATATTCTGCAACCATTACGGTTCCTGTACAATATATTATATACTATATCGCAAAAGAAACGTCGCACAAAATTACAGATTCATAGACGTTTATTTAAAATTGATATAAAATTGATCAAATTCATTTCACAAAATCACATGAATGAATTACTGACTCTATGTTGTGTTTTCTCAAATGTCTGAATTATACAATAACACAACGTTGTGACGATTTAATGACACTTCAGTCAATTACGTCAATGTCCACCACTAGCACTTATCACAGTGGCACATCTTCGGTTCATGGAGTTGATCAAACGATTTATGAACGCCACTTGAATACGTCCCATACTCTTTGAAACGTCAGCGAATGTTCAGCTGCATTTGAAGGACTTGGCTGCTCTATAGTCAACCGTCCTATACAAGCTAAATGGGGTTAATTTAGCTCTGGACTTGAAGCTAGCCAGTCCATATCATTGACATTATTATGTTGTAAGAGATCCCTTGCTGCTCTAGTATACACCCGTGCTTTATCGTGCTAGAATGTCTTGTTTTGATGACGTGAGAAATGTGGCAAGATTTGGGGTCTCAATGATAGGTCGATGTATCGGGCAGCTGTTACACTATTGCCTATTCCTTGGACAGGGTTCTTGGTGATAACTGTACCAAGTTTTCTTGTAATCCAATTTCTCCCCATACCATTTTGTTTGGACCACCCCAAACGACGTTTCTTTTCAGGATACAACTGTCGTCAAAACGTTTTCCATTAATACTCCACACTCTAGTTCTGCCATCTGTTGTAGATACGCAGTACAGCTTTTGTAAGAAAAGATGATGTTAAGCAATTGCTTATTAGGCCTATTTTGTCTGCAAAGTCCATTGAAGACGTGCCTGTCGGTATCGGGGTGTTAGAACAGGACCTCTGCGGGACGACGACATCTGATGTTCCAGGCAGCTAAGCAACGACGAATTGTTTCAGCAATACTTGGTTGCTGGTGTGTTCTGACAGTATTTCATGCAGTTTCAGTAGCCGTTGTGAACCGATTTATTAGATGGTGATCTTGCGAGAGTTATTAACTTGTGGTCTACCATTTTGTGCTGTTTGTTTTATTGAAACGTATCCGCAGACGTTCAGTGGTCCGGGTAGCAGAGTTAAGGTCGTTGGCTAAAACCCCAACAGATGTCCCAGCGTGCAGTTTACCAATTGCTTGCTATCTCTGTTGTGGACTAAATCGTGGCATAGCTTCTGTGTCAAATTGATACTGATAACCCATTAAATTTGGTTGCACGTTTTATACCGAAGCACAAAAATCGTGAACATTTTAATTTTTCACATTTTTTCCCGCCAAGTGCCCTACAAAAGGGTTAACGTACAGAGGTTCAAAAAAATCAAAAATTTGATTTAATGTGACTTAAGATAGTGTTTTTTAATTGAAGTTTGTATTATAAAAATAAAAAAATATATATATACATATATATATATATATATATATATTATATTTTCTGTTTTTCAATAAATTTTCTAAAATGATACTTCCTTGTGGTTCAGTATATTTGTGTTGTATACGTATGGTATACGTGAAAAATTTCTGGTACCCAGTTCATAAAACGAGTAAACGCAACAAATGAACGCATAATTAGTCAACGTTTTTTTATGTACATTTCGCCTTTGAGGTGCTTGTACAATTCAACGTCATATCTCCCCAATTAGAAACAATTGCTATACGAAAAAGGAGAAAATGGTCCAAAAATGTCTCGCTTTTTCAAGTTTCTAAATCTCTTACAACTAAATTTGATGTTTTCTGGCGAAGTACATGGTATATTAATCAGTTTAACGTGACAAAGGTTAGTGGTTCTTTGGACACCAAATAGAGCTGAAAACGTGACATTAAACCTAATAAATAAAACAATTTAACTTATGTCCCAAACAGTATTCAAAACTAAATTTAATCATATAAGTTCATGGCTTAGCAGGTATCTTAGAATGATTCTTATTAAAATATACAGCAAAAAAAAATACAATAATGTTATGGTTAAAATCTGCAGTGAAATCAATGAAATACATATTTAAACTATTTTACATGAATTCTAGATCAAGGTTTGTATTGAACCACTTCCAGATCAATAAAGTTCGATCAATCAGTCAATATATCAACATTAAACAACGTTGTTTGGATGAGGTTTTGTTCAAAGATTGTCCTTACAAGAATTATCTTAACTAAATATTCAATTTTTCAAGTTTGTTTATTCAGAGTGAGTGAATTCCCTTTGCCGGGGACATTTATCTTTCAAATTAAACTACGTGCCGAACGAGTTGCCCTGAATCCTTAGTTCATTCAAATAAATGAAGATTTCATTTCTGTAAACAGACTAGAACCTTTGTACAAATATGCAACAAAAATAATTGACACCGAAAGTGATCCACTTTAAACCTCTACACCTGTTTTAAACTTGTGACGCTAAAGATTTGCTTTGTTACATGTATAGACAAAATAACAAATGTTTCTTTGTGTTAAATTTCACTTTAAACACGTGTTATTATACATAAAGATTTTTGACTTCTTCAGAACTCGGGCCCACGAAATTTACATTTACTGTCGTATTATTAGTATATCAAAAATGACACCAGGCGAAAAAATGCTTCAAGCTAAATAATTATTCGGATTACCACGCATTGTTATAATACACTTTCTCGGTATATAATTAGTGGATTATCAGATCGATATTTATACGGCCCTAATCTTCAGTTTATATACAATAGCAGATATATGAAATTGATAAGCTTATTATTCCTCGTAGCAAACTGAATGCTGAAAAGGAATGTGTACTGTGTGTTAAACGTCTCTTAATGTGGTAGAACGACTATTTTATTTGTTTTATTGATAACGGAATTTGGCCTTTGATGAGGGAGATTATTTTTCAATGGCAATAAGGAAATTTGAAGAGGTTCGTTAAAGTCTTGTACATAGTTTGGATTTCGGATAATAGTTCGAGCACTTGTTAATAAATACAGTAAGTATTGTTTAATTTTTAATATTTTGAATATATAATAATTTCTATAGTATATCGATGCATCGCCTATCTGATCCGATATTTCATTTACGTACTATTATTATAACGACTCCGATATCTCCTACTTTCAGATAATTTCCATGCAGGAATGTACAGTGGCCTTGAATACAGTTGAAATACTAAAACATAATTTAAAGTTTACCCGATATTGATTTTGATTGAGACTACAAATAATCATTAGTTTAATATAAAAAATTGGTAAAAATTTTAAAAAAAATTAATAATTAAAAAATTTTCACAAGCAATGATTAAGATACGGAAATCTTAAAATAAAAAATAATATTCAGTTAAGAAGTTGACCATTGTAAAATATTTTCTACTTAAACATCCTCCCAAGTCGGGGGGTCTGAATCCCTGGCTTCGGAGAATGATACTTAAATTGATAGCTAAGAAGAGGGCACAATTTTTTGTTAGAAAAAGCTAAATGTGTTTTTGATAAACTATTATTTTATTGTTAGTGTGTCTTTCTTTATTCCACTTCTATTAATAATATTATTTCAAAGCTAACGTCGTGAGAGGTTTGTAAAATTTAAGATTTCGTAGTTTAGTTCATATCAAATTTTGCCCGTTTTACAAAGAATTCAGGTGACAAAGGTTTTCGGATTAACGGAGTTTCGGCTTTGTGTAAACTTGCGATTTCGCGCATGGAGCTTTTTTAAATTGTGACATGTTGAATTGATTGAACTTGTCAAAATCGGACAATCGAACGCCACATGATACTTTTAAAAATACGGAGAAAATGTCAGAAAAATTAGTTATCTCAAAATAATTTGATTTTTTCATTGAACAACTGAGGCGGTTCCCGCAGTGATATTCTTTTTACAGTCTTTTTTAAATATTAGACACCTATAAAATTTTACGGGTAATTTCTTTCAAATTAGTTGGAATTTAAACTGTGATTTTCATTTTTACAAAAAGATGGGAACGACAGTAAAACAGCAAAAATTTAATTTCGGACCGGAGTTAAAGTGTAACTACTCAACCTCATCAGGAACACTTGTACTTTGTTAAATTTCACAAGTTCGGGTCATAAAATGTTCTTTTTGTCAGATAATGGAGAAATGAAAGATCGTATCTTTAATGTGAAGTTCATGAACTTAAAATCTTATGCCGACCAGTGTTACGGTATTTAAAATTAAGGAAAGGATTCAGCGACGAACAATCTGCATGTCTGTAAACCGTTGACAATTGTATTTTGATTTCTTGTTTTATGTTTGTTCCGTTCCAGGATGTTTGGATTAAAAGTTCCCGTTTGTCAGAGTATAGGATCCCCGGATTTTGACAATGTCAATACAATATTATCAAACAGGTATGTTACTTTGTTTACAAGAAAATTCTTGAAAAGGACAAACAGTTGTAAGAAGGCTTCCAGTGGCGGATCCAAGGTGGCAGGAAGGGGGGGGGGGTTAGAGGGGTCCATTAACAGGTTAACAATTTTATATATTCCCAAAACAAATAATTTATAATACCGATAATTGATGAAAGCAATTTACACGAGAAAACCGAAAACAGTGAGTTCAAAAATCGAAAAAAAAAACAGATAACAACAGAATGTCATCGAAGGGCAATACTATTAAAAGCAAACGGGTTTTTTTTTATTTTCATCATAACAGTTAACAACAATGTCCATTTTTAAGAAAACAGATAACAGCTAATAGTTGAAAAACAGTTAACAGTTGCTTTATTTAAAAAAAAACAGTTAACACGCCTGTAAAAATGCCCAAAAACACATTAACAGAAACTGAGATCTTGCACCCTCTCATGAAGGGGGCGCCCTTACAAAGAAGCATCTGCAAAATGCGTCTTTTAGCCTCTGTAATAGAAAATGTGTCCATTGCCTAACCTTATGGGAAAAGCGAACCCCCTTTTATGAGAAATCCTGGTTCCACCACAGGTTTCATTTGTGTTAGTCATTCAAATAACACAAAATCTTCCCTATTATCATTTACATAAATTTCGTTCATGCTAGTTTAACTAATACTTATTGTGAACTGGCACGTGCGAAATAGATGTACATTTTTTTATTTATACACTTATTTTTTATCTGCTATTTATGGTATTGTTGAATAGGTGAAAATCACAGACAAATTAACGCTTACCTTCAAATTTATGAAAGTTTAGCTGAGCCTTTGAAATTGTGGTATTTTAAACATTTTGTGATAATTCTAAAATGAACAGATACTCTAAAGTAACCGATTTCACCGACACCTACAATTAAGTATAATTTAATCGACACATTTTGACAACAAACCCCAAATTGTGTCTTTTAACAACTCAACTTTTAATTTTACTTAATTCATAAATCATATATATGTCCATGGGGAGCATTTGTCATTAATTACATCAATAGTTAATTAAATCATTATTCTCTGCTACGTCCTTGGACAATAATATTTCTTAATTGAAGTTGGAGATAGTACTTGTTGACACTACCGTCTTGTAATACAACAAAGATCTATTGATTAATAAGAAATAAGTAAATTATTAAGTAGTACAAAATTATGACGGGACAGTATAATACTGAGATGGTTAACGAAATATATGCATTTTGGTTTTAAATATCTCTCGGGACGTTGGCGCAGGAACCAAACTAGTCCCAGGTGAAGCAAATGGTATGCAATGAACCGAGACATGTCTTTTGTTTTATATTTTGGGTCTCGTCTAATGGTAAAATAAATTTTATTAATTGAATAGACCAGTCAAAGTTGAAAAAATGTTGATAAATAAATAAATAAATAAATAAATACACCAGGTGCACTGTAAATAAGAAAAGTGAAAACATAAATGTTCTTCCACGGAGAGGTTTATATCCACTGTTTACATCATATCAAGGTGTTAAATAGCTTTATAATTATTTATTTATGTGCCCGACCAGGTGAGCCTGTAAATTATCTGCACATAAATTATATATATGAAGGTAATATTATTCTTTCATTCTCAAACATCGCATTTATTTTCTCATATAAAACACGCACAGAAACGACGCGAATCAAATTCAGAGAAATAACTAATTTAAATGGTCTTCGGCTATGAAAAATTGAAAAATTAATTACACAAATTTTTATTATTATTCTCGATGTTTACCATTAAACCATTAAAACGCAATTGTTATTCAATATATGTAATTTACAAAACTAGTCCATAAATAATTCTTAACAAATACGTAAAAATGTTACTTTAAAGAAACATTTTAGACAAGGAGAAATGACAGACCAAGCAACAAAATGATAAAAACTGAACTAGCAACGAACTGTGAAATAGTCTGTGCAAAAATTAACATTAGTTGATCTAGACACCAACTGATATCGGTACAGCACCAGAACAACTTCAAATGCCACAAACAAACAATTAATGTAGACAGTGACTTAGTTAGAATTCTAATGCAATATTGGAAGTAAAATAGGTTCTGATTGGTTAATGTGAATTACTTTTTGGCATCAATTCTACGATTGATGCTGGCGGACATAGACGAATGCACAGATGCTAATACTGGTCAATAAAAATGCCAAATGCTTATCTTTTCAGTCGGTTTTTATTGATATTGCATGATAAATATAGTTAACCGTAATTTAGTTTTGAAGATTTGTCGGCATCTATTGGTGTTTGAATAGTCGGAAAGATTTTGTTTAGTTGTTCCACTAACGCATCGCCAGTAAACTCAATTTGCGGCCATTAAAGCCCCACTTAAAGCAGACAAATCTTTAATATAATATAGCTAGCTACTGGCCTGTAAACTAACCAGACGAAGACAAAGCTAAACAACTTTTCCAGTACATAAAATCCACAAGAACATACACATCTAGCATCCCAAATATAGATGGACTGGGTCTTTATATTCGGTTATATTTAACCGAGCGATAGCGATGTAGAAAGTAAGAATGTAAAGGTCCAGCCCATGTGTGAGTACAACGTCATACCCAGAGTGTATTACATTTCTAATATGACAAAATCCCGCGTTGTTCGAATGAAGCGGGCTATATACGCCGTGATTTTCTGGCCACATTTATGATGAAAAATTTTCTGTTTAGAAATCATGCCAAATTTGCAATGAACGGTGGACAAAATACACTTTAACGAAAGATTTCTCAACTACTTTACCATAATGTGCCTCCGATCGATATGGCTTAGTTATATATTTGTATTTCAATCGAACTTCAAAATTCGGCCGGTTACATTGTGACATCGCAAAAATTCTTGTGACGGTACGTCGCATTGCGCGTGTGCGAAATATAGATATATCGAGTATTATATTGTTTGGTGCTATAAGAATTGTTTATTTATTTGAGAATAAAATGTATTTTATATCACAGTTTAATAAAACTTCCAAAAAAAATTTCCAAATTTTATAAATCGCCGACATTTGTAAAATTAATACCAAAAACAAAAACACAGGCAAACAAAACACTCGGTCGACCAAAACCGCTTATATATTTGTGCCGTTTGGGAGCCTAGCTAGCTCATCCGAATCAGTATTAAAACTGAAGTGGTTCATCGGCCATCGCTGGGTCTGCCTGATATATATATACACACATACGGCAATACTAGTAGGGTATCTCACATGATGAACGCAATAAATTAAGCATCACATGATATACATACATCACACTGTACCAGCTCCAGTCATATCCAGAAAACTTATCCACTCATATCCAGAAATAAATAGGTCCACATAAGAGGACTCTCAAGGATTTCCAATTTTCTTTAGGGAAATACTGGACGCAATGATACAATGAAGAAAAAAAAGATAAAAATTGCGTTGATATACCTTAAAATAAAAAGATACGACTTCTCTAACAGATACTCATGTATGCATTACAACAGAAGAATTAGTTTCATGCATTCATCAGTGTTCAGATACAATATTATGATACTTCATTTGACATTTGTTGCTCAAAATGTGATTACCTTCAAATAATTACCAAAATTTTGAAATTGCAATAAAATATTTACGTATAGTCTAAACAGCTAGGTTTTGCTTTTTTTTTTAATTTTCTCCTCAAGTTTGAAAATGATTTCTCTTAATTTGAGACCGACACGGTAATTATGGAATAAATTCATGAGATAATTGTATAATTAACTATTTCTGTTCAAATATTCAAAATATTAGTTGACTGAACGATTTATTTATTTTAAATTTAATACGTAATTTCTGGAGAAATTTAAGGTTTCTTTAATATTTTTGAAACACTTCGCCGGCTATGTTTTAAACTGAGCTTATAGAACCAACGTAATTCCTAAGAATTTTGTCGAAAAAACTTAAACATTTGTATTTTTAAAAAATTGTCAGATATAATATTTTCTATAGTAGACATAGTAGGATAGTGAATTATTTTATTGTCTTATTTATTTATTTATGTCAATTATTGGTCCGAGTTGTCCTATAAACAGGGCCGGCTTGTCTCGAATATTGGGCCGAGATGTCTCGGGCCGAATTGTACTCGGGCCGAGTTGTCTGGCTACCGGATAATTATATATTTTGTTAATCAATTGATTAATGTACTCAAGTGTTGAACAACAGACCCAAAGGCTGTTCTATTTGGATTCATTCGACAAACTAGAAAACCTGGGATACTTTTTGGCAACAACATTAAATAAAATATTTCTTTTTGTTCCGAATTTTGAACAGACACATACAAAATGTGTTTCATCTTCAATATCCTCAGACGATCAGTTTGTACAAGTTCTGTCAGACCTAGGTGTATTAGAAAAACGCCCTATTTCAATTTGCAATATATGGGCTGATATGCGAAATCTGCAGAGAGCTTTTCTTTGATCCGAATTGTTTATTTTCGATAAAGAAATTTTAAAGCCAAAATGATCCTTGACTCCAAAATGGGCACATAGTTTTCCATCAAGTTTAGACTTTCTGTAATTATACCAAATGTCTGAAAGCTTTTTCAAGCATCTTTTAAAATTTATATCTGCTGTAATTATTTGAATCTGTATTTATACAAATGTAGTGGTTTACTTGGTCGAAGGCAATAAATACACATGACCTATTTAAAATTTAGCCCGTCCCACGAAAAAAAAGCGTTGGACGGCAGAGGATTCTCGGACTATTCAGGATTGAGTTTCAGGTGTCAAGACAGTAAAGGGGACCAATCAAATTTAGAACATATTAGGAAAATAGTACTTACAAACAAATAGTCCTGTTTATCTTAGTGTATATTAAAAACTACTAACTGGATTTTAATGAATGAAAGTTTTTCTAAAAGGTGAATATACTGGAGAAATTTTGAGTCCTAACTTGCTCTGTTCTAAATGGTGTTTTATGTTTTTATGTCACATTCACTACATGACCTATAATATACCAAGATTTTCTGAAAAGAAAGTGCTATTTTTAGAGTGGGGTTTACCCCGAAAGCTGGTTTTCTCTTCACTCTCGTTAAAGGAGGTGGAAATTGTAATGTTGATCACGTGACGTCATAAAAAATTTAGGGCACTTTTAGTTTACAACGGCAACGTTTGTTACGAAATGGGACGACGTAAGAAAGAGGATGCAAAACGAAACCCTTGCTGTGTTGTGCCAGGGTGCATAGCCAACACTAAAAATAAATTTATGGAAAGGTAGTCAAGTTTTATTCCGTTTATGCCGTTCACACGATGTTAAAAGTCGGTGCGTAAAGGAAAGCACTCTCCGGCACAGAGAACATAACTGGTTCCCAGATATAACCTCTGCCACACGTCATTCGCCATTTACTGCGGTTCTACATTTGTCGTCTGCTTGTAACGTTTGTAAACAAAGAATGATGTGTGTACATTAATACACGAGATCGTTTTAATTTTTATATAGTCTATTTATATACATTTGATACAGTTTTACATTGCAATTACTGCGTTTGTACGCGAGGCATATCTGCCATGAGAGATATCTCTCACAATGTCAACCAATGGTATGGCAGAGGTGATTGTGGTTGACGTAGGATACCCAGAATCCTTTGCGTGGAGATTGAAAGGAAAGTGCCCTAAATAAAATCACGTGATACCATAAATCACGTGATAAGATACATCTAACTACCTATCTTGAAAACGGCGTATTAAAGAGGTCATGAAATTTTGAAAGAACATAGGCCTGTCACGTACGATTCTGGATATATATGATGTCGGTCAAGTTAAACTTAAGGTTAAAGAGCTGCGCTAATTAAAACAAGTACTATCTTTAAAAAAGATAACCTACGCAGTAAAGATATAAATTGAGTTATGCATTGAACTACGAATCGCCTTTATTGTCATACAAATTCCCCGTTTCAATAGACCAGAAATGTTTGATGGAAATTTTTTGGGGTAAGTACTGACGGACAATTATTACTACGTGAATGAAATCATGAACCTATAAATTAACACTAGTCCAAGATGAAACGAGTTTGAAATTATTCATTTATACATGTGTGCCCCCTTTTATTTACGTGTTTTCGATATTAACAGATTTACCAAGCATACAGTTAACCTAAAATTGATAATGTACATACAACTACATGTACTTTGCTGTACATGTACATGTATTCCAGAAAGTTTATTGCTATTATGTATTGAAACTCAATGCCTAAGATATAGAAATGAAGTTTTTCTGCGAGCACCAAAGCAGTTATACAATAATGTAAACAAATTGAATATTAGAAATTTTTAAATAAAATGTTTATAGTTTAAAATTTACTGAATAAGCAAAGTATACTTTACAATTAGAGCCACAACTCTCTATCTATGTGTGTACTACGACGGACGCCCAAGAACAATAATACATTTAATTTAATATCAACATGAATATAAAATGATTGTTAATTTGTATTTAGAAATTAATTAAAATTTCGTCTCTTCGTCTTTTTTATCCCCCATAAAAGCCCGCTAAAATCCAGCGTGTTAATATGCATTTAATTTGCGCTGTACTTAAAAAAAAAAAATTTAACATTTTTGTACAAGTTGTTTGATATAAAATTTTACAAACTGCAGCCCATCTCTATCGTTCGTTATACTTAAATTGCACTATAAAATAATTTTATAAACAAACAGACGGTAAAATCTAATAATAATAGTACACAATTTGAAAGGTGAATTACCACCCTGTTCCGAGCCCCTGTCCAATTTACCACCCTGTTCCGAACCCCCGTCCAATTGGTTTTTAACCAATCAAGAAACAGAATTACGAGAGGTGAAGTGTCATGAGGTCAAAGGGTAAAAAGTGAATATAATACCGACTGCGTCGGAAAAATAACAAATTTCCGTCCGACCAAGGGCATTAAGTTGTCGGTGTAGGACGTAAAAAACTCCCCAAGACAAGACAAATAACAAATTTAGTAGAAAATCTTAAAGAATTGGATTAGTGTTTTCTCCCCTTCATCAATCCGCAGCAGTTGGTTTCGGATATTAGAATTGCTTAAACAGGAAGTAGCAAAAATTTAGTTGTCAATTTTGTAAGGGCTGTAGATCTTTTCACTAAATTTAAACACAAAAGGGTATAATATTTTGATTTTTGCTCATACGTCAGGATTGATCTTGATCTAAAAAGGGAGAGATCTTAATGCAAGTTCCTAACATGTAAAAACAACTTATAATATTTTAAGGGACTGTTAACTGTTAACCGTGCAAAGTTTGAACCCTGATATAGTCTAGTCGATTGTACTAGGGCCACACACTCGAATTTCGTACATACTCAAATTTTGGCGATTTTCCTTCATTCAGCAATGTACACAATGAACCCAATGCTTAATTACTTTAAAAATATCGTGCATTTATTGCTCTAACCAAATCATTTGGCAAATGACGCCTAAATCACAGGGGTTTGTAAAAATAGATTTACTTACGCTTTCGATTGATACTGGGTCGATTTTGTTATAGTGTGGGAGAAGAGAAGAAACAGAGTCTATACCCGCCAACTTTCAAAAAAAAAAATTAAAAATATTTCTTTACTCCTATCTATATGGGTTTGTAATTATTTCTCTTCCGAATTGAATTATCTTCATGAAAAAACCTACCTTTATGTTTCTAATGTCATTTAACTCTCAAATTTTAATAATTTCCACCAGTTTGAAATGAAATGGACAATAACCCTGGCCGGAAGTGGACTTTATCGTTACTGAGAAAGTGAGTACCGAAAGGCCTCAAAGACGACAAACGATAAAGTCACCACAAATCTTACACAAAATACTAGCTACAATAATGTAGCTCCTTTGATTTTTTTCTCTGCAAGATAAAAAAAATTCAAAGGAGATTCATTATTTTAACTATGCAAACACATTTAATATCTTGGTAAACTAATAGCAAGTAAACAAAAACCTGCTTCTGAAAAGTTGATCCAGGACAGTATTGTTAAATATTTTCTTGCTTGTGTAACGAACCCAATGATCATTTTTATAGCAGAAACGTCTCTATTGCAAAACAATAAACATTGTATTTTTAATAAATTACAATTTAATTATTTGTGAACACTATTGCATAGAACTTGATGTATGGTTATATTTTTCAGCTTGTTCAGTAAGAAAGAAAATTCCTCCTGTCCAAACACAGACCATAAAGGAAACATTTTCTATGTAGAAGTTGCAGATAAATGTAAACATCCCAGTGTGAAGAATTTAAAAGACAGTATCATTGATGACATTGGATATGGAACAGATAATGAATTGAATAATATCTCAAATAAAAAGAACACAGAAATAATCTTAGAGGATGGAACTCTCCTGTCAAAGGAGGAGTGTAATTCTATAAATTGTAGATGTTACCAAAATGACAAAGATCCTGATTTTTTCAGGATGGATAATTTAGTTCAGTTTAAAATTCCTGTTAAGCATGTGAATGTTTCAAAACTTATCGGAGATACCCCGAAACCACGTACCTACATAGGAAGATATGTTTGTAAAGAATTGTTAGGAATTATTCCAGGTCATTTTAAAACATCAAAAACATCCAGTAACCAAAGACTATGTATACGAGGGCTAGATCCATCAAAAGATATTCTGAAGAAAAGAAAAATTCAGATTGGTAAGTACTGAAAAATAAAATAAAATTCTTCAGTATATACTTAACCTATTATATTGCCATCAGTGTCGATGGTAATCATTTTCTTTTACAGTACATGCATATACAGCTACATCTTGGGTACAGTTTACTTTTATCCAAGGTCAAATGAAAATCATTTTCACATGGCCCCACACATCGGAGCACCTGTCTAATTTCAACTATACTTTGACCTCATATATTGAAAAAAAATAGTAAACAAATACTTAAGGTATCCGACCCATAATTGAAGTTACCGTTTAATATTTTTTTCCTATAAAACAATACAGCTGTATTAAATCTATTGATTATTAATTATACGGTTTTCGTTTGAGTCAATGTCAAAAACAAATGTGATTTGTAATAAAAAAAGTTAATAGCTATATAGTATTTCCGATGTTTGCCGAACACTGCCGAGGTCTGCTCCATTGAAAAACAATGGACATCCGTTACACCAGCTATGATCACGTGGTCAATTGTGGTCCGGATACCTTAATATCTCCTGTTTTAAAATTATACCTGCAAGTTTTATGATAAATTGTATGTCTACTCCATATTGGTTAAAGAAGACAAGCTAAATACAGAAATGTTTTTTGTCCATGTTTCAGGGGATTGTTTACGACTTGTAAATGGACAGGAAGTCACATGGAGTAATATAGATGAAGTGTTCACCAGACTGTGTTCGTTATCAGAGGTAAATACATTAATACATGTACATTGTTGCAGTTGTACAGACATAATGAGTGTTCTTTTTTTCTTTTTTTCCTTATTTTCATGTTGTTTCCATAACATACATTGTACAAGTTAAATGTGCTAGATGGGACATTAAAGGTGAAATGTTCACATTAATGGCACGAGTTAAAATCAACCACAGCCTAATTTAATACTGAAGATAAAAACAAAAAATTTTACTAACATACTGGTACTTCAGGAACCTATAATAAAAGGGACTGGGATATTATAACACATCATGTACATTGTAGTTATTTTTATTGTGTCACCTGCTGAATATTAGTTGCTGAAGGTTAGATATACATGTGTATATATACATGTAGGTAATGGCGTTGTTAACACGACATTTGATTTATATCTTTGTAAGCTAAAGCCATTGGCCCATCAACTTTGGTCCAGTGGTATCTTATGATATATGTAAATAATTGTCAGTCGGTGACCTGTCAACTGACCTTGACCTTGATTTCACAGTCCAGTGGCTATGATAAAGCTTTTGCATAAGGCCAGTTCGGTGTCATTTTCCCTCAATTTCACCATCACCATCCAGGCAGTGACTATGTTAGAGTTATTATACCCCCACAAACTTGTTTATGGGTGGTATATAGGAATCACCCTGTCTGTCTGTCTGTCCGTCAGTCCATCTGTCCACATCCCTTGTAAGCGCAACTCCTCCTAAACCGCTTAAAGAAATTTAATGAAACTTAGCATAATGGAAGTATATTACATGTAGATGTGCATGAAGGATTTTTATTGACCTCAATTATCATTAAGGGGAGATAATTGGACTTGAAAGCGAAGCATGGGTATCTCTTTGTGAGCGTGCTCTGTTTCTGTTAGGTTTGCGACTATAACCTGAACAAGTACCAGCTTTGGTAAGCATCTGATTTTGAACTCTGACATTGGTTTCTCATTTGTAAGACAGATTATATGTTTTTGATTAATCAAATATGAAAAACCCCAAAAACCATATAGTTCTGGAGATATTTTTACATGTTCCATTTACTAGTACATGGTTAAAGCCTATGCAGTTCTTTTCATTTTAAGTCTTGGCTGTAGCATGGAATACTACAGCAAAGGCTAAAACAACATTGGAAGGCAGAATTTTTTTTAGTTATACATGTACACTTTCAGACATAAAGGTAAATGAATTTAGCTGTGAAACTGATTGCTTTTGTTCATATATAAATAAATATAAAAGAATAGATTAAAATCACTCTGTGAGACTCTTAAATTTTTTAAATTATTTCTGGAAGTTTTTTTTTGTGCTTGGTTGATAACATCAAAGTTGTTATTAAATAAATTATTTAAAGTTGAAAAGAAAATAATTTTATTGCTCTTATTTATATTTGTTATCTACAGAATCATTTTTTCTTAATAACATTTTTTCTGAGTTTAATTTAAGTATAATTTGACAGATAGAAATGAAACTCCCATAGAAGCAGTGTTTCTGTAAATTTATTTAAACGTGTGTATTTCACATTCAATATAAACTGTTAAAAACTTGTTCTGTTGTAATCCAAATCTTGTGACCCTAATTTATACGTGTGTACTCTGGACACAGGGTGTTCAGGAAATTCCTACTAGGCTCAGATTGCAAAATAATTGTTCTAATAATTATTATTGATATACAATATTTCTAGATAAGTTGTATACATGTAAGAGGAGTTAACTGAACAGGAATCTGACAATTCAATTAATCAATCCAAGACAGGACTAAATATTACTTAAAACGCATGAAAACAAAAAATGTATGTCTATGTGACACTGTTGTCACACTTGGCACATATTGGTAAACACTGCCCTTTTTTCTAAGTTCACCAAACCCTGAAATATTTGGCACACCTTGACAGAATTTTGCCAGTGAAGAGATCTCATCATGTTGTAACTGTGTACCATCTTTCTTGAAGATATGAAGTCATCTTCATAAAAAAAAAACTTCAATGGAAAGGTAAAGCTGAGGTACTAGTAGTACAGACGAACCTAGGGACAGACCGAAAAGCTATGTGTCCCTAACTTTCGTTGGCAGGACATAATAAAATAACAAGACAAATTATAAGAGGGCCTAAATAATTGCATTTAAACAAATCTTGTGTGGTTTAAATATGGTATAAATATGGTTCAGAGCAGGCATATAGTTATGTAGACAAATTGTAGTTTTTTGTCCTCTGCCGCAAAGGGACTTAGTAATGGTCTGCATCTTTGCATCAGTGCTTCCATCTGTCTGTCACACTTTTGTGGACACAACTCTTCTGAAACTGCTGAATGGATTTTGTTAAAATTTTGTAAGATTGTTAGTCACCATATGTAGTTGATCATATCGCAACAACATTTTTATAAGGATTATGGGACATTATCAAGCATTTTAGGTGAAAGAAAATTTTGGTGGACACAACTCCTCTGAAACCGCTTAACAGATTGCTTTGATATTTGGTAGATTTAATTGTTATGATAGGTAGATGTGCATACTAATTGGTCAATTTGATTTGCCAAATTTTGTAGGAGTTATGGTACTTTAACTGTTTCAGCAATAAAATACAATGGTACTAGTACATGTAGATCTTGTGGATGCATCTCCTCTGAAACCGCTTGAAGGATTGCTTTGGTATTTGGTAGGATTAATTGTTATGATGTGTAGGTGTGCATACTTTACCCCGATTTTGATTTGTCATACTTTGTAGGAGTTGTGGGACTTTTACCATCCATCTCAGCAATATAATAAAATGGTAGATCTTATTGAAATTTCTTATTTTAAGTTGTCAACAGTAAAAATTTGATTTGTGAAATGAATTGTGTATAAAACTGCTCTCTGCTCATTTTTCAATTATTTTTGTCAGATTCTCTGGTCCTATCATTAATTATTTTTCCCCTGATCCCAACTTTTATTTCCCAATTTCATTACAGCATTATAAAAACTAAACTTAAACGAAATGATATCATACTTAATATTTTTCCATGGCTTTGAAGATTTAAAACATGTTCATACAAATTAAACCTAAGCAAAATAAAAAAAATGTGTTTTCCTCCAAAAATTTTAAAAAATTACTTGCTTTGACCTATCCTTATTATTTGTACACTAAATTCGGTATGGGAACAAGTTAAAATAAAGATAGAAAATTTAGTTTTGTGTAGCAGCTACAATGCTCCCTATCTTTTTTATGACAGCTGTACAAACAATTAACATGTACAAGAATGTGTGTGATATTGTCCAAACATGACATTCAATAAGGTCCATGGGCAGGCCACAACAAAAATTGTGTCTGTTTCCAGATTTATGTACGTCAGGTACGTTGGCGCATGCGTGATGTACAATTTTGACCACACATGTTTTTCCATCAAGTTGTCATATTTTCTAAGCAATATAACATACAAACAATTCATTCCTATTGTTTCAAAATACTGTTGCAATAACATATTCTACAAAATGGATGAACAAATCTGTGCTCATAATTAGGTTATCACCTGTTGTGTTAACCATATTACGTAATTAACACTTGACTGAAGTGAATGAGAACTCAATAAACACATGTGTCAGTGACAGGAAATAGCCTTAGGGTTGATTTTTTAATAAAATATTTATATCTAGCGGAAATTAAAGGTATTAAATCCAACTAAAAGATATTTATAATATTGACCAAGTAAAATATCACTTTTTTAGATGTCCGATTTGACTAAGCCTTAGTCGGACATTTCACTGTAAATGTTGGACATGTTCCGGCAAATATGACCGTTTCCAGACCCTTGGTTTCCACTATATCTGTGTACTCCCTCCCCCCCCCCAAAAAATGCCATTAGTCAAAAATTTTAATGTGTTTCAAGAATTTTTTTTTTTTTTTCATTTGTGCATACTTAAACTTGATATAGTGTAATAAAAGAAAATTAAAAAAAATTGAAAACCTGAAAACTTAATTATTATCTTAGATACTGAAAAAACCCAATAAAGTTCATATACATGTACAATTGTGTCTAAAAACAACAAAATCTTGTCTGTGTCTGTTAAAGAAGGTATTAAGTGTGGCCCCAGACTTTCACTATTTATAACATGACAACTGCCTCCTTGAAAACTTCTTCAGTCCTCCACCGGAATTGTACATAGATCAGCTCTGTGGGGTCTGACTAGTTAATAATACAAACAAACTGTAGTTTTACCATGTTTTATTTTGTAATTTTATTTCAATCACAATGAAACAATTCCATTTCATTTTTCAAACACTTTAAACGTATAGATAAGTGGCTATTTTATATACAGCTTTGACCCATCCCTCCAGAGTTTGATGAAATTTTAATTTAAATTAGATTTCTTCAGTTTATTTTCACAAGATTTTTCAATTTAAAATTCTACACACTTGACCCTCATAAAACAAACATGACAGGATTATTCTTTCCTTTTTCTCATTAAGGCTAGGATGTTAAAATATTTTCAGAAATAATTTAGAGTCTTATTTTAAAATCAGCTTATTTATTTCACCGCAAGGTACTTATTTAGACCCAAGCTGTTTAAAACACAATGCTTTGAAGCCTGTTATATGTTGATTAGTCAACGGATCAAATCAGGTTCAACTTTTAATCCATCTTAGAATTAAATTTAAGCCGTGTGCCATGCCATAACCTTATAATATGCTTACTGTAACAAGTCATTCAGTGTTTCAGAAGACACTAATTACATGAAGGTTTTACATTTTTATATAGCATTACATTTTTAGTACACATATACTAATGTACCAACCTTTTTTTTTTCAGGTAGGGGGATATAAAAAAAAATAGACTTCATTCCGACAAAAACAAATTTATAAAAAAAAATTTGGTGACTAGTTTGGTCTTTAAATTAAATGAATTGTAAGGTTTAGGTTTATTTCCTCATTATATTTAAAAAAAAATCATTTAACTTTGCTGACAATTTATGTTAATTAGTAGTCCCCTACCGGCATCGCTGAAAGGGAACTATAGAATTGCACTCCGTCTGTCAAACACATTTTCCTGACATTTTTTCTAAATGGTTGCAGATATTGAGCTGATATTTGGTATGATTTTCAACAATTATGGGTTACAGATCAGGTTGGAATTTCATTCTAGCCCAATGATTTTTGACTAAATTATGGCCCTAGGACCTAAAGAAATTTCTTAAAAATAAGTTTTCCTGACTTTTTTTTAAATCGTTGGAGATATTTGGCTGATATTTAATATACATGTAAGTGTCAACCATCATCAGTTACAGATGATTAAGTTTTAATGTTGTTCCTGTCCGATGATGTTTGACAAAATTATGGCCCTTGGACTGCGGGTAGGGGACTTACATGTACATGTAGTATTGCATATATATGCTATCCACACTTGTTGTTTGAAATTCATTTAAAAAAAATTTCTGCATATATCAGTTCATGCATCAGTGTACCAACCTTCCTATATATGTACACAAGAGATCAAATTTTATAATAGGGAGAATGAATATACAGGATATTTCTTCACCTAAAATCATTTATTTTTGTTATAATGTCACAAAGATACTAGTAGTTTCATGGTAAAATCTGAATGAATGCCAAATTTTAAATGAACAATTCTACTATGGAAGCAGTAATTCCTATTTGAGTCTAAATTAAAATTCATCATCATTTAGAACTCATTATAAGACAGTAACATCCTTATACCAACCAGTGCATAAACCAAGTTAACTCGGAATGACAGTTTACATTTATTTACTGTGTTTATAATTGTGCCTTGACATGGCTTTAATATATATTTTAATTTTACTGGGAAATGTACATGTACCCTGCAGGTATAGCCCTTATTTAAACATTTCACAAATCCCCATATACATGTATGACGTTGTAGTCTAGACAAAGATTTACCACTAAATTGTTCATAAATTCTATGTAAACTATAAGAAAAACATATACTGTAAAATTAATTATCTTTATGTTTACAATATTTTCTGGGCTACAAATTGCACCTAAATAGAATACATATTTTTAAGAACATTTAATGTTTTCATACATATTTAAGTCACACATTTGTATTGGTCCTCATCTGTATTTACTCAAGACTGCATAAAATGCCAAAAAACATGTTTTCAACTCGAAATTGTTGATATTATGGAGGGTCACGTAAAATGAACTAAATAATTTTAATTAAAAGGTGGTATTTCAGATCTTTGTTTAACCAATTTAACTTTTTTAAAGCAAAATACACTCCATAAGAAATTGTGAAAGCATTTTTTTTTTATGTGGTTTTAATTTTTCACCTTATCATTACATCCAATTTTTTTTTATGGAGAAGCTGCATTGCCCTGTAAGCATCATACAGCAAAACTAAAATATATTAGTTGGAAACCAGTATCACATATCACCTTTAGCCAAGTGGTTAAGGTAGAAAGTCACTGATCACATGCATGCCTGTCAACACTGAGGTGTGGGTTTGAGTCTTACTTCAGGCAAATTGTGCTCGACTCTAACCTAATTTGACTAGGATTGTCATTTTTCCTGCTAAAGATGGGATGGTTTTACTGGTGCTACTTCTTCCTACCCCAATAGAAGCTGAATGCCATGCTATTGCTAAGCTGAAAAAATATTGCTAAATGTTGCATTAAACCCCACTCAAACAAATAAACTAAACAGCTTAAGTTACAACACTAGTAAAAATGTCATGCATGTGACACATATTAAACATGCACATTTCACATGTGTATTACATGTTGAACCAAATACTAGTACCTTCCATGTACAGGTATCACAGGTGTTTTAAATAACACATTTGATAACATGTGAGTCACATGTTTGATCCTTATACTAGTACCTTCCATGTACAGGTATCACAGGTGTTTTAAATAACACATTTGATCACAGGTGAGTCACATGTTTGATCCTTATACTAGTACCTTCCATGTACAGGTATCACAGGTGTTTTAAATAACACATTTGATCACATGTGAGTCACATGTTTGATCCTTATACTAGTACCTTCCATGTACAGGTATCACAGGTGTTTTAAATAACACATTTGATCACATGTGAGTCACATGTTTGATCCTTATACTAGTACCTTCCATGTACTGGTATCACAGGTGTTTTAAATAACACATTTGATCACAGGTGAGTCACATGTTTGATCCTTATACTAGTACCTTCCATGTACAGGTATCACAGGTGTTTTAAATAACACATTTGATCACATGTGAGTCACATGTTTGATCCTTATACTAGTACCTTCCATGTACAGGTATCACAGGTGTTTTAAATAACACATTTGATCACATGTGAGTCACATGTTTGATCCTTATACTAGTACCTTCCATGTACAGGTATCACAGGTGTTTTAAATAACACATTTGATCACATGTGAGTCACATGTTTGATCCTTATACTAGTACCTTCCATGTACAGGTATCACAGGTGTTTTAAATAACACATTTGATCACATGTGAGTCACATGTTTGATCCTTATACTAGTACCTTCCATGTACAGGTATCACAGGTGTTTTAAATAACACATTTGATCACATGTGAGTCACATGTTTGATCCTTATACTAGTACCTTCCATGTACAGGTATCACAGGTGTTTTAAATTACACATTTGATCACATGTGAGTCACATGTTTGATCCTTATACTAGTACCTTCCATGTACAGGTATCACAGGTGTTTTAAATTACACATTTGATCACATGTTTGGCATTTTAGCCTAGCACTAGTACATTATTACATTGGGGCGGGTGGGGGGGGGCTCTGTGGTCAAGTGGTTAAGGTTGTCTACCATTGATCATGTGGTCTGTCAACATTGAGGTTTGCGAATCAAGTTTTACTGCTGGCATTAAACACCATTCAAACAAAAAAAAAATGATAACATGTAGTAGCTTTACATATGTGTCAATTGTTTCAGTTTATCTGAATTTCTTTATTATATTTCAGGCATCAATTGTTGTTCAGCAAGTTTCAAAGAAGTCATCAAAGTCTCATCTTCAGGTAGTAAGACATACCATTACAAAGGATTCTGGGATTGTACAACTTCTACCAAAACAGGAGCAGAAGGAGCAATGGGCAGATAACTCTCATGCTGTTATGTACATAGATTTGGACAAGCTGAACTCTGAAGAGAATAATAAAGATGTATGTTATGATATAAAAAAAAATATTATAATGTATTATTCCAGTTCTTCAGGAATTTTTATTTAAAACAGTAAATTGCCTATTTTACCGCTAATCTCAATTACCTTAAATTAAAATTTTCTGTCCACATGCTTATTCTAATTTTCCACATATTAGATTATAATGCTGCAAGGACTTCCTCTCAAATGTCAATAAGTAGAGGTACTTCAAGGATACTACAAGGAATCCGCCTCAATAGTCACTAAAGATCCCTTGTCTATTAAGTTTCTATATATTTTTAATATGTCCTAAATTTTAATCTTCCATTATAACATGTGTATGTCAGCAAGTATATATTTAAGTGGTCAAGAGAAACTGGGTTTTCAATAGGTACTCTGGCTTCCTCCTCGAATAAAAACTGGACGCCATGATATAGATGGAAAATTGCTGACAGTAGCATTAAATCCCATCCAAACAAACAAACAATAAATTTGTCTCTAACTATTCCTTGTCTTGACATGAAGTTTGCATTAAGAAAGTGCAAAACAAAATTACTGTTCTAGTATATTTCAGAAGTTACAAACATTTGTTTATATTATTTAGGAAGATGTGTTGTTCCAGTTTCCAGACAACAGCAGTGACCTTGTGAGAATGCGAGGGGCGTTTGTTACCCTCCATGGAACACTCTCTGAAATCTCATCATCATCGATCAGCAGGTTTGTATATCATAACGAGGCCAGTCTGTTACACTTAAGGGCTGTGGTAGAACATTTATCTCCCAGTAGAGGAAGGTACTTTGCTGGGGTGGGACATAGTATTATTTAGAATGGCCAAATTTTTACTTATCTGTAAATAAGATTATACATTATACAATGTAATAAATAAATTGTACAAGAATACTGACTTTTGATTGGCTAGAAAATATTCTTTTTAGTTTGCATGTTGATCTTTTTTTTTCAAAAATGTCAAATAAATTGTCAAGTCTAAATTTATTTGTAAGTATTAACTACAAAAAATATTTTCTCACTTGCGGATAACAAAAATTTTTTGTGCACATTTAATATAATCCGCATGTGCAAAATTCCACTTTTGAATCTAGATTCTTAGATAACTACATATTGCTCAACTCATTTACACAGTGTCAATGTAGAATGATTTGTGTCTTGAAATGTCCTGGAGAATAGACTAAATCCTTTTACTCTGTCTGTGTATGGAGCACAGGATATCTACTGTTGGAGTAACATAAACCAATTTTCTATCATAGCAACCATTTTGTTACTTTCAGGTCAACATTTTTATTTGGTAACACCGTGATGAATGCTGCCTACCACAAAGAAGACAATAATCTACTCATAGTTATATTTCGGCATGACAGGTATAACAGCTATTTATATTTTCCTAGGAGAAGTCTTTCATACTTTATTTGGTGCTAATACTTCTGTTACTGCCGCAACTTTCAAACATTTCCTCTAGTAAACATAACCTTTCTTACTCCCTTGCAACTCATTTTCCTTGTAATCTTTCCTGTTTACAATTTGCAGTAGTTTTACAAATTTCCAGTCTTCATTTTTATTTTGTTGTTTGTTTTTTTGGGGTTCAGCACCACTTTTAGCAATTATATATATTGCTGTATTGTGGTGTCAAGTTTGTATTGGGGGAGGAAGCAGGAGTACAGGGGGAGGAAGCAGGAGTTTGTTTGTTTGTTTGTTTGATTGGTGTTGTAACGCCACTTTCAGCAATTTTTCAGCTATTTCATGGCGTCCAGTTTTTATTGGGGGAGGAAGCCGGAGTACCCGGAGAGAACCCCCGACCAGCGGTAGGAAAACTGGCAATCCTTGTCAATTAAGATTGGAGTCGAGTACACCGTGCCTGCAGTGAGAATCGAACGCGCAATCTCGGTGTTGACAGACCACGTGATCAATAGTAAACGAACTACCTTGACCACTCGGCCACCGAGGCCCCCGGAAGCAGGAGTACATCCTTTGGTAGAAAAACTAACAATCCTTGTCGTTATTGTTGAGAAAGTGTGCGTAGCATGTTATCAATGATAAATGACTACCTTAACCACTCAGCCACAGTCTTCATTTTGAGGGTCATTCCAAAAACAAGTCTGGGGTGGGGTAGGAAGGGATTTTTATTTTTTGACAATTGTTATGGGTCAGTATTGGTTAAAAGCAAAAACAAGGCTGTGTGTCTATTTTTGCAGTTCCTTTCTGCCCTTATATCCTTCATATATATATTTCTACTTTCCAAAAGTAGAAAATTCCTGTCTGACCTTTGGGTAAGGCCTGCACTTTGAGCTGTCTCTGTCTGACCGAAAATTTGAAAGGAAAATGTCTTATATGAAATTATACATAACATAACCTCAAAATTATATACTGGTCATTTGGTCAGGTGCAATAATAGGAAATAAAATTTAAAAAAACAGTAAAATTTTCAGAAGGCATTTTTTTTCATCGTTTTTCTGTATAGTGCATGAATATTTATAAGACGGACTTCATATACATGCATTATTGTATTGAAGTAACAAATTATACTCTTATTGAAAACTGTTTTCAGAGTGCATCCTTTATTAATTCAAGACCTTCTACAAAACCTAGTCCGTGTAGCACGAGTGCAATATAATACTTTAAACGAAGCGTTTTCATGTCATGACAACCATCCAAGCATAGCTGCATTACTGTCATCCATTGTTCACCAGTTAGAATCGTCAGCTATTGATATCGACCAGTTTATGGGCTGCAAACAAACAGTGCAATATCTCAATATAGATTCCATGTTCTCTGTAAGTCTATATATAGATTGTACTATATCACACTGTTGGTTATGTTATTTATCCGCTGAAGATAGATTAAGTGCAAAAATAAAAATGTGTTGTGAAGTGTGGAAAGTGCTAAGTACAATTTCCTAAATGATTTTAATCAATCTGTTTGGAGGAATACAAAATTAGAGAAACAACTGTCGTATAGTCGTATGAGCGGTAAAAAAAAAAAATTAAAAAAAAACCTATTTGCTTTAATTATATAATAGTTATTTTGTTAAAATAAAAAGCACATCATTTGTTTTTTAGTCTTTATGACATTTTTCTTTGTATTCAATCAGCCTTATTTGAATATAAATATTATATATCATACCTGTAGTTCAATTGCTTTTTAAGAATGTCTCAAATCTTGTTTTATTTTTTGTTTATTTAGGACTGTATAGATCGTATAGTAACAGGCTGGGATGCTTCTGACTATAAAGAAATGGTAAGTTTTTATAACAGTACTGTATGTACTATATTTTTCAGCTTTGACAATTGGTTTCAATAACCAGGTTTTATACGTTGACACTATTGTTGAATTGAGTGCTGTATTGTATAAATTTATTTGTTTACAATATTTTATTGGTTACTTAATGATAGAATAGCAGGGATAAAAATTAACTTTTTTATCATGGTCACCAGCTTTTTTTTGGTAACCATATGGGGGGACTGGGAATTTGTTAGTTTTTATCGATATTCCTCAATATTTTTATCATTTAATTTTTGTGTGTAAATGATTGGTTGAAACATTGTGTTTTTACTCCACAAACTGAAATTTAAGCTGTCAGTGAAACTAAGGACACCAAACAGGAAAATGATTAATTCAACTACTTACTGTAAATGTTTTAAGTGTTTAAAAACCATTTGTTTGATTCATAAGTAATGTTTAATACAGTTTGGTGTAACCCTGTATATTGTTTTACACAGTTTTTACAACACCATGAATGTATAAATAACTCGGGTAAGATCAATCCTCCAATAACCCACAATTAAATGTAAGGGTGTTGGGGGGGGGGGTGGGGAGGCATAATTCACCATGGTTATAATTATTATGATGTGGTTTTCTTTTAATTTGACATCAATAAAACTTAAGTGTTTTGTTTAAAAATAACAATTTTGCAAGCTCTTGAACCCTCTATTTAAAAAATGACATTCATGTGACATCATCAACACAATAAAGAAAGATGTCATGTGACCATTTTATAATGCAAAGGCACTATTAAGGGTCTAAGAAGTTAGGTCATGAATCATAAAATGTGCAATGCTCACATTTAGGCTGTGCCTATATTCATAATATTAGAAATCTGTTTATACTGTATACAAGATTTATTACACATGTTTTACAGTCTGACAGTTACTATGGATGTCGTAGAACATACACCACATTAGGGTCCTGCCTGTTTTACAAGGTATGTGTACATTTTTGTATTATGATTTTATTTTGTTGTGGCCATGTAATTAATATATTTAGAAATCTTACCAGTAAAATTCAGTTGGAAGATCAAAAGTCAATGGTACCATCTCATACATAAGAACACTCGCAACCAGTTATAACAAACCATTGATATATCTATATACACTGTAAACCAGTTTTAATCACAGTTTTTGAAATTGAAACTGTCAGAACTGAATATATGTCTATTCCAAACAAAAAGTCCCAAAAGTTTAATTTTATTATACCCCCCGCTTGAAAAGCGGGGGGTATATAGTGTTCATGGTGTCCGTCCGTCCTTCCGTCCGTCCGTCCGTCCTTCCGTCCGTCCGTCCGTCCGTTACACTTTCTATTATTTGCAACTCCTCCTACACCACTGAAAGGAATTTGATGAAACTTACACAGAATCTTTGTCTCATAGTGCCATTGTGCAGGAGATATTTAACATTTTGATCGGAATGATATTTGGGGTTTCCCATAGAAAAACATGGACTTTGTCATTGACATAAGGGGGTCCCTATCTCTTATGTGCAACTCCTCCTACACCACAGAATGGAATTTAATGAAACTTACACAGAATGCTTGTCACATAGTGCCATTGTGCAGGAGATATTAAACATTTTGATCGGATCGATATTTGGGGTTTCCCATAGAAAAACATGGACATTGTCATTGACCTAAGGGGGTCCTCATCTCTTATGTGCAACTCCTCCTACACCACTGAATGGAATTTAAAGAAACTTACACAGCATCCTTGTCACATAGTGCCATTGTGCAGGAGATATTAAACATTTTGATCTGATCGATATTTGGGGTTTCCCATAGAAATACATGGACATTGTCATTGACCTAAGGGGGTCCTCATGTCTTATGTGCAACTCCTCCTACACAACAGAATGGAATTTGTTGAAACTTACACAGAATCCTTGTCACATAGTGCCATTGTGCAGGAGATATTTATTATTTTGATCGGAATGATATTTGGGGTTTCCCATAGAACAACACGGACTGTCATTGACATAAGGGGATACCCATTTCTTATGTGCGACTCCTCCTACACCACTAAATGGAATTTGATGAAACTTACACAGAATGTTGTCACATATTGCCATTGTGCACTAGATATATAACAATTTCGATTGGAATGATATTTGGGGTTTCCCATAGAAAAACATGGACTTTGTCATGGACATAAGGGATACCCATCTCTTATGTGCAACTCATTCCTACACCACTGAATGGAATTTGTTGAAACTTACACAGAATCCATGTCACATAGTGCCATTGTGCAGGAGATATTTAACATTTTGATCGGAATGATATTTGGGGTTTCCCATAGAAAAACATGGAGTTTGTAATGGACATAATGGGATACCCATCTTTTATTTGCAATTCCTCCTACACCACTGAATGGAATTTGTTGAAACTTATAAAGAATCTTGGTCACATATTGCCATTGTGCACTATATATTAAACATTTTGATCAGAATATTATTGGAGGTTTGCCATAGAAAAACATGGACTTTGTCATTGACATAGGGGATGCCATTCTTTGGGGGATTGGGGAGGGTTACATGTATTATCTGCAATTTCGCCTTCACGTTTAACTAGATAAAGTTTCAATTTCATAACTAAGAACACCTGAATTTTCAAAGTAATTGTGAAGCGGGGGGTATCAATGGTGAGCATTGCTCACAGGTGTTTTTACTCTAGTTTATGTTTAACTTTACATGAAAAATAGTTATTATAAATATATAGGATTTTATATCCAATATGTGAGAACAGTCAATTTGTCTGAAAAAGTAAATATAATGCTAAAAGACTATCGATATTATAAACCTCTTTCAGTGGTACCAACTCATTCTGTGTGTCTGATTTAAAAATACTGCTCAGATCACAGTTTACTGCAAATGTGGTTTTTGCAGACAGTTCTTTGAAATGAGTCAAGGAAATCATGCTTATAAAATGTATGTCTCTTTCAGAATTCTGTGGTGTGTAACCATTTACCACAAGACGATTTATTTGATATATACCTCTATCTGAAATACCAGCAAATTTTATCTGTATGCTGTGCAGAATCTGTAGAGACAACAGTGATATGGCGGGAAATATTTCCAACCAGACAGTTCTATAATTTACCAGAAGAAGAACCTTTTGGTTATACTGAACCGGTTTCAGCTAGATGGTTCTGGTTAATTGTTGCTTATGTAAGTATTTAAAAAATGAGAGCACTCTTATTCCTTAAACTATCAAGTATTGGAAACAATTTCTCAGAATCTCAGAAAGAATTTTCAAATAAGACAACCACTTTGCATTGAAAACTTGGCCTTTTAAACTTGTTCGTTAAGAAGATATTTTAGTTAAGAAGCAGAAAATGTCATGTAATGTGGCCTTTGGTTAGATTGTTTGTTTGTTTTTTTTTTTTGTTTGAATGGTGTTTAATGCCACTTTCAGCAATTTTCAGCTGTATCATGTCATCTAGTTTTTTTTGGGGTAGGAAGCCGAAGTACCTGGAGAAAACCCCCAACTTTTGATAGGAAAACTGGAAATCCTTGTCAATTAAGATTGCAGTCGAGTACACCCTGATGGCAGTGAGACTCTGTAACCTCAGTGTTGACAGACCACCTACCTTATCCACTTAGCCACCTAGGCCCTGCCTTTGGTAAGAAGTGACCTCTGATAAGAGAGGGATTACTATACACATTGTCTGTAAATGTTTATTCACAATCTATGCCCAGTAACAAATTGTCTTGTTAATTTACAGAAACATACAATTCTATGTACACTGTTAGAAACTAATGGATACCATTCAAGGTAAGTGCATTTTTTTGTATGTGGGTAAGATGGGTTTTTAATGCCAATTTCAGGATATTGTAATACAGTTACTTCCCCTTGATTAGTCTGTTTGTGTTGAGTAAATTGGGTTACCCAGAGGAAACTTGGAATCTCTCATGAGCCAAGTAATCAAAAACTGAATCCTGGCCCATGTTTCAGAAAAGTTTTACAACTTATTACTGGTCATAGATCTTCTCAAACCATACAACATACGACAGGTCTGAGGAATATTTTGTGAAACGCTGGCTTGTATTTTATTAAAGTAGACAATTATTGTTTGAATGTGGTTGTATGCCACTTTCAGCAATTTGTTTAGATATATCAGAGCCTACAGGTAGGTACGAATTAATGCTTGGTGGAAACTCCGACCTTAAGCAGGAAAACGGACAATCCTTGTCAGTTCTAGTTTGAGTCGAAGGCAATACGAGCTATGTTGGGCTCTATCTCACAACCCCAATCTTTGTTTTGTGATCAAATCAAAAGAAAGAAGACACCAATGCAAAACTGTGATTAAAATCTTGAATTGTGTTTCTCTTTTTTACATTCCACAATGTATAATAAACAAAAAATAGCCCCCATTTTCACTTTAACCTCCATTTTCAGGTCAGATGTGTCCCCAGACCCTTTCCTGATAGACCAGGCCAAGGCTACATTGATGCAGATCATCAACCTGAACATGTACAAACAGATGGACCACTGGTAGGTTTGAAGTTCTAACATTTCTAATACACCTTTGAGACATCGAATAATTTAGCCAAATTACATGTATACTTGAAAACAAAGTTAACAAGTACTTTACAGGGTGTTTTAATTCCATGAATACTTAATAACATGTATGGCAAGATAAATTAGGACATAGATTATAAAAATCACTCATGTATGGCAAGATAGATTAGGGCATAGATTGTTAAGATTGTAAAAATTACTCAAGGTCTAAAATATGCTTTATCCTAGTATGTAGCCACACATCTAATTTACAGTACTAAGGATCCAGAATTTTTAATAAATTTGGCAAAATGCCACCACTATACACATTAACCAATTATGTTATCATAAAAAGCAGACCTGAAATTTTCCTTTAAGCCTAAACAAGTGCTCACTAGACTAAAAGTAACATGAAAAGACTCACAATGAGTATTATATATTATTTTTTCTCAACTGTTTAGTTCAAGACAAAGTACATCATCTCTAGTTACCAGGTTACAGGATACTTCACAGAGTACAACCAGTAAAACGCCTGGTAAGACTTATGTCATCAAAGTTTACTTCACTAAATGACAGGAATAGCTATTATTTATTTTGGTTTTATTGATCCATGTTTGACTCTTCACAATTGATAAATTGATATATATAGTAACAACAATTGATCGATTTATTGGTGCTCAACGTACAGTAAAGCAATATTTCAGCTATCTTCCAGTTGTGTGCCAAAAAAGACAGGTTATTCAAGAAACTGGAACACAACCTATCAGATTCAAAGAACATATTTCAGCAAGGCCACAGAAATATCAATGTTTTATTTTCATATGTATCAGCCATCTACATCTAATGTAGATGGCCGATACAGATTTTTTTTCTGCTGTTAATCACTTTAATAGGTCTGCATGATTTTGACAAAGATTTATATAGAATAACATCCTTACTTTGTAAATAAGAAAGAAACATGAACATGTCAAGTAAAGGAATCCACTTGCAAACCTCTTTGTTTTGGTTTTTACAAATATTTTAAATATTCTAAAATCATATAAGAAACTTTCATGACCATTTCAAATAAGGGTTACAAATAGTTATCTCCCCTGAATGTCCTTTCTGTTTGTTTCTACATGTGTTTTGAAATGATCGGTATCTGTTAATCGATTCAGGGTATTATTTTTATGTTTAACATGTTTCACTTTTTTTCCAGATATTGCAAAAAACAATATTTTTAATAAACACAGAAAATCCAGTAGATTTCAGAGAGATTCGTCCATTAGATCTAGTGCTTCTTCAGACAGTGGGTCAAGTGTTGAAAGTGGGAAGGTAAGACTTATTAAGGGATAAAGAATCATTGCAGTGAAATGTTTTCAGTGAAGTAAAAAAGAATAACATTTTTGCCAAATTGTAGACAGATACTTACTTAAGTTCTGAGATTATTACACAATATTGAATGTAGAGAGTGTAACAAGAATGTCTTTTAAATTATGGCAATTAAACACTATTGTCACATTTTGTTTGAACTTTATACAATTATTATATTTAGAAAAGTCTCAAAAAGATCTGTGTCTTTTAAATTGGTCACATATTGTGATATATATAGTCATTCATCCATCGCTCCATCCGTACCAACACTGCATATTATTAATCTAATTTGTTGTAACCAGCTGCCATGTAATTTTAACACAACACTTGGATTTACTGCAGAAAGTTCCTTTACAATGTTGATATTTTCCACTTAACATTTAATTTGTCTAAACAAAAAGCATGACTGTAAAAAATGCTAAAATTTTTATAATTTAAATGACTTCTCAGCTGAATATTTTCCAATCCAAGAAATGTTCAGTGCAAGAACAAGTTTTGTCTATATAACATTTTAGTTACTTGATCAATTCGCTGTGATTTTCAGAAAGCTGCTATATATTATCATAATACTGAGGGAGGTCTATATTTGTATGATGCTAACCATGGACTAGATATACCGAGAACTGACATCAAGTAAGATTTATAGATTATTACATGGCCATTTCCTATTGCCCCTGTAATCAGCCTCGAAACTGCCATATCAGCTGCAAGGGCTTTAGTCAGAGGGCTGATATGGGTCAAGGACTGATACCAGGGCCAATATGGAAATGACAATATAATAATTTGATTAACAGATATTTGAATTTATTATACTTCATGCAAAAATGCTGTCTTTTTATTGGACAGTAACCATGTGTTAATTTCTACTGATTCTCGTTTTAGCCCCGCCCATTATAGCAACGGGTGTTAATTCCTCGTGATTTCCTAACAACGGGTGATATAAAAAAAATTAACACCCGCTTAGACCGGAGATTGCCGAACTGGAAAATTATCACCCGCTCCAGCCGAAGTTTACGAATCGGATATAAAAAAAATTATCAGAAAGATTATCAGAAAGAAAATTGCCAATCTGGAAAATGATCAGCCGCATCAGTTGAAATTTACTTACAGGTCGCGTGTCTTTCCGTATAAACATGTCAAAGACACAACAAATACAGGAAAATTGGCAATTAGTATTTGGAAAAAGAACTAGCAGACTAACAAGCATTTTCCATTAAAAATATGATTCAGTACAGTATCTATGTGGTAGTTTACATTTCTTCATTAGATAATAGGCATTCAGTATAATAAAAATCATACTGCCTTTGAACTCAGGTGTTAGGGTAGATTATCACATGAAGAAAAAATTATCACCCTCGACTCCGTCTCGGGTGATAATTTTTTCTTCATGTGATAATCTACTCTAACACCCTCGTTCAAAGGCAGTATGATTATAATATCTCTAGGGATAATATCTATATTCCCCCTGGGGGCTAATAACTGACATCGGCTTCCAGCCTTTATTACATGGACAGATTTCCCTTTATGTACACTAAACATAATGATAAAAATATATATTGTATACTTTATCAAAAGGTTTGTTTATATGTAGGGTAGTTCTATTTAAAAATATGAAGTAATCAGAGAGGGTACTTCAAAATAGGGTGACACCCATAATATCAATGTTACTCTTTTATGATGCCATATTTATTGATTGGTGAAGATTTAGACACTCGGCCATGAACTGATTTTACAGTGACTAGGAATTCAGGGTTCTCTTTACATTATGTCTGTTCATTTGGTTTTGTGTCACTTTTGCTTTCCAAAGAACAAGTTGTGTTCACTGAATGCAGTGTAATAATAGTAATAAAGTCATGTTAAAACTTAAAATGTCAAAAAAGTATAATTGCATCAAGTTTTCAAATCCATATTGGTCTAGTTATGAATCCATATTGAACTAGTCAAATATTACTTATTGAACTGGTTCGATTCTCACTGCAGGCAGGGTGTACTCAACTCCAATCTTAATTGACAAGGATTGCCAGTTTTCCTACTGCAGGTCGGGGGTTTTCTCCAGGTACTCAGGCTTCCTCTCCAATAAAAACTGGACGCCATGATATAGCTAAAAAATTGCTGAAAGTGTGGTTAAACACCATCAAACAAACAAACTTATTGAACTGATTAGTCTATAAAAATATACCTCCTTCACCTCAGTCCAATATGTCTAGCCTCAGTCCAATATGTCTAGCCTCAGTCCAATATGTCTAGCCTCAGACCGATTTACTGTATATGTAGGTTTTACTATGTCAACATGTAGTGTTATTTTAATGATGAAAGAACTCTACGTACAAAAATATAATTAAAAATTTTTAAATTTCAGGTTATCAGTAGGGGTAGATAACTGTTTGTTACATTACTTACACATAGACAAACACGAAGGGGTTTATATCAAATCTGATATGATAGAGGTTGATTCTAAAGTGCTACACAACTTTTCCCTATCCTGCACCAGAATTAAGAATGTTTTTGACAAGTACAGGTTCAAAAGGGTAAGGTTTATTTAAGGTTTATAAGAAACCATTAACTGTACATATTTAACATGTAATCAGTGTTATAATACATTATCTATCTGCTGACATTGTTATGGTAAAACTTGTCTTATGTGACATTCCATGGAAACATTGGAATAAATGCTGCTTTGGAGGAATTCACCGGTGAGTGAATGAGACCAACTCACTTACAATCTAAATTTCTGGCTTCATGTTAAGTTTGTGAGTTGGCTAGTAGTTCATACACCGAGTGAGTTGGCTAGTAGTTCATACACCGAGTGAGTTGGCTAGTAGTTCATACACAGAGTGAGTTCCATAAAAACAACTTTTATTCCTTTATAGTTCTACCTATTAAGAATCATTTTCATTTTCAAGCCTTTTATTTTTTTTAAATGAACACAATATTTTATTGCAATATGTAGTCATACACTTAATTCATGCAGGAGAAAATTAAATACAATGATCTACCAATCAAAAACAAGCAATAAAATCGAAAAAAACTGACTGAAGTCAAATATTTTTTATTTACCAGAAACAACATATGCACTTGATTAAAGTTCGACAGCATCAAATCCTCGAATTGATGCCACGAAATTAGTGACATGGTGCATTTACAATCGACGTTATGTTAATTGTATCAGAATATGTTTTATTAACTACATCCTAGTCATGGGATTAAAGCCAATGATTATGTAATGGAGTATGCATATTGGTAAATGTTGATGCAATTATTTGCTAGACAAGTAAAGGTAACTCACATCACAGTCAAGCTACCTGTAAATACACATCTTTTTGGGGGATAATCTTTACACCCAAACTAACATCTGTTTTGTACATAGGATGTAAAATTACTTAAGTAATGAGCTAGTGAACTGCACACAGGTGAGAAAAGCACATTCTCATGTAGCCATGAGATGGAAACATATTTTTTTTAAGTACACAAATAATAATGTTCTATTGCAGAAGTGTCCAGACCAGGAGAAAACTCAGGTGTTACCAATATGTCAAGATCCAGCATTTAGGAATATCCGAGAGGAAGGTGTATTGTTTCAGATTCCACATCAGGACCCCCAGCCTCCACTCTCTTATTGGGTTGTAGGGTAAGTTTTCTTCTACTGGTTCTGTTGGAAATTGTGTGGAGTTTGGGGGAAGGGGGGATCAGGCATCAATTGGCACTGCTTTGGAAAACTTAACCATACATGAATCTTTTATTAGTTTTCTCCATGCAAAACTGAACTTTGACTGAATTTCTCAGTATGCAATCATTAACAGAATATATTTATGCCATTGTTTGCAAAAATAAAATTTAGGTTGCATTTGCCACTAAACATCTATTTATTACATGTGGATATCAGCTATTAACCATTAAGTGACTTGAAGTATTGACATAAGTTATTTATTACACAACACCTTAAAATAACAATATGCCTTAGTGGCCAAGTGGTCATCTGCCTTGAATTTTTATGTTTGAATGTTGTTTAACGCCACTTTCAGCAATTTTTCAGCTATATCGTGGTGTCCAGTTTTTATTGGGGAGGAAGCCTGAGTACCTGTAGAAAAACCCCCGACCTTCGGTAGGAATCGTCTACCATTGAACATTGACATTTCAACACTGAAATTGATGCAGACAGGTTGTGCAGTACTTAATTGACAAGGATTACCGGTTTTCATGCTGGTCAGATTTTCACCAGAAACTCCAGCTTTATAAATAACCACAGATTATCATTATTAAGCTAAAAAAATTGCTGAAAGTAGCATTAAATTCCATTCAAAATACCGTATAAGTGGTTTTTTTCGTGTGTGGAAAATTTAGCGTTTTTGTTAAAAAACTGTGTGAGTTTATTTTGGCGTAATGTAATATTCGCGGTCCATAATAAGAATGAATAACTCTATCATTTGTCCTAATATTTCGCGCGTTTTTATTTTCGCGTTCCAACTTTTACCGCGAATATAGCGAAAATTAAATCACCGCGAATAAAACCACTTATACTGTATCAAACAAAATCTAAAATAAAATCATTATTGTTCACTGTAGGGTCACACTAGATAAACTAGCTCCAATGAGAATTCTTTCAAGGCCACCATTTTTTAAAAGTGTTTCTAATAGATATAGTCTAATACTATGCAAATGCTTCAAAAATGCATGTATGCAGTATAATTTGACCTTAAAATAGTACTTTTCACGAATATTTTTCATCGTGTGAACTTCTTTGTGTTCATTTTGTTTACATTAACTATACATGATAATATAATGTTTAAATAACGAGTTTTTTGTTGTTTGTGTGTGTGTGTGTGCGTGTGTGTGCATAAAGTCATTCACATTACAGGCTAGATATAGTATTAGACACAAACAACAGGGATACTTACATTCTGCCAGAAATAACTACTACTAGTTTCAGTGTAGTTTCTATGTTATTGACAAGCTTTAAATGAAGAATTCCACTTTGTTTTTGCAGACGACAGAGAAGTCTTACAGAAACTTATGTCTGCTTTAGAGATTGCACACCACAGAGTACAGTTGAACTGGCATTTAAGATAGCATTTGGCATTAAACCAGGATAACTTTAGCATATTTTGCCACCTTCTGTTTTCAGTAACCTTTAGATGCAATTTTTCATTATAAAATTTTGTCGATGCAATTTTATCTCTTATCCAATTGTTAAGGTTATATTCAAATTTAAACCTTTCGCACATTACTTGATTCTTTCTATTACAACTTTGAACAGGATGTGTGCTACACTCCAACCTGACCAGGATTGCCAGTTTCCCCACTGAAGGTCAGGGTTTCCTGCTTACTTCTTTATGTTTTTGTGTTCTTAGTAGTTGTTTCATCTCTGATATGTTTGTCTGTATCTAGATTTATAATGGTGTAAAGAGATTCAAAGTAGGTTAATGAGTGAACATTTTGAACACCAAAATGTGCTCATTAATCGATTCGCACGAGGTTATCATAAAGAAACTTTTGAAATTTGATGTCATGTTACCCAAGGTACTGGGTTATATGATATAACCTAGATTGCTCCATTGGACAAGTTTCAGAAGAATCAGATTTAAGCTTTCAAAGCAAATTAAATTATACAATTTTGATAAGGAAACCATGTAATGATAATCAAAACTAATGCAAAATAGCACTATAAAATCTTCATATCTTCTCTACAAAATATCTGTGTGTGTGTGTCCTAAAGATGTTAGCTGGTCAGTTTCAAAATTAAAATGTTACAATTGCTAGTTATAGTTTGTAAGGAATTTTTAGAGAACAAAATGAGCAAAAAGTCATGATTGGTCTGTGAGATTTATGTATGAGCAATTACAGATCAAATTGAAAACTTTCTCTCAGGATTTGTCTTTGGTTTTGTTAGACATGCTGTGTCTTTGAAAAGCCTTGAAGAAATAACTAGGATTTCAAATGTGGCTTTTATAGGGTACATGAAGATATTGTGAACAGAAAATTAGAGGTCAAAAAATGTAATGCTTGTAAATAAGAAAAAAAATCAAAGGAGTTAAAAAAAAATATGAGAAATTGTCAAATGTGTGCAGCAAACATCTTTAGAATATTATAAATCGTGTGTTATACTGTTGGTAATGGTTGTCTGTTGTTAATACATGTTTAATGGTATGGTAATGGTTGTCTTTTATATATACATGTATAATTGAATCATTTATGCATTCATTTGTTTACAACTTTTTCTTGTATTTATATTTTGTTGATAATATACACTTGTTAGTAAATAAAATAAACAGTATACATAGTTCTTGTCTGATTGTTATTTTGTTAGACTGTTGGCCCAAAGCACCTCAGGGACTGTTATTTTGTTAGACTGTTGGTCCAAAGCACCTCAGGGACTGTTATTTTGTTAGACTATTGGCCCAAAGCACCTCAGGGACTGTTATTTTGTTAGACTGTTGGTCCAAAGCACCTCAGGGACTGTTATTTTGTTAGATTGTTGGCCCAAAGCACCTCGGGGACTGTTATTTTGTTAGACTGTTGGTCCAAAGCACCTCAGGGACTCTTTAGTAGAGTGGTTAGTGTAATTAGTCATATAATAATCAATTGCGCAGAGTGAATATTGAAAATATGATATACGAGTGGCACAAAAAGCATCAGATTTCACCAGTGGGCTGGTTCCTTGCACGAGTTAATTCTGTTTTGGCAAGAGTGATCATATTTGTCAACATTCTAGATGCGTAATTTATCATGCTTATTACATTGACGAATATTTAACTGAATTTTGTTTTGAAATGTTCGCATGCAACAGTGTTTTCTAGCAACATTGTTTAGGACTTACATAGTGATGTCACTGCTGGTGAGTGAAAGAAGGCAAATTATTTTACATGATTAACATGAATTTATTTCACTGTGAGTCTCTCTGCCCCATCCCATCTCGCTGTATCGTTTTAGCTCGGCTAACTTATATTAATTTTTTTTCGATTCCGCTTTTTTAGCTAAATCAGCTTTTGCCAAATATGCAAATTATGTTTATTTTGACAAAACAAAACCACTTACCGGTATACACACCAATCTCCTCAGAAACCGTGGAGTCAATATGAACCAAACTGTATGTGGATAGTCCGAAAACTTGTCCCGCTTCTAATTAACAGACTGACTTTGAATGAAATAGCCTTGTCCGATTGCACTTGGATATTGTGGTTAGTTATTATCTTTTAAAGACTTTTCAACATGGTAAGACGAAAATTAAGTATCGCCGAACGCTGGCAAGCAATTGGAATGGAAAATGCTGGAATGAGTAACCGCCAAATAGCAGCCAATTTTGGGGTTAACAACTCTCGTTGCGAGGCATAGACAGACAGGGTCCATCGAGGACCGCCCAAGATCTGGGAGACCCCGTAAAACAACCCCTAGAGAGAACCGCTTCCTTACTCGTCAACCCAGATTGCACCCCTTTTCAACAGCAGGCCAGTTACGAGGAATGTGGCCTACTGGTGGTCAAATCAGTGACCGAACAGTTATTCGGAGGCTTCACAAATCTCGATTATGTGTCCGCAGGCCTTGAAACGACCAGAACTGACAAGAAGGCACCGCCAAGCACGAATGGAGTGGGCAAGACATCATCGTCACTGGAATATAAGAAGCTGGAGACGTATTCATTGGTCAGATGAAAGCCGCTTTCTGTTGAAGCCTTTTGACGGTCGGATACGTGTTTGGCGGCAAAGGAATACAGCTTTGGATAGAAACCATATTGTAGGAACAACTGCATTCGGTGGTGGCGGCGTTACCGTATGGGGATGCTTTTCACATTACTGCAAGCTCCCTTTACAGATTCTCAACGGTACATTGAATGGTCTGAAATACTAGTACCGCGATGACATCTTGGATGGTCACGTTAGGCCACATTTTGACAACCATGCTCTTGCAGACAGACAAATGTTTCAAGACGACAACGCTCGACCCCATCGAGCCCGTGTTGTGAGGGACTTTATTGAAACAGAAGCCATTGACACACTTCCATGGCCAGCCATGTCACCGGACATGAATCCGATTGAGCATGTGTGGGACTTTATCGGGCGAAAAGTCAATCAACGGAACCCAAGATGCCAAAATGTTCGAGAATTAGAAGTCGCAATTGTGGAAGAATGGCAGAGATTTCCACAGTACATACTTAGGCGTTTGGTTGCTGGAATGGGACGGCGTGTTGAACATTTACACCGGAAGCGTGGAGGTTATACCCGATATTGATGGAAAATACGCCAAACGACAGTCCATTTGTTACTCTTTCACCTCAGGACTTGTTGAATGACTGTAATTTTGTAAACAATGAAAAATTTTGTGTCAAACTAAAACTTAAAATCACCTATTGTTTTGTTGTTTTTTTGGCCTATTTTTTGTGATCATTATTAGACCACTAGAATTTAATTTTACAATTTGAGGATTTAAATAAAGAATTTTACAGGTTCAAATTTCCTAATGATATATACATTTTCATACAAATTAACAGTTTCTCATTTGTTTATGTTATTGAAAAAACATTAGATCCGGAAAAGTAGGTGACGCTTAACTTATGGTGGACTGTATATATTCCTGGATTGAGGTAATGGATATTTCTGCTGATTTTGCCGCATATATGCAAAACAGGCTTATTTGAACCAAAAACATCTATTAAAAATCTGTTCATCAGGTTGAAACGCCACTTAAGTATGTTGGTTTTAGGGATAAATTATTTCAAACAATCTACGTAAAAACAACTTTTGAATATATATTACGGACGTTATGGACGAACCTGGAAATTCCTATGTCAAAATTTGGTTTTTAACCAAGCACTGTTACATACCTATAGCAATTAAAAATCTTTTCACCAGGAAAACTTTCAACCACACTTGTTATGGGTGTTCTATGGAATGTCACTAAAATGGAAGCCTATATCCTGAATTTGCTCATTAATAAATAAATCAGAACCCTTTTAAAAATTATCTGATATATACAAAATAGGTGTAATTAAAAACACATTTTAAAATCTTCCATTTAAAAATTGTTTTGGCGATTAGAATTTAACGTGGTATGGATGAGTCTGGAAGACGCTCTACCAAAATTAAATATAATCGTCCCACCCTCTAAGATGGCACTGTTATTTCAGATGGGCGCACCTTTTCAACTCCCTCCAGGATTTTTTTTAGTGAAAACTAGAAATTAAGTTAGAACTGTAAAGTTAAAGGCGAGTGGTCTAATATATATTTGGGGATTATTTAAAAAACGAATACTTTCGCAGATTTTCGATTTATTTTTATTTTTATTTTTTTTTGGGGGGGGGGGGGGGTACATAAAAAATGTCCAAATAGTAAATGAAAACAAAATTTGTGAAATATTTGCATCATAGATGCAAAAATGGCTTCGAACAAGCCATTTGGTAACGACAGGAACCAGAGAAACAGTACCGCAGATTAAAATCCCATCTGCTTTGTCATCAGAAGTAGGGCGTTATGTATCGATATACAGCCATAAACTTTCGGTACGAAAATCTTTCTTGAGGCAAGTTGCACACCTGTGACATTTGGTTCAGTTTTTTTTTGTACAGATACTCAAAGACGGCGATTATAATTTCAAATTCGTTATGATGTCACTGATAGTTTACATTTTATTATTATATAGATAGAGATGAAATATCGAATTTTCCGAGTGACAGAAATCACGGTAAATCACATGTGAAAATTATCGTTTATTTTCACTCTCGGGTTTTTTCCCGCCAAAGTTGCAGTTGGTTTTTGTACTTTACAGATATTCATCCGCCGTTCATAAAATTTAGGATTAAGCATTAAAATTTGACGAAAACAATTTTGATCTATATAATAAATAGGATAATGAATTGGGCATCGTGAATATCCAAAATATGATCACTTGTGCCGCATTAAGCATCAGATTAAACTCGTGCGCGGAACTTGTTCCGCGCACGAGTTTAATCTGATGCTTAATGCGGCACTCGTGATCATATTTAGGATATTCACTCCGCCCAATTCATTATCCTATAAATATTGCATTCTTATTCCTAATATTTGTACATTTAACAAAGAAAAAAAGCTGATTATAAATGTACAAATATTTAAAATTGTAAAGAAGAGTTAACTAAACTAATATTATCATATGTCGCATATTTAAAATTTAGGATTAAGCATTAAAATTTGACGAAAACAATTTTGATCTATATAATAAATAGGATAATGAATTGGGCATCGTGAATATCCAAAATATGATCACTTGTGCCGCATTAAGCATCAGATTAAACTCGTGCGCGGAACAAGTTCCGCGCACTCGTTTAATCAGATGCGTTATGCGGCACTCGTGATCATATTTAGGATATTCACTCCGCCCAATTCATTATCCTATAAATATTGCATTCTTATTCCTAATATTTGTACATTTAACAAAGAAAAAAAGCTGATTATAAATGTACAAGTATTTAAAATTTTAAAGAAGAGTTAACTAAACTAATATTATCATATGTCGCATATTCTTTTAAATTTATCTGCTAAAATTGAATATCGCAAATGAACGTATGACAATAACTTGCTTCTGTTTGCAGGAGTGGAAAACATTTCAACAGAGAAATGGGAAATAAGAGAAATGAAAACTAAACTGTTCTTTACATACAACAGTGTGCAAGTTTAAAACGGACATGTGTTTGTAGACAAACAACGGGTAGCAATGCGTTTTACCTTAAGAGATAAAGCGGATGGAGAAATAATAGACATCTGTGAATAACAATATGATCTGGAGATTTCATCTGACGTCGACTTTTTTTATAGAAACTTAAGGTATTTGTATCTTGATGGAGATAACAATGCGTTGATATATGTACTTATTAAGAATTTTTGTGTCAATGTACGTATTGACTTTGCAAATGAAGTAAAATGTCTTCTTACGTTAATTTTTCTGTTTGGATTGAAACCGAATTCCTTCCATACTTGTTGGTAGCTGTCTGCATTGTTACTACAATCATCAGTCTCGTTTTGAATACAGCCTTGATTATGACATTGAAAAAACGAAATATTTTGTGTACACCATATGGTCAATTTTTTCTTCAGTTTACCATAGCGGACTTCCTAGCATGTTTAACTATTTTAATTCCAACGTGTGTTGTAGCCATTATGATGTCATGGGAACTAACTGCATATTCTTGCTATGCTCAAGGCGTTTTCACGAATTTGTTATATTTAAACAATTTTACCATCATTTCGTTTCTTGTCATTGAGAGGAGTGTTAAAGTGAAGAATATGGAATTGCATAAAATATTGTTCGAACCAAAAAGAAAAACTATTTTGCTTTCGGTATTCATTTGGATTATAAACATTGGAATAAGCTTGATTCCGCTGTCTGATTGGGTGGAAATTTCATACCATACGTACCATGCTGCGTGTGTTGTTAGACTGAGTAAAAGTATGTACTATTTAGTTGCTGTATTCTCCGTAGGTATTGGAATTTCCTTCTGTGTTGGAATATGTACCTGTCCGTCTATATTGTACAAAAGGGCAAAAGAAATACGACAAAGGGTGAATGATTCAGGAATAAAAGGAGACTATATGAGTAATAAAAACACTACAAACAATACAGATTATAATCGCTCTCATGCGTCAAATATTTTAGGCTCCGAATATGACAACATTAAACAAGATAATAGAAATGAAAAGCGGGGATATCAAAGTCACTCGAGACTACCAAGCAGACTGCAAACGGCAAAACAAAAATTCAAAGCAGCGACTGATATCAGCAAGACCCTTTTCGTTTCTGACTATACAGAGGATTTTCGTTTTGCATCAACAGTATTCATCATTTGGGTTGTACTGATTGTTTGCTGGCTGCCATATTTCGTTGTTGTTTTTTATGACAGCTTACATTCTGATTTGTGGAACGGTTTCTATACTGTTACATTGGTCGTGGCTTTACCTACTTATTGTATAAAACCAATGATATTTTTGACATACAACCGCAATGTTTCAAGTAGCGGGGAACAAACGCAGCAGTCTAAACAACAGTCGAGAAAAGCGAAATCATTCAGAAGATTGGTTGATAAGCTTGACAGGTTAGTGTTTATGTCTGTAAAAAGACAGCGTACAGTAGATACTAGCACACAAAAGCAAACTGAAATCAAAACAAAGAATCAAAATTACACAGCAATGAAAGATTCAACGAGTGGCAAACTTACTTCGGTATCCGCTATATCAAACAAATCGGATTCAGACCGAAACATCAGTAACAGACATGAAAGCAGAAAGAATACCATAAACAATAGGAGAGGTTCAAAGGACTCGCATAATCCTAAGAAGACAGCAAACTTCATGTCTAAGACAGTAGCGAATGGAATACTGTCAAACAATATCAAATCTGAAAGAAAGGTTTCAACTGATGGGGACAAATCAAACAGTTTCTATTATTCTCAAAATGACGTAGACAGGCGAATGCCTTCAAATAAAAGAACCGAAGTAAATGTAAACGTTAGACAGATACAAGTTAAGCCAGAAAATACAGAGAAAGGTAGGACAGAAAATAGCAGTAAAGAATTTGATAGTGGAAAGTCAGGTATTGGTGGTTATTCGGTGGGACCAGGAAACGATCAAAAAACCGAAAAACGCATTGAAGTAGCACGTAGAGGAAACCCGACTTTTGGTCAATCTTATGAAAACCATGCTGCATATCTTCCGAATGAAAATATGCAAAGAACAGTTATTGTCAATAAACATCGTTCTGATAATGTAGCACGAACTACCATTCCGATGGATACTGGAAAGAACAAAACATACAGTGAAATTGTTCAATCCATTACTGCCACGACAGACACGACAACCAGCAGCTCACATCGACAAAGCACTAACTTTGTCAAGGACACAAAAGTAAGACAATCTTCGGGAAATTTTCCCGAAAACACAAATTCTCGTAAACAACATAGTAGGCATGAAGTCAGTAACACGATGGGAGTTGTAGCTGTGAAGGCAAACGATGAAATGCTTAATAGTGTCACAAATCCGTCTCTAAATAGTCGTAAGAGTGACAATGAACAATTTTACAAAGAAAATGACACACCGGATGGCACCGAGGTTAAAGAAAAAATAAATAAACACGAGACTGACTTAAGTCATATAACTCACGAAAATGGATATGAAACGTTATCTCAGCTCAATTGTAGAAATCAGGAAACAAACGAGCAGTTTTCAAAGAACAACGCACATGAAACTAACAAGACACGTAAACATGAAACATGCAACAACGGAATTCGAAATTTATCACCGACAATTTTGTTTTCTGGTGCATTTACAGAGAACCAGACAAACAACAAAAATCCAAGCATCATACAAAGAGAAAAGAACAGTATCCAAAAAACCGAATATTTAAATAACATAAACACGACTGGTTTTGAGGCCAATCGCGATGGAGATGAAAATAGCAACAGCGAATTAAAAGGGAATAAAAGAGAATCTACCAAACGTACGAGCGCTACCCTCTCTAATAAAAGACCCAAAATAATCCAAACTCAAACCGAACCGATTTCGAATCAATTGACTGAAAATACCAAGCATTACAACACTCCTACAACAAATAAAAGCGTTAAAGAAACCAAATATCAAAACACTCAAACAACAAATAAAGGCGTTGAAGAAACAAAGTACATCACTGCTCCAACAACAAATAAAAGCTTAGAAACCAAGTATCCGGCCGATCGAGCAACAAATAATTGCGTTGAAGAAACCAGGTACCGCCACACGGCTTCAACAACCAATAAAAGCGTTGAAGAAACCAAGTATCCCACCGCTAAAACAACAAATAAAGGCTTTAAAAAAGCCGAATACCGCATCGCTTCAACAAATGAAAGCGTTAAAGAAGCCAAGTATTATACGGGTCCAACAACAAAAAAGAGCGTTGAAGTAACTAAGTACCACACCGCTCAAACAATAAATAAAGGCGCTGAAGAAGCCAAGTACCACACCGATATAACAACAAATACAGGCGTTAAAGAAACCAAATACCACACCGCTTTAACAACAAACAAAGGCGTTGAAGAAACCAAGTATCACACCGCTCCAAGAATAAATAAAGGCATTGAAGAAGCCAAGGTTCACACCGCTTCAACAACAGACAACGACGTTGAAGAAACCAAGTATCACACCGTTCCAACAACAAATAAGGGCGCTGAAGAAACAAAGGATCACACTGCTTCAACAACAAACAAAAGCGTTGAAGAAGCCAAGTATCACACAACTTCAACAATAAATAAACGCTTTAAAGACACCAAGTACCACACTATTTCAACAAAAAATAAAGCAATTGAAGAAGCCAAGTATCACATCGCTTCAACAGCAAACAAAAGCGTTGAAGAAGCTAAATGTCATACGGCTCCAACAACAAACGAAAGCGTTGAAGAGGTAAAGTATCACACTACTTCAGCAACAAATAAAGGCGTTGAAGAAGCCAAGTACCACATCGCTCCAACAACAAACAAAAGTGTTGAACAAGCTAAATATAATACGGTTCCAACAACAAATAAAAACGTTGAAGTAACTAAGTACCACACCGCTCCAAGAACAAATAAAGGCATTGAAGAAACCAAGTATCCCACCGTTTCAACAACAAACAAAGACATTGAAGAAGCCGAGTTCCACATTGCTTCAAAAGCAAATATAGGCGTTGAAGAAACCAAGTATCATATCGCTTCAACAGCAAACAAAAGCGTTGAAGACGCTAAATATCATACGGCTCCAACAACAAATAAAAGCGTTGAAGTAACTAATTACTACACCGCTCCAACAACCAATAAAGGCGTTGAAGAAACCAAGTATCACACCGCTTCATCAACAAACAATGAAGTTGAAGAAGCCGAGTACCACATTGCTTCAAAAGCAAATAAAGGCCTTGAAGAAACGAAGTATCACACCGCTTCAACGTCAAATAAAAGCTTAGAAACTAAGTACGGCACTGCTCTAACAACAAATAAAAGCGTTGAAGACACCAAGTACAACGCCCCTTCAACAGCAAATAAAGGCGTCGAAGAAACCAAGTATCTAGCTGCTTCAACAACAAACAAAGGCGCTGAAGAAGCCCAGTACCACATTGCTTCAAACGCAAATAAAGGCCTTGAAGAGACCAAGTATCACACCGCTTCAACAACAAACAAAGACGTTGAAGAAGCCGAGTACAGCATCGCTTTAAAAGCAAATAATGGCGTTGATGAAACCAAGCACCGCACTGCTCCAACAACAAATAAAATCGTCTCAGAAACTAAGTACCAAACCATTCCAACTTCAAATAAAAACGCCGAGAAAACAAAGAACGTAGCCGTTCCATCTTCAAACCAACGCGTTGAAGAAACAAAGTACCAAAACGTTCGGAATTTCCATCAAATACCACAAAATGCTGAAATACGCAATGATGCATATTGCGCCTATTTTGAAGATCAATATGGTTTGGATGCACCTCGAGAAACGTTCTCAGTAACGAAACGATATTCTTCTAATAGGAACACTTCAACAACAATCCCTAGGGTAAACATAACTGAAAAATCAACAGAAACTTATATTGTAACAGCATTTACAAACGTCGAACAATCCAGAAAACGCAATAGAATGGCGCTCGGCAGTACCGGAAATGATGGCTACTCGTCATTGGTTGATAAACCGGTCAATATCGGTGAAGGCAAAAGTGTTCAATATTCGGACCAAAATATAAACTTTCCTGAGCCCACAGAGAAAGATACAAATCTGTCAAACAAAGGAACGCTGCATTATAGAAATGGAGTTTCACAGAGAGAAACGGAAAATACATTTTCCAAATATGGTAACAAGAATTTGCACCATGGGGATACTACATTTCAAAACCAGAATTATGACACTAGAAGGAAGACTTTCGTGAAAACAAATAATTCAGAGAAAGATTTGCTATCATCCGGGAATTCTTTTAAACCTGAATCGTCAGCTATAGGTGGTAAACTTTTAGGTCCGTTTCAAGTTACTACATATCAAAAACAGAATTTTGACACTAGAATGAAGACTTTCTTGAAAAGAAATAATTCCAAGAAAGTTTTGTCATTTTCCGAGTATTATTCTAATCCTGAATCGTCTGCTACAGGTGGTAAACTTTCGGGTCGATTTCCATATGATATACCAGTATACAATGCACCTCTTAGCAACACGGTAACATCAAACATTGATAACGGAAGCATGGACAATGCCTTACTTCCAGACATAGCAAAAGATAAAAGAAAAAAACATTCGTATGGTATTTATAATTCAATACATGGTGATAATAATCATTTCTGTTAACTACAAAGTTTATAAAAAGACAATGAGTACGGATTCTGTTTGTTTTGGATTTCACGCCACTTTACAGCAATTTTTCATCTATAATGTTGCGTCCATTTTTTATTGGGGAGGAAAAATGAGTATCCGATGAAAACCTCCACCTTCGCTTGGAAAAGTGAATTACGATCGGAGCCGAGTACACTCAAGCTTAGACTAGAACCCGCAACCCCAGTGTTGACATAAGTAGATTACTAACTACCTAAAACACTCGACCACCGAGTATGATATTGAGATGCCAAACAAATCCCTCAAAACTAATTATAACTATCAAAAACGTGTATTAATAAAAAAAAACCAAAACCCCTTTTTGACCATTACTATTATTTAGAATGTTCTCTTATTTTTATGCTAATTAACGCGTCTGTTGTTACCATTATCTTGCTTTTGTTTAATCTGATGAAAATAAAATTAAAGCAAAATAGAAACTGTAGTTGGTATGATACTGACAAGTTCCAAGGACAGCATTAAAGCATGTATTTTGAACGTTTATACTGTATACGCCTATATATCCTGAATTCATTTCACGTGTTATTGCGATAATACTCACGATTGAATCATCAGAAAGGTAAAATCACAAATCAATAGTTTAAATGTGGTTTTACGTCACTTTTATGCAATTTTGAAAATCTATATCATTGCGGCCAGTTTGTTTCACTGTGTGTTTTTTCCTGTGGGAGGTGCGGGTGGCGAAATAGTCGGAGTGCCGGTGAAAATCCCACTACATCACAAATCTACGCACGCGGTAAGAACATTTTAATCACTTCTTTCTGTATAATATTGAGACGTAGTTTGAGATTTCTAAACGAATGAATGAGATCGCCTATTTTTTACCTTGCCAACACATATGAAAAGGTAGCTCTTTTAATTGAAAAATATATCATTATGTAGTTGTAAATTATTTATATATATATGTTCCTAATTCTCATTTAAAGCTAGTGACTTAAGGGGCCGGTAATTATTTATCTCCAGGGGGCGGCAAATTGTAATTTATAAATGATAAAATATTACTGACCCCCCCCCCCCCCATTTTTATATTTGTTAAAATCACTGACCCCGCTCTTAGAAGTGCCATAAAAAATCTGACCCCCCTATAAGATGCCTTTGTTGTTTGCCTTGAAATGTATACATACAGAATACTAAATTTATCCCTATCATGACCCCCCTGGTTGAATTACTAAAAAAATAGTGACGACCCACCCTCTAATAGTCAGCTAAATAGTGACGACCCTCTAATAGTGCCCCGTGCGGGATCCGGGTGGCTAAAAGAATAGACCGCAGTCGCGCTAGCTTGTCGTAAAAGGCGACTAAATAGCGCCCAGTACCCTGACCGGCGTGTCAGGTCGGTTTGCCTAAAGACCGACTGGGATGTGTGCCCCAGGTGGTTGAATGGGGTACCCCTGGCAAGCTGGGGTTGTCAGGCCATAATACGGAAAACCTGACCGCAAACCATATTAGTGCACCGTGTTGGGAAAATGCCACGTTCCTCGCACGTTAAAGAACGCTGCTGTAGTATTCGCTATGAGTAGGGATTTCGACCCGCTACAGGAGGCTAAATTGCCCGACCCTATCCATCCTCCCATTTGCCAGTGGCAATCTAAAATCCGTTACCCCTAGTTTTCCTTGTGTCCCATCCCATTTTCATTCATCATCATTTCATGTTCATTTTATCATCCATTTCATGTTCATCGCCTGAATATAGCTGAAATATTGCTGCTCGGGCGTTAAACACCATTAATCAATCAATCAATCAACCCTCTAATAGTCAGCTAAATGTTGATGACCCCCTACTTTTTTGCCCCCCCCCCCCCCTGGAGATTAATAATGACCGGTCCCTAACAAATAAAAAAAACGTGTGTCATGCAGTGATAATAAATGCCCACAGATGTTAGAAAGGTGCGATTCTCTGTTATTGTTCACGCCAAGAGAAAATTAACAATGGGAGATTAAGTTCTAAGACAACAAAACAAATACATTTTATGTCCTAAGATGTCACTTTAATTTTTATGCTTTATAAACATTTTCGTAGTGAAAAGACTGTTTTGTCAATGTGGATGTACATAAAATATATGAATAGGTCAGGTATAAAAATTCAATATATGAGGTCACGTTTTATAATGTCCGATATATAAATACGGTGGTTTTAAAATCTATACCTAACAGTACCTTACAACCCCATTGGTGCCTTCCAAAAACAGAAAACAGAATTATTTAATCATCAAAAAATAGGACTTAGAAAACTGTGCATATCAGTGGTTTAAAAAAACGAGAAAAGGTTTTTATTACATTTATAAACCTGTTAAAAGGTTTTATATCAACAATGTATAATAAATCAGCAGATTTCCTGTCTTTTGGAATACTTTTAATAAAAATGAAAAAACAGGTTACCCCTTTATTATTATTTTGACTCTCTTCAAACAAAAATACTACGGAGTAAAGATATCTGATTGGTAGAATGCACTTACCTCGGGGTCAATTCATTTATCACAGTTTAAATACCAAGCAAACAACCGGTCACGTTCGCATTGTATATCACGTGACTAGAAAACCTAAAGTGGCTAATAGAATGTCTAGGAACATATCAGACAAGCTTGGAAAATTATCTATTTTTTCAAAGACTGGAGAGGAAGTTGCGGCTAGTGATGTTTTACCAACGGATAAACAGCAGTTCTCCTTATTGGTTTTCTTGAGAAATTTTGCATGAATCGCATGGTAAGTTGTTTTTCCCTATGGAGAGATGATTTGGGGGGGGGGGGTGGACAAGATTTAACGAGTTTTAAGCGTTTTTACGCATCTGTTGACCGTTTTTTTTTAAATAAATCAACTGTTAATTTGTTTTTCAACCATTAGCTGTTATCTGTTTTCTTTAAAACTAACATTGTTGTTAACTGTTATAGTGAAAATAAAAACCCTATTTGCTAGCTGTTAATAGTCAGAACAGTTTTACACATTTTTTCTGTGTTATCTGTTAATTCTTTTTATTCGCCACTTTTTAAATGTAATTGAGTCTTCCTATGAAGGAAGGAATATACATAAGATCACATACTAGTTACTATGGAAACACTGAACAATGTCTGCATTTTCGACGAGATTCTGCTGTTATCTGTTTTCTAATGTAAATTGCTGTAAAGTTATCTGTTATCATTATTTTAAATTTACTGTTATCTGTTTTGGGAAGAAAAAAATGTTAACCTGTTAATGGACCCCCTCAGAGATTGTCATTTGATATGTTGACATCTGTGCTTTAGATCACCGTGTGTCAAAACTTGGGTTCTAAATTCGAGTTAACTTTGGCTATGGCGTGTTCGAGTTCCAGTGTGCATGACGGATGCTCTCAACGGGTTTCTAACTTTTAAAACCAGCGTTGTTATACACACATATTTTTTATTTGCCTTTACCAGCTATAAATTTTTTACCGGACTTAAGCATAAAATATTAAAATATAATGGAAACTTGTGGCCAGTTAATAAAATATCTTTCAGAAATAAAGTCGACTTGTTCCTTGTAGCACACTCCGCCAGATATGTTTTAGTCTACAAAGTACACAATTATTAACTTGGGGAATTTAGAAAAGAATTTCTTTCAATCACCAATTAACAACGCATCGTATAAAACAATATTACAATTGATGATTTTTGTTTAGCCATGTGAAGATTCAGGCCTTCCATCAAATCGGGTCCACCTTGGCTGAGAATGGAGTACGGCTTGTCTTCATTGGCAACTCATCACCAGATCAGAAGAAAGAGTTCTTGTCTGCTGTTCAAGTACACGACGACATGTATTCTGATCCACAGCTTGGACTATATACACTTTTCGATTTAAAGAGAGGTCGTTTTCGATCACTTGTGATGCCAATAATATCTGGAGTGAGGAATTACGGATTCAAAGGTGTTACAGAGGGTATGTTTTTATTATGGCGTAAAGTTCTTGACAAGATTGAGCCGTTTTGAAATGCTTGGGTAGATAGGTGGTAACCCAAGTGAAACGGTAATTGGTCATCTAGTCTGTACGTTTGCATAATACTTAGGGTGCAGAATTACTCCACTCAAGGCGATTATGATTACCACCCATGAAGCAAAAACCACTGCCATGCAAGGCGCACTAGTTTCAGCGATATGAATAAAACATCGCTGAACTCCAGTGTATATGCTATATTTTTGTAAACTGATGTCTGGATAGCCAGATATGATATAAATATAATGTACGTATGAAATGGAAACTATAAAAACAAAGATTTCTGTCAGTTTTGTTGAATTTGACATCGGGGATTCGTCTGACTCATCTACACATAGTTCTTCTGGTGACTTTCATTACCTGTGGCCCATTACCCAACTGATGTGTGTCATAATTTGGTACCAGCAGAAGGGCGCCGTTTACAGTTATAAAATGCAGGTTCAACTTAGTTAAATGCAAAAGCGACACCATGTTTCCTTGTCAATATGCAATATTTATAGAGCTCGTATATAGTGTTTAAACAAATTTAAGGTTTAATCATGGCATCTAGTTTTCGGACGAGAAGTATTAGGTTGTGGATAATTGTTTCTTCGGTTTGTTCCTCAGGGGAACAGCGCATTGATAGCGAGCGCACATCAGAAAAAAGTAGTGCCATTATAACTCTTTAATGTGGAGGTAATAAAAATAATCAGTTTCACATGTACACAGTTTCACATGTTCCCCAGGGGAATTGTAATGTTCCCCAGGGGAACATTACAAGAAAACTCAAGTTAAATATTGATAAAGTTCCTCTGGGGAACATTACAAGAAAAGTCAAGTTAAACATTGATACAATTCCCCTGGGGAACATTACAAGAAAACTCAAGTTAAATATTGATAAAGTTCCTCTGGGGAACATTACAAGAAAAGTCAAGTTAAATATTGATAAAGTTCCTCTGGGGAACATTACAAGAAAAGTCAAGTTAAACATTGATACAATTCCCCTGGGGAACATTACAAGAAAACTCAAGTTAAATATTGATAAAGTTCCTCTGGGGAACATTACAAGAAAAGTCAAGTTAAACATTGATACAATTCCCCTGGGGAACATTACAAGAAAACTCAAGTTAAATATTGATAAAGTTCCTCTGGGGAACATTACAAGAAAAGTCAAGTTAAACATTGATACAATTCCCCTGGGGAACATTACAAGAAAACTCAAGTTAAATATTGATAAAGTTCCTCTGGGGAACATTACAAGAAAAGTCAAGTTAAACATTGATACAATTCCCCTGGGGAACATTACAAGAAAACTCAAGTTAAATATTGATAAAGTTCCTCTGGGGAACATTACAAGAAAAGTCAAGTTAAATATTGATAAAGTTCCTCTGGGGAACATTACAAGAAAAGTCAAGTTAAACATTGATACAATTCCCCTGGGGAACATTACAAGAAAACTCAAGTTAAATATTGATAAAGTTCCTCTGGGGAACATTACAAGAAAAGTCAAGTTAAACATTGATACAATTCCCCTGGGGAACATTACAATTCCCCTGGGGAACATGTGAAACTGTGTACATGTGAAACTGATTATTTTTATTACCTCCACATTAAAGAGTTATAATGGCACTACTTTTTTCTGATGTGCGCTCGCTATCAATGCGCTGTTCCCCTGAGGAACAAACCGAAGAAACAATTATCCACAACCGAAGTATTAGTGCCTTGGCTAACAGTTAACATTAATACCTGCTATAATTGAAGTTACTCTGGAAAAGGGGCAATTACCTATATATTCCATCAAGAACCAAAAAAAGCATGCTTTTATCAGATTCGTGTTTTCTGCTCCACGTTCTAGAATTCCAACGGATTCAGGTCACATGACCATTGCCACGCAGGGACAGTCTATACTAAGTATACTGTCCCTGTGCCACGTGAATCCTGCGCGCCAATGACAAAATGGCGAATGTTCGTTTCTGGACGTTACATTCAATCGGACTGACAAACCATCGCTTGGTGAGGGTATTTACAATAATTTGATCCTTTGCAAGCATCTGCATATTACCTGCAGAAGCGAACGGTTGTTTCACCTCATGTCTGGTTATTAAGCCTTCCTTGTGTGCCGGTCTACCAAATTGTTCTGCCCTCTTAAAAATACCGATGCATGGCACACATCAGATTGTTTATAACTTTTTTGCGGCGAGTATTTTATGTTTTTGCGTATGCCAAAGATTTTAAATAAACGTGATATAGTGTTTCAAATGCAAGTTTTCTAAAGCTTCACAAAAATAAAATTTACAGTTAGCTATGTTGTAGATTTAAAATAATTGTCTATAGTGATTTAATTGCTTTAGGTATAAAACTAGGATATGAAACGTCTCATTTGGCGGGAGATTCCTGGCAACAAGGGGGTACAGTTGTGGTAGATGCAGACGGCAACATCAAACACGTGGTAAGTAGATCAGTATATCAAACATCTGAATATTTTCACGAAATATGGTTCTTATTTGTTTAAAAAAAACACACCAGAACTTTTTATACTTTATCGTTTTTTTCGGCAACACGCTCAGGATATACATTAGCTATTATACCTGAACTAAAGTGCTTTGTATTTGGATTTAGGGGATCGTCTTTTACACATCGGTAAGCTAATCTCATTCTATTATGCAACTAACATTTGTTTGGTTCGGGGAGTTTTTTACGTCCTACACCGACAACATAATGCCCTTGGTCGGACGGTCCTTACGGACATGGAATTTAGTGAGAGTTTAATAATGTTCTATTATTGAATAATTTGAGTTTTTTTAAGAATTTTTTTTTCTTGTTTTATATTTACATTATATAGTTCACTTTTAAGGTATAGGTGGCAAGTATCCTTACACCGTATTTATTGTACTAACATTTGTTTTGTAGCATATTGAAAAACATCCAACTGATTGGCCAGATATGGAACAAATTCTTACATTGGTTGGAATTCAGAACACGTCCATAAACTACAAGAAGGCAGTTAACGATTGGTTAGAAGCTAGAGACAAAGCTGTAAAGAGCTAGCGACGTATCATAAACTTCTGTAATTTAGGGTTTCTGGTCGAGTGGGTGTGTTTCTATGTGCCTTCGAAACCGACAAAATCTTTGATACAATGTGATGAATAAAAAATGAAATTTTAATAATATTAAATATTTTGTGAGAGAGTAATCATAATTCATTAACAGGCATTTGTAGCTAGTCCGAGAAACCTTTTGCCATCCAACACTTTTTTGCGTTGGACGTCAGAGGATTATCGGACTAATTAGTAGCTAGTTGTGTCCACAATAACTTCTCAAACGAGCCAAATTAAATCGGGAAACAGCCGTATGTTTATGTAGTGTGATTGTGCTGCTCTTTTGACATTTGTTATGACTGAATGTACTATCCACTAGTAGTCATTGTATTGTGTAAAGTATATAAAAGATCTTTTTAGAGAAAATTGCTTTAAATTAGAGAGATACAAGTATATTTTGAGATGGCAGAATGACAGTAGAAATATTAAAAACGTATGTAATAGCCTACTTGATGTACATGCCATCTTCAAAATTGGTTAATAAATTTAACTTGACTGGAAGTTTTTATTGTCCTACGCCCAAAACCTAATGCCCTTGGTTGGAATAAATAAACTGACTTGACTTGTAGGGGTTGGGGGGTCTAACGTCCTACACTGACACCCTATAGGACGTATATATTAACTTTTATCAACAGCGTAATCTATGAGTTGCATGACTTGTTGGCCATTCAGGACAAAGATAATTTAACGTCGTTAAAATATGTGAAAAATCTTACTATAATGTGGCCATAAAGAATGTTGTTTATGATGTTGATTAGGAGTAAATTCTCATTTTACCACTGGTGAGCACTTGAAGCATTTTAGAAACATCGTATAGCACACCTTACAATTCCAGTGTTGACGCACCAGTAAAGTCAACAATCTGTGTACTAAGGGGAGAATAACAAGTCATCATGGAGGCACAGTTTTGCGACTTGTAAAGCAATATTAATGTCAACATTGTTCTTTTACATCATGAGGAGTAGATGGATTTCTCATGTTGACAGTAGTGCAACAGTCCCATCAAGCTGATATTATCTCTTTGGGGCTATGGTAATACTCTTTAGGCTAATATAAAGTTAAAATGTGACAAGTATAGTTTGTTTGTTTGCTTGAATGGTGTTTAATGCTACTTTCAGCAATTTTTCAGCTATATCATGGCGTTATTATTAGAGAATGAAGCCAGAGTACACAGAGAAAACCCCCGATCTGCAGTAGGAAAACTGGCAATTCTTGTCAATAAAGATTGTGGAGTTTAATACACCCTGCCTACAGTCCCCACTCGAACCTGCAACCTCAGTGTTGACAGACCACGTGGTCAATAGTAGATGACTACCCTAACCACTCGGCCACTGGGCCCCGTGACTCTGTACCTGTATTTTTTAAAGCAGTGTCATTACATAAAATGAGGGAAAAGTTAACTAAAGCAAAAGCAAAGATAAATAGCTGTGTAATTAAATCCATACATCAATTGATTCAATTGTGATTTAATGCCACTTTCAGCGTCATGGCATCCAGTTGTTTATTAAAGGAGAAAGCCGTAGTGATGGGTGAGAACCCCTGACCTTCAGAAATAAAACTGGTAATCCTTTTCAACAATCCAATCCAAATTTTCTGTTTTAGGTGCCATATCAAAACAAGTATAGATTATGTTTTATAAACAAAACTTTATACTTATAGTTTCAATAACAAGATCAATTACTTTTCTTAAACTTCATTCTTTTTTACCAATCATTCTTTTTTAAAATTGTCAAATGTAAAGCTAGAATTAATTATAATAAATAAGTTTCATCTAAGAAGGAAAAAGTAATCAATGATCTGTTTTAGAGAAATTGTCTCCCTTTAAACAGCTGTGGTACTTCCTGTTCCTGTGCATTTTATGTATTTCTTGAATTACATTTTCAGTAACCATGGGATGAATTGGAAGATTTACCTGTAAAAAAAAGAGATACTATACATATTTCTAAAACTCTTTAACAACAAATAATTTTTTTTTATTTCTTGTGTATTTTAATTGCTACTACCTGAAATCACTTTAATAATTCCAACAATTTTTTCCAAAAAACCCATTAAAACATAAAAATAACACCATTTACCTGATCTCAACAAAATAAGTTACATCAAGCAAGTAAATTTTGTTACAAGACATATCATTGGATCAAGCTGTAAATTCTATAACGAGACTTTTCATTGGAGTAAGGACATAAATTTTACAACATGCAATGATTGGGGGCTACAATTACAATGATTAAAATAAAATGAAGTGTTTATGTTTGTATTCCATTGAAATATAAAAAAATTAGTAGAGGACCATATAAGGTCAGAAATCCAATTCTGAAATATTGGCCAATCAGAATGCATTTGCAGGCCTGGCAGTCAGGTTGAATTTCCAACTGGCTCAAAGCTAAAACTATTAGGAGAATTATCCTGGCTTGATTTCTGCATGATTTAGTTAAAATGTATGGAATAGTTTCTGTGAAAAAATTGTATGTTGTTACCATAGGGTCCTGTGTTAAGCTATGTTCAATGGTGATGGCCATCTTGGAGTAAGGATCAACACATAACTTAAACTTGGTATAAGACCATCTGAGGTACATTTCCACAAATAAATCTGTAAGGCAGTTTGTGAGAAAAATGTTTAAATTTCAGCCAATCAGAATGCATTTATGGCCCTTACGGCCATGTTGAAAGTTTTATCATTACCAAAAACTCAAGCTTTGTTATGAATCACCTAGTGGTTCCAACTGTGGCCAAGCGATTTTGAAGAAAATTGAAATGTGAAAATTTTACGGCTGAAGGCGATACCCACAATGACAACTCACACTAAGTGATGAGAACACCTCACATGACCCTACTGTGGGTCAGGTGAGCTAAAAACCCCAAACATTCATTAACATATTTAACCTGTTACTTATACAACAACTAAACATATTTTATTATTGGGAATGTGAGATAAGGCTGTCGAAATCAAAAAGTAGAAATGACACATATGACTCGCATTCTTCAAAATAAACCTTGACCTTGTCCCTTACTAACCAAAGGTTGAAACACATGCATACAATGCTAAGCTTTCATGCCAGTTATAGAGTTATATGTTATATCAATATTGAAAACAATTAAACACGATAATTGTATTTTTAAAGATTTACTGGTTAACCCTCCCCCCCCTCCCCACCAAAAAAAAAAAAAATTGTTGCAAGGTCACTGTATAAAAGTGTAATTAGATCTACATGTAACAGGTTTTGTCAGGGGTCAGGGGTCAACAACACATCAACCAATTAACAGTTTGCTTACACATTTTGCAGACTAGTTTCAAAGAGGTCACATTTACTCCTGAGTAAGAGACTGAATGAATTCATGTTGATCCGTGATGCAAACTTAAAGGAGATGTTAAGTCATTGACAAAATGACCAAAATAAAATTATAACTTTAATTAGATTATACTATTTCTGCAAAAGATTTTAAAGGGAAGGCATATTCCTACAAAAATTTGTGAAATTGTCTCAATACAAAACAGAAGAGGAAGTACATAAACCCATGCAATTCATCATGGAACACAGTACAAAGTATACATCTCAATATTAAATAAACAAGGACATGCAGTTTGTAGGGAAATATTATCTACATGCAGGTATAGTGGAGGTTTATAACTGACTGTTTATAAACATGAATAATTTGCTTTTTAAGCTGAAATCTGATTGGCCAATTCAATGGAGCAGCCCAGATTAATATATGAAATAACTTGCATTGGTCACATGACCTATTGTTATGTGTTTATTAGGCATAATTGAACCAAAACCAAGTTATAATATGCAACCTGTTCAGAAATTTGAAAATATTCTTTAAAAATATATCATATGTTTTTATACAGTGAAACCAAATCCCTTTGAGACTACAATTATTGTTTGGATGTTGCAATACAATGTTCTTTTTTATTTTACAATGAAACCAACCCCTTTTGTGACTTAAATTTTAGTTTGGAATGCAACCTTTTTTTTCAATACAGTAAAACCAACCACTTTTTGACTAAAGTTTTTGTTAGGAATACACAATGCATTCAGTATCCAGAATTAAATTGACAATTAATTTCACTCAATTTATTCCCTGTTTACACCTGATTGTGATTTATTCAGGGTTTAGACATGTTCCACTGTATAAATATGACAAAAAAGAACCCATGTTTTTTTAAACTAGAGGCTCCCAGGAGCCTGTATCGCTCACCTGAACCTGAAACCAAACAACCCTTTTTTATCCAGCTTTTCTTTGCTATAAGGAATTGCCCAACACTTCTGCAAAAATCATTAATTTCGACCTTTTAAGGGAAATAACTCCTATAAGGAGGAGCTTTTGATGCTTAGAGGGAGAAGGGAAGTTCACTTCAAATTTGCTGTACCTGTTGTACTTTTTTAACTATCAGTCGAAAACTCTCTCGACCCCCCCCCCCCCACCCCGCCTTTTTTCATTTTTTCTATTTAAAGCCAACGTAGCTATATAGGTAGTCAGGTGGTAGAGGACGTCCTAAAGATGATGTGTGCAATGTTTCAAAGCAGTCCTTTCATTGGTTAAAGAGGAGAAGATTTTTTAAAATCTAGTAAAATTGATTAAAAAAATTTTCAAGGAGAATAATTCCTAAACGGTTCATCAGACAATCTTGACCCTAAAGTCATTTTTGTAGCCCTCATAGAGCAGAACAATTAAGCAATGCTTACTTTTTCTCTAGTTCTAATAATTTTCAAGATTTTGAGGCAAAAATGTCAAAAATAATCAATTTCGACAATTAAAGGGCAATAACTCCTATAAGGAGTCATCATACAACTTCAACCCAATGGAGTGTTTTGTAGAGCTTTTGATGCAGATGAAGGCATGTCTCTTCGGTTTTCCTGTATCTGTTACACTTTTTTAAATATAAGCCAAAAACTGTATTTTACCCCCCCCCCCCCCCCCCCCCCCCCGTCCTATTTTTAGCAATGGTGGCCATGTTGGTTAATCTGCAGCCATGGTTGGTGCAAACTTGGTTGAGGACATTGGACGGATGATGTGTACAAAGTTTCAAAGCAGTACTTTCAGTTGTTTCAGAGGAGAATATTTTAAAAAATCAATTAAAACAAATTAAAAAAAACAGTTCAAGGGGAATAACTCTTAAACGGTTAATCAGACAATCTTGACCCTTAAGTCATTTTTGTAGCCCTCATAGAGCAGAACAATTAAGCAATGCTAACTTTTTCTCTAGTTCTAATAATTTTCAAGATTTTGAGGCAAAAATGGCAAAAATCATCAATTTTGACAATTAAAGGGCAATAACTCCTACAAGGAGTCATCATACAACTTTGACCCAATGGAGTGTTTTGTAGAGCTTTAGATGCTGAAGAAGGAAGGTCTGTTCGGTTTTCCTATATCTGTTATACTTTTTGAACTATAAGCAAAAAACTGTATTTTGACCCCCCTGTTCTATTTTTAGCCATGGCGGCCATGTTGGTTGGTCTGAGGCCATGATTTGAGCAAACTTGGTAGAGGACATTTTACTGATGATGTGTGCAAAGTTTCAAAGCAATCCCTTCAGTGGTTTTGGAGGAGAAGATTTTTGAAGAAAAGTTAACGACGACGACGACGACGACGGACTTTGACGGACGCCAAGTGATGGCAATAGCTCACATGACCCTTCGGGTCAGGTGAGCTAAAAAGCTCCATACAGATTATCCCTGGACTTTTAAATATTCATAGACAGTAGTTACTCCACAATAAACAGTACCAGTGTATGACACAACACCACACAGGGGATTTTTACCTGTATAATAAGTTCCGTATGGATAAGTCGTTTGTTGTGTGGTGTAAGGTGGAAAAAATCCTGCAATTCACCAAAATTAAAAGTTTATTTACTTTTTTTTATAAAAAAAGAAATTTCACATTTACAGGAATATCACAGTATGAACTTGTTATAAATAACATTTATGGACCCTATTTTGCATACAAATGTAGTTGTGTTGAATAAGTGGTCTCCTATTCAAGTAGTTGCAGATCTAATATAAAATTCAAATTCATTCAAATGTCAAGAATCAAGCCTGCCAAGAAGAAATCTGTCAAAATAAAAGGTTGTTATACATAAAGCTAGGCTTAAAATAAATTAAGTTTGTTAGTCCTTCTTCGACCGTTAAGAAAAAATCTACTCTAGGCAAAAAATTTTATTAACAAATGAAAAACAGTTTCTTTTATCTTTTCTCTGTGGCTACTGCATTCCAGATTGTTTTGTAAGACTTTGTTTTGTATTTGATATAAATTGATGTCACAGGCTTGCTTTACCTGTGGATCCATGTACCTTTTTTCAAACATTTACCTATTTCATTTAATGAATTAACAATGTCCGAGTTTGACATTAAAGAAAGTAAAAAATATTTTGCCTATCAAAAAATTGATTGTCTGAGAAGGGCAAACAAACATATTTTGAAGTTCAGCCCTATACATTTCTGAACATTGGCAACTACAGGGTGCCGTTTCATAAAGCGATCGTTAGCTAAACTTGCACATTATCCCATTTAAATTGTATGGGATAACCAGCACGTTAATTAGCGATCGCTTAATGAAATGGCACCCTGATTACATATGCTCATTGATTCATATAAGTAATGTGTACAACCTGTATGATCCTTGCCAATCACAGATGAAGTCTAGCACACCCTACCTTGGAGTAGAGCACACCCCTTGCCTTAGGCAGACTTGAACTAACAACCCCAAAGTTGACACACTCATTATCAATAGTATGACTAAAAACCTAAACTACTAGTCACATCCCGTGGAGTGCATTTTTTGCTTGCATTTTCTTTATTATTCCATATTTTACCTATTTATTACGAATATGTACAGAAGAAAAAAATTAGTTAGGATAACCTGTCCATGTTTTATACTAGGCCTCTGTTGTTTACTTGTCACAAATTGTCCTTGACTTTTGGTATGCAAATTTTACATAGAAAGTCAGCCATTTTGTTTCTAAAGGGACCTTGAATTGTTTGCAAAAGTTTGGCTGTTTTCATGACATTCAATGATAACCGGACAAACAGCTAGACTTTTCCTGCCTCAATTGCAGATGACATCACCCAGAGGATTTTGAATAGACAACATCTATTGTTCCTAATGTACACTTTTGTTCTAATTTAGGAAAAATTTTAATATGGAAAATCCCCCTATCAAAATCAAAATGAAAAAACCATCACATTTTAAAACTGTCAATATCTCGAGGAAATAATTGTTGATTTCAAAAAGTACCTTTCTTGATCTACAAAAGGAGCATAACCTGGACCATATGCAGTAAGCAGTTTTCATTTGTCACGCAAAAACCCAGCACCAAAACAGGTTAAACTGTAGTATCAAGGCCAAAATCAACATTTATAAGAAATTTAATTAATGCCTGTAATGCTGTTAAATTCTTCAAAGGTTCAAAGGTTAAAGTAAAAATACATATCTCGGGTGCTAACATCACCTGCTCAAGATTACCTGTTTGGTTTGGTACAGAATTAGTTGGTTGTCCTGTTAACAGTGGACTGGTAGGAACAGTATAACTTCCAAGATGGCTGGGTATTCCTAAAGAGTACAAGAATAAACATTAGGGCTATTCCATTAAAAGTTTATGGTGTGCTTGGTTTGTTTGTTTGTTTGATGGTGTTTAATGCCACTTTCAGGATTTTTCAGCTATATCATGGCATCCAGTTTTTATTGGGGGAGGAAGCCTGAGTACCCATAGAAAACCCCCAACCTGTGGTAGGAAAACTGACAATCCTTGTCAATAAAGATTGGAGTTGAGTACACGCTGCCTGCAGTGAGAATCGAACTGGTGCACTTGGAAGCTATTGCTCTAAGACTGTGTTAGATTAGGAAAGGATATTCTATTTTAGGACAGGGGTTGTAGGTCACCAATAGTCATCAGCCTTATGGATATACCAAGATTATAAAGGAAGTATTTCTCGGTTGTTAGTTTTTTTTTAACTTAAGGCTACTATTGCAAATACTAAATGACATATCTCTTACACATGCACTGAAAAATGATCAATTTCTCGTTACAATATAATACAAGAGAACATATTTCTGTGGGCATTATTTTGCAACTAGACATGTCAGATTACCAAATGAGTGAAAACACACAATAAACTCATTTATTGGCATTTTATTCAATAAATCCTTATAAATAAATTTTAAATAATTGCAGTTCTCCGATTACTCCAAAAGTCTTTTATTTTTGATTCTTAGACATGCCCAACGTTACCACATAACTTTTTTAGTGTTCCATATGCCTATCTTCGTGTTGTTGTTGTTGCTATATACTGTAAATTCGGAAATTATTGCGTACATTTATTATTGCGATTCGGTGACCCCCTAAAAAAATGCGAGTTCATATTTTTGCGATCGGCTGAGGTAGCAAAAATGCAACGACAACGAACTATTACTCAACAATTGTCATTTTTTAGTTAAATGTTTGTGATCTGTAAATAATCTCTCTACACAAAACGGAATTAAATTGCTGAAGTGATTTACATATGTTGAAGATCAGAAACAATTGTCACATGTCTTTTTAATAATGAGATGATTTGTGTATATTGAGGTTCACCATGGGTACTAAAACGACTATTTGTTAAAATCAAAGAAAAATCAATTATGTGGTGTACAATTAATTATCGTTTTCAATTTAAATACCTATGGTAGGGCTTTACAGATGGTTTATGTATGCACGCTAGGTTGATTAATTTTGTCAATGGATAAACAAATGTAGAATTGCGAGGTTTAATTATTGCGATCACAGAGCGATCGCATTATTCGCAATAATAAAAACATCGCAAAAATTTCTGAATTTACAGTACTAGTATAGGACAAAGTTGTTTTCTTTTTAATTTTTTAGCTTTTTTTTTTATCGTCTATTTGTTAAGGATTGACTTAACCACACCATGCCTAACGTTGAGCAAGAACATAGAGATGACACGATTTGATAACAATAAAACACTACAGGTAGATTGCAGTAATGATCGGTAGTTTGGCCACCATCTTGTATGTGTCATTAGTCAACAAGCTGCCAACATTAAACTTTTTTCACCAGTAATTAAGCAATTCCATATAAATAACAAACAAAAATAAGGAAAAAGGATTTTCCAAGCAATTTGACTTTAATAACCTTGGAAAAAAAACATGCTTTAGTTTTTGTACTTACCCTGAGGTGTTGGGTTATGCAATAAAGATTTCATTGTTGGTGATAGAGGTTGTGGAATTCCTCCAGATTCTTTATTAAAATTTGAAAGTTTTATACTCTGGTAACCAGGAACTGGTTTAGGCATTCCTGGCAGAGCATATGAGGAGGGTGATGTGCTCGACGTCTGCTGTGTATTACCTGGTTGTGTTTGCACAATTGATGTCATACTCCATATTGGAGAAGCACTATTTTTATTCTGTGGAGGAGTCGTTCTGCTCACAGAAGATGAAGGGGATTGTGGCATTCGTGAGTGTGCTGGATCTATCTGTCCAAACAAACTCTGTAACAAGTTAGTGGCTGCAGCTTCCCCTTTTGATGGACTTGTTAGGTTAGATACAGAATGAGGATTATGAAAATGACTGCTCGAGTTTGACGGTGACTGTCTCTGTCCTGTACTTGGTGACGCCATAGGTGACACTCTTTGACTTGATATGTGTGTGGATGTTGGTGAAATTTTCTGTCCTTGAATCTGACTCCCAGTTTGTGCTGTAACTGACCCCTGAGATATAGAACGAACAAGAACAGGCTTTTTAGAATTGTCAGTGTTATTGTTGGAAATATTTGGTGATGTATATTTCGTCACAGTAGGGTTACCATGTAAGGAATTGCCTGAACTAGACGTTGAGTACACAACAATTGTTTTTGGTTTTACACGCTGAGGGGTCACATTTTTGGCCTTCATATCACCACCCCCTTGGTTCGGGGTAAGTTTTCCCTGACTTTCAAGAAATTGTTTAAATGCCTCTTGATTTAGCATAGATGTGCTCCCTGATGAAGTATTCTGAGCATTTAAATAGGACGCCAACTGTGAATTTGTTGTCGATTTTTGATGGGCTGGAGGTGGACTCTGTTTTGACATTTGAGCTGCTTTCAATTTTTGAACCATCGTATGTGCATCTTGTGGATTTATTTGAAGAGCTGAGGTTGGACTCGGAAGCTGCTGACTTTTTGGAGGTGACATTTTGCTACCTTCTTTGTCTAGCTGCTGGTGAAACATATTTGATGCATATTTTTCAAACTGTGCCATAAAGTCATTTTTACTTTCTTGCTGTTTTGGCATTTGCATGTTACTAGTCGATTTGACTACAGCTTCAGATGGAGAGCTCAACGAGGACCTTAAAATATCAGACACTACATGATCCCAAGATCTATCACCCATGTATTTTTGAGAAGCTGCTGATGATGCCAGAAGAGAAAGTCCAGCTGCTGTTGCACTACTAACACTACTTCCTGAATTTGTCTGCTCCCTAACTTTACTTCCTGTTCCTGTCTTTTCGGTGGGTAGTTTTGACGATAAAGGAGATTGTTCATTAGCATAGTCCAGCAAAGTTGGAATTAATCTACTGGCATCCCCTGACCCTGGAGCCCTAACAGGGGTATTGCCAGGTATTATTACAGTCTTCGGATTGAAAGAACCTTGTGTGGCACTAACTGGAGTTACCCCTTGCTTTGTCACTGTCAATGAGGCACTTGAAGGGGTAGTTTGTTTTGTTGCCATGACTGGTGTAGTTGTAGTGGAGTTTGATGTCTTATTTATCACAGGAACTTTCTTTATCTTTGGTCTGAAATAAATTTAAGAATTATTGTGTCATTCTATTTAAACTATAAATTAAAACTATTTTAACAATCATGATAAATCATACAGCCAACTTCTACAATTCCTTTACAGTTATATTGATCAGATTTAGACATATGACCAAATGTTTACAATAAAAGCACAAGATTAAAACAATATAAGAAGATAAAATGCAATAATATCTTAGCAACTGTAGACTATGGTAGACTTCATGTATTTTCACTGCCTAGGTCACTTATCTGCTGGTCATACAGTCACATGATCTGTTATCTGCCAATCTGCAGAGAGATAGATCTTTCAATCCCATAATGCTATGCTCCAGATTAATTGTGAAATCATAACCAGCAGAATATAACAAATAAATATTTGTAATTTCATAACCATGATATGTCTCAAAATTGCAATGCAAGTCACATATATCTGGCTTATTTACCGGAGTGTATTGCTGAACAAATTTGTAAATGAAACTTACGGGTTTGTCCAAGCTACATGTCCAGGTCGGCTTTCCTTCATCAGCACACTATAAATAACAAAATATAGAAATACAAACAATGCTAGAACAATAATAAAAAGCATGTGTCTCAAACCACCTGTAAAATACTCAACTAAATAATAAGAATAAAATGCAAATTCTTGATGCATAATAGAAGATCTAAGAAAACATGTCAGATTGTAAGGCCCTGCTATAATATTGTATTGGTGGTTAAAGAAATATAAGCGAATTTATTCTTAAGTGTATGGGTCCTGGGTATTGAAAAGAAGGTTGCTTCCAAACATACAAATACATTGTATTTTTTATTTTGTAACAGCTTGTTTGTATGAATGGTGTTAAATGGCATTTTCATAGATTTTTCAGCCATATCATGGTGTCCAGTTTTTATTGGGGGAGTAAGCCCGTGAAAACCCCAACCTTTGGTAGGAAAACTGGCAATCACTGTTGGTTAAGACTGGAGTTAAGCACACCCTGTCTGCACACCACATCAGCATTAATCCTAGAATCCTCTGCTGTCCAACACTTTTCTGATGGATGTGTGTGACGTCAGCGGCAAAACAGCATATTTTGAAATAATCGGTCTGAGTTGGCAAATTTAATGATCTCCTGATGTTATAAAAATTTTCGTTTAGTTATAAACTAGATATAAATTGCTTCTCTTAATAATTTTCTCAATGAAAATAATCATCTTAACGTTGATCAGCAACAACCCCATCTTTCCTACATTTCTGTTTCATTTTAAACAAACTAATCATGTGATACATGATTTTCTTTCTGCCACTATGAATCCTGGTAGCTTATTTCTTCATTGACCTACTACTGTAAATAGTGTGGGCAAACATTGATGAGATAATCTTATATTTCCTTTGCATTAATCAGCTCCCATAATACTTTACATTTCTTCAAAGTCTCAAGAATTCTTTGAAGTGAACTTTAAACTGTTAAAAGTGAAAGTAAAATGGTGAAAACTAGGAGTAGTGATGGAAATGAGAGTAGAAATGGACATAAGTTAGCTTGATTGAAGTGAAGTTGATTATCATCATGGAGAATATAAGCGATTTATATAAATGTATAGCTGAACTACATGAAAGTTTTTATAACATTGAGAGGTTATGAAATGTGCCACCTGACCCGTGGCACAATATCGGCTGTTTTGTCTATAGACAGCTCTTTGATTTCTTATGCTCACATCAAAGTAAAAAAAGCGTTGGACAACAGAGGATTCTGGACTACCTCAGAGTTGACAAAATAGTATAAGACTAAATCCCATAACCACTTGGTTAGTGAGGCCCCTTATTCATTGGATTAGACCTTGGGTCTGGAAACGGTCATATTTGCCAGACATGACCGAAATTTACACTAAAATGACCGACCAAGATTTGCTCAAATCGGACATCTTAAAAGTAAAATAATAATCATTTGTTGGATTTAATCCCTTCAATTTGTATTATAAATCAACCCAAAGGCTATTTCCTGTCGCTGACATGTGTTTATTGACCACCGACCGGTGATTATGTAATAAGGTCAAAAGGTGACAGATCTGTTTCATCCATATCGTAAACATACTATTGCAACAACATTTTGAAGCAACAGAGATTGAATATAAATAAATATTTAATATTTAATATAATAGACTGTTTCTATATCACATTGCTAAGAAAATAAGACAACTTTACAGTACACATGCAACTTTAATGAAAAACAGGTGCGATCAAAATTGTACACTACGCAAGCGCCCATGTGACTATACGTTACATAAATCAAGAGAAAACCAATTTGAATAAAAAATCATTGAAAATAATGAGAACAAAACTGATTATTTTATTTAATAATTAAAACTTGTAAAGAGCATCGATCGCAGAATAACGGGTCCGAACTTGTGGTAATAAGGTGACAACTTCCTATTTCCGGTTGCCGTTTCCCCATTATTTTGTTGCATAGGCAACGTCATTTTACAATAAATACTTTTTATCTAGGAGAATGTATCGCTACATATATTTTCTTTTTCACATGATGCACACAACGTAGGAGCCATCCCAAATTCCATGGTACAACCCTCCTCCGCATATTCACATTATCGTGACGAATCGACCCGACGTGCAAACAAGTTTCGGTAGGAAACGACCCGAGACCAATATTCACTACCATGGAATTTGGTAATTTCTTAGGGGGAAAAATGACCGAAATGGGCAGGGAAAACTTCCAGACCCCTGGATTAGACCTTTTATAAATAGATGTATGCGATTACCTAGTTTGCATCCAGCCTTTAGGCCAAAGAGCTTTTATTTCTCTGTCTAGGAATGTCTTTAAGTATTCTTCCGGGGTCTGTGTCCTCGTCTTCATGTAATCATATATCTTCATTTTCACTCTTACAACATCACATAGTAACGACCTGTCAAAATATACAGAAACAACTTTAATTATAAAAAATCGATCAAAGACAGGAATGGCCTGATTTCGTTAAACAGGAAGTAGGTGAGCGACAGACCTGAAATCAAATCCCACATTATGGGAGGCCATGCTGATGCTGCATACTAAATTTCAAGAGAATGTGATTAGTAGTTTCTGAGAAAACTGTTATGAAAAATTTTTCCCCGCCCACCCAACATTCACCATTTTAATACCCGAATTTTCACTCCGTGAAATTCTGCCAAAAATATATAAAGGTTTTTCAAACGCGACCAGCGACCACGTTTTTTGACACAACAACGTAAATTCCCCTCACAAACGACCATTTTCACTGACCGGATGTTTATTTTGGAAGTCTCGAATAGAACGAGATTCGGATTTATTATCGTAAACCAGTTCGGAAACAGTTCAACAACCGGTAAACAAAATGTCGAAATCGTGTAAAAGAAAGATATTTAAGCTGGATTAAACACGAAAGCAAGTAGGATATTGTAGATCAGTTTGATTTCGGCATTACAGAAATCGGGTTTATTAAAAGAAGACTGAAATATTCAACAAGGAGATAATAATATAATGTACAAACATAATCATAAATCAATATTTACAACAAACGATGTCAAAATTGACAACAACTTTTGAAACTGGAAACAGAGAAAAACCTGGATTTTTCCATACTAAAAGGAACCTTAATAAACTACGAAGTGGAGTCTGGGCAGACAATAAAAGTGATAAGTGTGGACACAGAAAAACGTCTCGCCTGCATTCCGCATCAGTAACGAAAATAAATTTCGTGATAAGCATTACGTAAATAGCATTAAATATTAGCAGCGGCCTGTATACCAAATATTGTCACCATACCATGCATAGTTACAGAGAACTGTCCTAATACAAAAACTTTAACGTAGTTGCTGGACCGTGAAATTGAGGTCAAGGTCAGGTGACACCTACCAGACAGTCATGTACTAGTCAACAGCAACTTATATACCAAATATTGTCTTCCTACCATGCGTGGTTACAGAGGAAATGTCGTAACCCAAAAACTTTAACATAGTCGCTGGACCGTGAAATTGAGGTCAAGGTCAGGTGACACCTACCAGACAGTCATGTACTAGTCATCAGCAACCTATATACCAAATATTGTCATCCTACCATGCGTGGTAACAGAGGAACTGTCGCAACCCAAAAACTTTAACCTAGTCACTGGACCGTGAAATTGAGGTCAAGGTCAGGTGACACCTACCAGACAGTCATATACTAGTCATCAGCAACCTATATACCAAATATTGTCATCCTACTATGTGTAGTTACAGAGGAACTGCCGTAACCCAAAAACTTTAACGTAGTCGCTGGACCGTGAAATTTAGGTCAAGGTCAGGTGACACCTACCAGACAGTCATCTACTAGTCATCAGCAACCTATATACCAAATATTGTCATCCTACCATGCGTGGTAACAGAGGAACTGTCGTAACCCAAAAACTTTAACGTAGTCACTGGACCGTGAAATTGAGGTCAAGGTCAGGTGACACCTACCAGACAGGCATGTACTAGTCATCAGCAACCTATATACCAAATATTGTCATCCTACTATGCGTAGTTACAGAGGAACTGCCGTAACGCAAAAACTTTAACGTAGTCGCTGGACCGTGAAATTGAGGTCAAGGTCAGGTGACAGGTGACTGACTGGCAAGTACTCATCATAAGCTACCTCTGTACCAAATTTGATGGACCTAGGGCTTGGGCTTACAAATATATGAAGCAAGATGTCAAGTGTTTACGCCGCCGCCGCCGGATTCCCATACATATGTCTTGCCAAACAAAAACAATGATAATGCAGATGAAACAGGAACAGAAACATTCACTGTTAAGAAGACTTGGAATTGTTATATTATTATAACTCGTTTTTAACAGATAAAAACTGCATGGGTTCTTTTTATTTTTATTTATAATACTTAATAATAAAATACAAATATTTATTTTGTGTGATTCTCGATCACTTCACATTTCTTGCTGCTAATCAACCAAGCAAGCTCTATAATCCTTCATATATCCCCTCAAGAAAGACCACCCCCAATATAAGACCACTTTCATGACTCAGATGGGGTGGTCTTAAAAGAGGGGAACTACTGTACTAATTATCAAAAGCCTTGCTTGTTTGATTAGTGTTTAACACCATTTTCAAAAAATTTTCACATATATCATGGGGTCAATTTGTGATTAAGTGAATCAATTTAAGTTAGCATACCGAAAGAAAAACAGAATTGGGAAGTACACATTGATTTTATTGGATATATTTTAATGACTGGGAAGCCTTATGTTAGCAGTTAATTCTCAAACAAAAAGGTACAAAAAATATATAATTTTAACAAAATAATTGGACTTTATGGGCAGGCCAGTCTTTGTATAAAAAGTAAAATATATAAAAGCATGGAATCATCAAAAAGCTGGCTTTCTGAACAGATATCCTTCATTTTATTTTAATTTTATTATTTTAAGAAACCTTCCGTTTTAATCTGATTTTTTTCTGGTCATGGTCCATTATTTATTTGTAAGAGTTGCCTCCCTTAGACTACAGTTTGTTTCCTTACTGATTAAAACCGTTATCTTATTTAGTAAAATATTTCAATGCTTTTCAAAAACACATCTTTGTGGATGACTCACTTCCTTAACCAGTTGGCTACTGAGGCCCCTGCATGTGTATGTTGTTTCTGAATAAAAATCCCAATGAGAAAAATATGTGGACAAGAAATTCCCATTGAAATTAATAATCATATAAAATACCTTAAATTTTCATTCCATTCAAATTTCTTTTTAGGTGCTGCCACCTTCTTCTTCCCTGGTTCCTGGTTAGCCTTTTCTCCTTCTTCTTCTGACTCTTCTGTATCCCTGTCTTTACCCTCTGCTTTGCTCCCATCTTTACTGTTACTTTCCTCTCTATTTTGCTTCCTGATCAGATTAAAATTATCACGAGATAAAGATTTTTATGTGTTTTGACTACTTAAGACAAACAATGTCAACTGTTTTTTTCTGATAAACATGAGATAAGTAACAAGCCTTATAAAAACATTAACAATTATTTTTAGCTTTGGTAATTAAAACAACTGCGGACACAGAAAATTGTCTCTCTTACATTCTTCATAAGTAGCAAAAAATATTAGTAAACATTAGTACATGTAAATAGCATGTAAAATATATAATGTATGGCTACAGAAAATGACATAATTCAATTTATAACATAGTCACTGGACCATGAAATTGAGGTCAAAGTAAGGTGACACCATATACACTGTAATGCACCTTCTATCTGCAGTCAGTATTCCAAATATTGTCATCCAACCATGCATGGTAGCTGAAGAACTGACTTAATCCAATAACTTATATGTAGTCACTGGGCCGTGAAATAAGGTCAATGTCGGAAGATACCTTTATGACTGTCATGTACCATTCATCAAAAACTTATAAACCAAATGTTGTCATCCTACCATGCATGGTTAAGATGTCAAGATTAACTCAACCAAAGAAATAAACCATATATATATGTCTGGCTTCCAGAAACATTTGTCATGTGAATGTCTATTCTTACCCACCAATGAAAATAGAGGGTTTAGAACTTTGAGCTTTACTGATACAAGTAACTGGCAATATTATTGTCCATTACGTTGTGCTATATATTAAATGCTATTGTAAGAATTTGCTTTTGTGAAGTCTGTGTTTAACTGATTGTTATTGTTGGGAAATAGTCATGTTTTAGAATCAAAGTACCAACTCTGTACAACTATACAACATTCATATTGTTTAATGTGGAATGATGTCCGATTGTTTATATATATTAATATAACAAATCAAAACAAAATGGAACAATAGAATTGTTTTTGAAGTGTATTAGTGATAATTACCATATCTGACATTCTGTTTCATGCTTCTGTTGCAAAGCAGGCATCACAGCATTAATGGCTGAAAATGATACATTTTAAAAAAATAATCATTCTTTTCATTTTATGCATGTGTTTTTCAGTTTATGCAGTTTGAGCTTATACAATCAAATAATAGAATGTATAAACACTTATCTAATTAATTGATTCTGATACAGAATAAACATTATACTTTCATGTGTACAAAATTTTTCAGACCTATTCCTTTACAGTTCATTGACTGATTGATTGGATGTTTGCTTTATGTCAGGCAAGAAGTATTTCAGCTATATTAAGAATGACAACAAGTTAACAAAAAATTTATTTATTTGAGAAAGACAGACCAAAGGACAAAAATTTGAATGCCACTGGAAAAGTATGGGGTATGTGTAGGGGTGGAAAATTTAGCCTTTTGAAGCGGCTACAACTAGTCTAGTCTATTTACATCTACAAAAATGGTCTTTGCCGTACAAGTGTGGCATTCTCCAAACACATTACCCACTGTGGTCCAGTGTCAGGCTTTCCATCTTATGACCTGACAACCCTTAAAGAGAGGGCATCCCTTATCTGCCACCTGGGCAGCTTTCAGGGACAAGCACTGTGAACCCACACAGTATGGTCCAGAAAAACAGTTCAAATTACTTCCACGCTTAAACTGTCTTTAAAATTATGACTTAAGCTAAACACAGCAAGAGTTAAAATTTCTACTATGTGTAGTCAGTTTTCAAGTGTCTAATTTGGATACCATTGGACAGAATTTGAAAAACATTCCTCCAATCAAAATTTAATTTTTTTCATAATCAGTTAAATCTTGTCTAGCTTTAAAAGATTTTAATATTCAATATTTCTAGATGGTAAGGCTTATGTAATTTAGGTCTATTAAGATTGGAGGCCAAGTGTTTAAGGCAGTTATCTACTATGGATAGTGAGATTTGTCAACACTGAAGTGGTCAGTTTGAGCCTTACTGCAGGCAGGGTGTGCTAAACTCCAACTAAATTTGACAAACAATACCAGTTCTCCTAATGAAGTTACTCGGGCTTCCTCCCCCGTTAAAATGGGATGTCATGTATTTATTTATTGTGCCAAAATATTGTTTATTTATTGTATCAAACTTCATGCCATTGCTTTGTATCCTTGTCAAGTCCATGCATATATGTAAGTCATTTACAATCAAGGTCACTTTGTCTTTAAAGCCTGAGTAATCCAAACATTTTAAACGGTCCCTGAGGTGTTCAATTTAAACAGGTTTCACTGTAGATTAATATAGTAAAATTTATGTCTGTTATGAATACAAGGGATCATGTATATTTATGTGCCAAGAGTAAAACCATATCATCATACAAAATATTTAAACCTACCATCTTTCAATTTCTGTAACGGTCCTTTAAGTTGGTCATCCTGTCTCTCCACCCGTAATTTCTTGGCCCGTTTCAGTAGTGTATCTTTGGTACATGGCAGGAAGCATGCCAAGTGACCAAATATAGACGACCTTTGACTGCAAGGTAGTTGTCGTGTTGTCAATTCTATCCTGAAATGGAATCATGGAATCAATGATATAATTTATTTCTTAAATGCTGCAAATATAATGGGTAGTTAATAGGTTTTGATTTACAAAACTGCCCAGTGCAAATAGTGGATAATGTCTCATTAGGGGATTGTCAAAGAGTATATAATTATATAAAGCCAGGCAATCCACCAACAATAGTCTATGACTTGTTTGGATAGTGCCACAACATTTTTCTGGATGTTGAAGAGTTTTCTCATTGTAATCAAATCTATCAGCCATGAATAAACAGTAATTTATTACCAGTTTCCATGGGTATCAAAGGTCATATCTATAGGCCATGAATAACCAACAATTTATTGCCAGTTTCCATGGGTATCAAAGGTTATATCTATCGGCTATGAATAACCAACAATTTATTGCCAGTTTCCATGGGTATCAAAGGTCATATCTATCGGCCATGAATAACCAACAATTTATTGCCAGTTTCCATCGGTATCAAACGTTATATCTATCGGCTATGAATAACCAACAATTTATTGCCAGTTTCCATGGGTATTAAAGGTCATATCTATCGGCTATGAATAACCAACAATTTATTGCCAGTTTCCATGGGTATTAAAGGTCATATCTATAGGCAATGAATAACCAACAATTTATTGCCAGTTTCCATGGGTATCAAAGGTCATATCTATAGGCCATGAATAACCAACAATTTATTGGCAGTTTCCATTGGTATCAAAGGTTATATCTATCGGCTATGGCCATGAATAACCAACAATTTATTGCCAGTTTCCATGGGTATCAAAGGTCATATATATCAGTCATGAATAACCAATAATTTATTGCCCGTTTCCATCGGTATCAAAGGTTATATCTATCGGCTATGGCCATGAATAACCAACAATTTATTGCCAGTTTCCATGGGTATCAAAGGTCATATATATCGGTCATGAATAACCAACAATTTATTGCCAGTTTCCATGGGTATCAAAGGTCATATATATCGGTCATGAATAACCAACAATTTATTGCCAGTTTCCATGGGTATCAAAGGTCATATATATCGGTCATGAATAACCAACAATTTATTGCCAGTTTCCATGGGTATCAAAGGTCATATCTATAGGCCATGAATAACCAACAATTTATTGCCAGTTTCCATGGGTATCAAAGGTCATATCTATAGGCCATGAATAACCAACAATTTATTGCCAGTTTCCATCGGTATCAAAGGCTATATCTATTGGCCATGAATAACCAACAATTTATTGCTATTGCCAGTTTCCATGAGTATTTAAGGTGAATGTCATGCAGTAACATCAATTTTATTCATAGCTTACTTAAAACTAGTAATTGATATGTTTTCAATTCAATTAATTAAAAAATTATTTTTTGCAATTTTATTGTTTGTTTTTTGTTTGAATTGTGCTTCAGCTACCGTAAAAAACTGTGTATAGTCCGCATTTACATATTGTCCACACCCCTTTCTTGGGCCAGAAAATTGGTGAAAAATTTGTGTATGCATGTACAATCCGCACATAAAAAAATTTAAACAAGTGTGGACACAGAAAAACGTCTCGCCTGCATTCCGCATCAGTAACGAAAATAAATTTCGTCATAAGCATTACGTAAATAGCATTAAATATCAGCAGCGGCCTGTATACAAAATATTGTCACCATACCCTGCATAGTTACAGGGGAACAGCCGTAACCCAAAAACTTTAACGTAGTCGCTGGACCGTGAAATTGAGGTCAAGGTCAGGTGGAACCTACCAGACAGTCATGTACTATTCATCAGCAACCTATATACCAAATATTGTCATCCTACCATGCGTAGTTACAGAGGAACTATCGTAACCCAAAAACTTTAACGTAGTCGCTGGACCGTGAAATTGAGGTCAAGGTCAGGTGACACCTACCAGACAGTCATGTACTAGTCATCAGAAACCTATACACCAAATATTGTCATCCTACCATGCGTAGTTACAGAGGAACTGTCGTAACCCAAAAACTTTAACGTAGTTGCTGGGCCGTGAAATTGAGGTCAAGGTCAGGTGACACCTACCAGACAGTCATGTACTAGTCATCAGCAACCTATACACCAAATATTGTCATCCTACCATGCGTAGATACAGAGGAACTGTCGTAACCCAAAAACTTTAACGTAGTCGCTGGACCGTGAAATTGAGGTCAAGGTCAGGTGACACCTACCAGACAGTCATGTACTAGTCATCAGCATCCTATACACCAAATATTGTCATCCTACCATGCGTAGTTACAGAGGAACAGTCGTAACCCAAAAACTTTAACGTAGTCGCTGGACAGTGAAATTGAGGTCAAGGTCAGGTGACACCTACCAGACAGTCATGTACTAGTCATCAGCAACCTATAAACCAAATATTGTCATCCTACCATGCGTAGTTACAGAGGAACTGTCGTAACCCAAAAACTTTAACGTAGTCGATGGACCGTGAAATTGAGGTCAAGGTCAGGTGACAGGTGACTGACTGGCAAGTACTCATCATAAGCTACCTCTGGACCAAATTTGATGGACCTAGGGCTTGGGCTTATTAAGATATGAAGCAAGATGTCAAGTGTTTACGCCGCCGCCGCCGGATTCCCATACATATGTCTCGCCTCCAGCAACTTTCGTCGCAGGCGAGACAAAAACGTCTCAAGATGAAGACATCAAGTCCGACTTAGTCACGCTTTTTAACAATTTTTACTGTATTATGTAATTTATTCTCTCTTAAAATATCATTTGTTTATAGTTTTATTCATTTTCTAGTGATTGTAATAAATTAAATAAAAAATAGTGCATTCTCATAGCGTCTATTTTGATTGTTGTTAAAACGGATACTCACAAATTTCGAAACCAAAACAATTTGTCAACTTTCATTTATCAATGAAAACAAAAAAAAAAAAAAGAAAAAAGATTACACGTTTTATTTTAATCCCTTAATGATTGCAATCAAAACATCGATCTTCAAACATTTGAGGTTACATAAAGACGCCATTTGCACTGTACGCAATACAGGTTACACATCCGCTATTTTCGTATCCGTTTCAATTTTTATTTGTCCTATATAAGTATTATAACATTACTAAAAATAATTTAAGTAAAAATTAATATCATTACAACATATTTATATGGAAGTTTGTAAAAGAATCATGTTAGAATAGTATGAAAATACCGCATATAACACAACAACAAAATGGCGACCGCCTTTGACAACATTCAATGGGACAAAACACACTCTATTGAGTCTGTATTTATGTATAATCCGCACATTCCTTTCCAACTTAGATAAAAAGAAAAAGACAGCGGACAATATGACCCTAAATACGGTGTATTATGGTGTCTAGTTTGGAGTCGAGTACAACTTTCCCACAGTGAGACTCAAACCTGCAAGTTCTGTGTTGGCAGACCAAATAATCAATAGTGTTACTACTTAATCACTCTGCTACTTAGGCTCCTTTTGCAAATTTTAGGGTTTCATATTTTTTTTTCAAATGTTCAATTTAGAAGATTTGCTATAAAAATCTTATTAGTTTTTAATTAGATTAGATTAAAAATATCTGATTATCATACAATCTCAAGAGATAACAGAAAAAATTAAAATTTTGCCCAGAACCAATTGTACCAACTAAATGTTATTACAGCTATTGACTTCCAGACATGAATATGGGTACTTACTCTAGCAGCATTTCACTGACATCATTATTAAAAAACTTCCCTTTACCAACACTGGATACTCTTGCAGTCTGAAGGAAAATGTATAAAAATTGTATGATCTCTATTTCTTAAAACTTTAAAGGGGAAGGGGGAAATGTTTTATTTTCATTTCTCTAAATATCTTTTAAAAAAGTCAAAAATTGATATTTTTGTTGTTATTGATAGAAAAGGACTTTTTACATAGCATCCACATATTTTAGTGGCTAAACATGACAAGGAGTTTATAAATATAAACACTCCTATTTCCCATTTTAAAAAAGCAATAAACCCAGTGTTTATTTTTTACTTGGTTTACAGATGATTTTTTTTTCTAAATTGTCTTTTTGCAGGTAACAACGAACACATTTTACAGTTCTCCAATTAAATCAGAAATAATATAAACTGCAGTGTCAAAATATTTGTCATACCAACATGTTTTGAGGGTTCAAAGCATATACTTTCATGAATATATAACTTCTTAACAAATTGACAGGTAATTGAAAATAAAAAAAACCCAATTAATTAGGCAAATTCAGATCTATCAATAAGGTAATAAAAACCTTGACCTACACTAAAATTACCTCTTTCAATTTATCTATAACCTGTAGGAATTCAGGTTTCAAACCTTCTGGTAATTTTGGTATGGATTCTTCTTTTTTCTCCTCGCCATTATCCTTGCTATCAGAGTCGTTCATACCAATCACGGAGTCAAAGACAGCATCCAGTTTACTCATTGACATTACTGAGTCAATAGCCGAGTTGATAGCATCCTCCTGTGACGATTCATTCATGTCATTTGATGACTGACTAAAGCCATCTGGAGTTGTCCTCCCGTTAACATGTGATGCTACACCAGCCGTGGATTCAGTTTGTTGCTTCAGTAGTTCTGCTACAGTTGGTGACAATTTCTTCCTGTAATATATAATTTTTTAAGAACTTAAAAAAGAACTTTTTACCAATCCAATTTACCATTTTACCAAAGTGACATTAATAACATTATTAAAATATAAAACTTAAGCAAAAAAATTAATTCAAGAAAATGTGTCTCGGCCACACTGATGTCCCGCTTGGCACCTATTTATAAACATCGCCCCATTTCAAAGTTAACTCAACCATGAAGATAAAGATATTAGGTCATCGTAATGAAAAAAGCTCCAATACAAAGATAAACCTGATGTGGGACAGATGAATGAACTGATGAACGAGGGACAAAAAATGTCCCCCAATTTTCACTTGCAGGACATAAAAAGAAACAACAAAAACATTTTTACCATTAAGTTCCTTTTATCAAAAAAATGCCAGTACTGTTGTCTTGATTCTTCAATATAACATGTAAAGAGATGCAAGACATTTGATACAGCAGGAGAGAAAAAAAATTGGACGAACAACTATAACGGAAACAAGGTCAAGTTGCAACACGTAGCAAATGTTCCCCGGCCACTGCAGTATCAAATTGCCTAAGAGGTGTGAAAAAATAAAATGGAAAAAAAAATTTATGATACGTTTAGTTTTGGGACAAAAAAATAAGCATGTAATATTAGAACTGTTTTGACAGGTATTTGGGAAGAGCTAAGCAAATACTTGAAATAACTTCATCAGAATGTGAAACTCTAGTAGTGCTTGATAAAATTTGCTTTCAATATTGTTCAATATTTCTAAAAAAGGTCAAAGTCCCATAACTCCTAAAAATGCAACAAATCAAAATGGTGGTAGTGCACATCTACACATTCCAGCAATTAATCCTATTAAGTATCAAAGCAATTCGCTTTCAGAGGAGATGTGTCCACAAAATCTACTATTGTATTATATTGCTGAAATGTTCCATAACTCCTACAAAATTTGACAAATCAAAAGGACAGTATAGTATGCACATCTACACATCATAACAATTAATCCTACTAAATATCAAAGTAATCCATCAATCGGTTACAGTCCACAAGATCTACTATTGCATAATATTGCTGAAACGGTCAAAGTCCCATATCTCCTTCAAAATTTGACAAAACAAAATGACGGTATAGTATGCACATCTACCCATCATAACAATAAATCCTACCAAATATCAAAGCAATCCATCAAGCGTTTAAGAGGAGTTGTGTCCACAAAAGTGTGACAGATGGACGCAGACCACTACTAGGCCCCTACGTAGAGTTGCAGGGGGGGGGGGGAAATGAAATGATATACTGGTTTAATATTTAATATGTACTGCTATATCTGGTTATATATATGTCATACACATTTTATTTTCGGAATACAAGAGTTACTTCCCATTTCCATGAGTTGTCTTTATAACAGCAGGTATCTAGCATTGAACTAGCATTTAAATAGTGTCTGTAGACTGACTCTTCAAGTACAACTACAGTTTTTTTGTCTCTATGTTTGCTATACCAGGTTATATATATGATGTACACATGTTTTTTTGTCTCTATGTTTGCTATACCAGGTTATATATGATGTACACATGTTTTTTTGTCTCTATGTTTGCTATACCAGGTTATATATATGTCGTACACGTTTTTTTGTCTCTATGTTTGCTATACCAGGTTACCGTACTTTCCGTAGTAAAAGCCCCCCAGCCAAATTTTTGGGGGAAAAAATATTTTGTACATGTATAGTCCGCACCTCTGTTTAAGCTGCATTTAGCGAACTAGCTGCAAGACACGTGGGAGGAACATGGAGACTCTAAATGAACTAATTATTGTATTTTATTTTACAGATACGAATTACAAAAGAAGAAATTATGATTTATTCAATAAAAATATTATTTTATCAATAAAAATGTTGTTACAATTTAATAAATACCGGTAAATGTTTTAACGCCATATGGTGTCGTAAATAAACAAATTTCGTCATTGTAAGTATGACAGATTGTTGTGTGTATATCTAATAATTATCGGTTTGTTTTGAATACAGTGATAGTAAAAATTTATTTTCATTCATGCTCTCAAGAAATCTACTCAAGCCATTAACTGGTAATTATCTAATCACTGTTCAATCAATTACAATCAGCTGATAATTACCACCATATGCAAATGACCTAGCATGGACGCCAACCTTTACATTTTATCTCCTAGCTTAAAATATATTTACATGCCAAGTATTAAAGCTGCCTTCCCTTTATTTTCCATGTGAAGAAATGTTTCTCCCTTTAAAAATAAAGTCTGTAAGTGTTTTATAGTGGTGGTTATGGAAACGACCTATTTGTTGACATTTTGAAATCTACGTCATACTATATTTATAGCCAAGTTTGTGGGGCCCGAAATGGGATATCTTATATTATCAAACATTAAATGAAATATTAAATTTTAATATTTAAACTCATTTTATTTAAACGTTAATTAAATACAAACATTTTTATAAATAAATATGCAATAAAATACTAATTATTGGCTTGTCTGTCTTTGTGTATATATTGATAAAACACACAAACCGATTGTTGATAGAAATATTAAATTTTAATTTTGAGAAATAATGGAAGCCATTATGTCCAATCAAATTAAACGATTAATTAAATTTTAAGATCATCGCAAGCTTATCTTTGAAATAAAAGGGGCAATTTCATATGAAGTATATCAGTATTCGAAATGCCTCCGAGAAAAAGCTACACTGCTGCTTTCAAGTTAGAAGCAGTAAACTATGCCAAAGAAAATGGAAACCGTGCAACTGCTCGTCACTTCGGAATTGACGAGAAGATGGTACGCAATTGGCATAAGAGCGAGGACCAACTTCGTTTAACAAAAAACTTAACGTGCGAATCGAGGTCAGAAAGCTAGATGGCCAGCCCTAGAGGAAACTGTCGAGTCCTGGGTCTTAGAGCAAAGAGCAGCCAACCGTGGAGTCAGTACCATTAAAATCCGTCTAAAAGCAATTGCCGTAGCAAAAGAGCTAGACATTGTCGATTTTAATGGTGGACCCTCTTGGTGCCTGAGATTCATGCGACGAAAGGCTCTGTCCATTCGTGCAAGAACCACCCTTTGTCAATCTTTGCCTGAAGATTTTAAAGAGAAACTTGCGACGTTCCGCCAGTACTGTAGCGAAAAGGTGACCATTTACACAATGGACCCAGATCGAGTAATAAACATGGACGAAGTCCCATTAACCTTCGACATGCCTATGAATCGTACTGTAGAAAAGAAAGGGACCGCCAGCATTAGCATTAAGACCACTGGGCATGAGAAAGCTAGTTTTACACTAGTTTTAGCCGTAACAGCAGGTGGAACAAAGCTGCCGCCAATGATAATCTTCAAAAGGAAGACCATGCCGAAAGAAAAATTCCCAAAGGGCATCCTAGTTCAGGTGAACGAAAAGGGGTGGATGAACAACGAAATGATGAAAATTTGGATCACAGAGTGCTTCTCCATAAGACCAGATGGCTTTTTCCACCGAGACCGTGCACTTCTCGTCATGGATAGTATGCGGGCACACATCACTGATGACATCAAAGACATCCTCCACGCCAAGAATATTACGCCAGCGATTATTCCAGGAGGCATGACCAAACTACTTCAGCCACTTGACATCAGTGTAAACAGAACTTTTAAGACTGGTATGCGCCTGCAATGGGAGCAATGGATGACATCTGGAGAACATTTACCAGTACTGGCCGCTTAAGACGGGCAACTTTGTCAGAAGTTGCAACGTGGGTCCTGAATGCGTGGAAAGGTGTAAGCAAGACTTGCATAACCAATGGGTTTAGGAAAGCCGATATATATCCCTACACCGATGATGCAGCAAGTGATTTGTCATCCGATGAAGACGACGTACCACTCTCCAATCTCCTGCCTTCAGCAATAGCAGAGTTGTTTCATTCAGATTCGGAAGACGAAGATTTTGATGGCTTTTCCGAATGCTAATTGTGACACTTTTTTACCGGACATTAACTTATTGTTAGTGCTTAAATGTATTATTGAATTTAGTGCTCTCATTTATAGCTCACCTTTTTTAGTTTCGTTGTATTGTAGTCGTTATTTAATATTATGCATCAGTAAAATGAATAAATGATAACTTTATATTTCGTTACTTTTTAATGTCATTCTTTTCCCTTTACAGTACCTCAACCGGAAGTTTCAAAACTCAGGTTTATCTCCCTTTATCAGTTATACATCGATGTTTAATAGATGTGAATACACAAGAAACAAGACAATAAGAAAACTGTAAATGTTTTTATTACAAATGCTTTGTACATCTTCAGTGATAACAACAACGATTTCAATGGCAAATCTATTTATTTTCTACAACCAAAACCCGAAAAATACATTTTTGGATACCGTCTGCTAATAGGAAAAATACACATATTAGCCGCACTGCTTTATAAGCCGCAGGACAACTTTCAAAGGTAAAAATTAGAGGCTTTTACTCCAGAAAGTACGGTATATATATGATGTACACATGTTTTTTTGTCTCTATGTTTGCTATACCAGGTTATATATATGAAGTGCACATTTTTTTGTCTCCATGTTTGCAATATCAGGTTATATATATGTCGTACACATGTTTTTTTGTCTCTATGTTTGCTTTACCAGGTTATATATATGATGTACACATGTTTTTTTGTCTCCATGTTTGCTATACCAGGTTATATATATGTTGTACACATGTTTTTTGGTCTCTATGTTTGCTATATCAGGTTATATATATGATGTACACATGTTTTTTGGTCTCTATGTTTGCTATACCAGGTTATATATATATATGTTGTACACATGTTTTTTTTGTCTCTATGTTTGCTATACCAGGTTATATATATATATGTTGTACACATGTTTTTTTTTGTCTCTATGTTTGCTATACCAGGTTATATATATGATGTACACATGTTTTTTGGTCTCTATGTTTGCTATATCAGGTTATATATATGTTGTACACATGTTTTTTTGTCTCTATGTTTGCTATATCAGGTTATATATATGTCGTACACATGTTTTTTTGTCTCCATGTTTGCTATTTTGGGTTATATATATGTCGTACACGTTTTTTTGTCTCTATGTTTGCTATACCAGGTTATATATATGATGTACACGTTTTTTTGTCTCTATGTTTGCTATTTTGGGTTATATATATGTCGTACACATGTTTTTTTGTCTCCATGTTTGCTATTTTGGGTTATATATATGTTGTACACGTTTTTTTGTCTCCATGTTTGCTATTTTGGGTTATATATATGTCGTACACATGTTTTTTTTTCTCCATGTTTGCTATTTTGGGTTATATATATGTCGTACACATGTTTTTTGTCTCCATGTTTGCTATTTTAGGTTATATATATGTCGTACACATGTTTTTTGTCTCCATGTTTGCTATTTTGGGTTATATATATGTCGTACACATGTTTTTTTGTCTCCATGTTTGCTATTTTGGGTTATATATATGTTGTACACGTTTTTTTGTCTCCATGTTTGCTATTTTGGGTTATATATATGTCGTACACATGTTTTTTTATCTCTATGTTTGCTATATCAGGTTATATATATGTCGTACACATGTTTTTTTGTCTCTATGTTTGCTATACCAGGTTTTATATATGATGTACACATGTTTTTTTGTCTCCATGTTTGCTATACCAGGTAATATATATGTTGTACACATGTTTTTTTGTCTCTATGTTTGCTATATCAGGTTATATATATGTCGTACACATGTTTTTTGTCTATGTTTGCTATACCAGGTTATATATATGTTGTACACATGTTTTTTTGTCTCTATGTTTGCTATATCAGGTTATATATATGTTGTACACATGTTTTTTTGTCTCTATGTTTGCTATATCAGGTTATATATATGTTGTACACATGTTTTTTTGTCTCTACGTTTGCTATATCAGGTTATATATATGTTGTACACGTTTTTTTGTCTCGATGTTTGCTATATCAGGTTATATACATGTATATGTCGTACACATGTTTTTTTGTCTCCATGTTTGCTATTTTGGGTTATATATATGATGTACACATGTTTTTTTGTCTCCATGTTTGCTATATCAGGTTATATATATGTTGTACACATGTTTTTTGTCTCCATGTTTGCTATATCAGGTTATATTTATGACGTACACATGTTTTTCGTCTCTATGTTTGCTATACCAGGTTATATATGATGTACACATGTTTTTTTGTCTCCATGTTTGCTATATCAGGTTATATATATATGATGTACACATGTTTTTTTGTCTCCATGTTTGCTATATCAGGTTATATATGATGTACACATGTTTTTTTGTCTCCATGTTTGCTATATCAGGTTATATATATGTCGTACACATGTTTTTTGATCTCTATGTTTGCTATATCAGGTTATATATATGTCGTACACATGTTTTTTGATCTCTATGTTTGCTATATCAGGTTATATATATGTCGTACACATGTTTTTCGTCTCTATGTTTGCTGTATCAGGTTATATATATGATGTACACATGTTTTTTTGTCTCCATGTTTGCTATATCAGGTTATATATGACGTACACATGTTTTTTTGTCTCCATGTTTGCTATATCAGGTTATATATGATGTACACATGTTTTTTTGTCTCCATGTTTGCTATATCAGGTTATATATGATGTACACATGTTTTTTTGTCTCCATGTTTGCTATATCAGGTTATATATATATATGATGTACACATGTTTTTTTGTCTCCATGTTTGCTATATCAGGTTATATATATGTTGTACACATGTTTTTTTGTCTCCATGTTTGCTATATCAGGTTATATATATGTCGTACACATGTTTTTTTGTCTCCATGTTTGCTATATCAGGTTATATATATGATGTACACATGTTTTTTTGTCTCCATGTTTGCTATATCAGGTTATATATATATATATGATGTACACATGTTTTTTTTGTCTCCATGTTTGCTATATCAGGTTATATATATGTTGTACACATGTTTTTTTGTCTCCATGTTTGCTATATCAGGTTATATATATGTCGTACACATGTTTTTTTGTCTCCATGTTTGCTATACCAGGTTATATATATGATGTACACATGTTTTTTTGTCTCCATGTTTGCTATATCAGGTTATATATATATGATGTACACATGTTTTTTTGTCTCTATGTTTGCTATATCAGGTTATATATGATGTACACATGTTTTTTTGTCTCTATGTTTGCTATATCAGGTTATATATATATATGATGTACACATGTTTTTTTGTCTCTATGTTTGCTATATCAGGTTATATATATGTCGTACACATGTTTTTTTGTCTCCATGTTTGCTATATTAGGTTATATATATGTCGTACACATGTTTTTTTGTCTCCATGTTTGCTATATCAGGTTATATATATGATGTACACATGTTTTTTTGTCTCCATGTTTGCTATATCAGGTTATATATATGTTGTACACATGTTTTTTTGTCTCTATGTTTGCTATATCAGGCTATATATATATGATGTACACATAATTTTTTGTCTCCATGTTTGCTATATCAGGTTATATATATGTTGTACACATGTTTTTTTGTCTCTATGTTTGCTATATCAGGTTATATATATGTCGTACACATGTTTTTTTGTCTCTATGTTTGCTATATCAGGTTATATATATGTCGTACACATGTTTTTTTGTCTCCATGTTTGCTATATCAGGTTATATATATGATGTACACATGTTTTTTTGTCTCCATGTTTGCTATATCAGGTTATATATATGTTGTACACATGTTTTTTTGTCTCTATGTTTGCTATATCAGGTTATATATATATGATGTACACATGTTTTTTTGTCTCCATGTTTGCTATATCAGGTTATATATGACGTACACATGTTTTTTTGTCTCCATGTTTGCTATATCAGGTTATATATGATGTACACATGTTTTTTTGTCTCCATGTTTGCTATATCAGGTTATATATGATGTACACATGTTTTTTTGTTTTGTCTCCATGTTTGCTATATCAGGTTATATATATATATGATGTACACATGTTTTTTTGTCTCCATGTTTGCTATATCAGGTTATATATATATATGATGTACACATGTTTTTTTGTCTCCATGTTTGCTATATCAGGTTATATATGATGTACACATGTTTTTTGTCTCTATGTTTGCTATATCAGGTTATATATATATATATATATGTCCTACACATGTTTTTTTTGTCTCCATGTTTGCTATATCAGGTTATATATGACGTACACATGTTTTTCGTCTCTATGTTTGCTATATCAGGTTATATATATGTCGTACACATGTTTTTTTGTCTCTAAGTTTGCTATAGCAGGTTATATATATGATGTACACATGTTTTTTTGTCTCTATGTTTGCTATACCAGGTTATATATATGATGTACACATGTTTTTTTTGTCTCCATGTTTGCTATAACAGGTTATATATATGTTGTACACATGTGTTTTTTGTCTCTAAGTTTGCTATATCAGGTTATATATATGATGTACACATGTTTTTTGTCTCTATGTTTGCTATATCAGGTTATATATATATGATGTACACATGTTTTTTTGTCTCCATGTTTGCTATATCAGGTTATATATGACGTACACATGTTTTTTTGTCTCCATGTTTGCTATATCAGGTTATATATGATGTACACATGTTTTTTTGTCTCCATGTTTGCTATATCAGGTTATATATGATGTACAGGTTTTTTTGTCTCCATGTTTGCTATATCAGGTTATATATATATATATGATGTACACATGTTTTTTTGTCTCCATGTTTGCTATATCAGGTTATATATGATGTACACATGTTTTTCGTCTGTGTGTTGGCTATACCAGGTTATATATGATGTACACATGTTTTTTTGTCTCTATGTTTGCTATACCAGGTTATATATGATGTACACATGTTTTTTTGTCTCCATGTTTGCTATATCAGGTTATATATATATATGATGTACACATGTTTTTTGTCTCCATGTTTGCTATATCAGGTTATATATGATGTACACATGTTTTTTGTCTCTATGTTTGCTATATCAGGTTATATATATGATGTACACGTTTTTTTGTCTCTATGTTTGCTATACCAGGTTATATTTATGTCATACACATGTTTTTTTTGTCTCCATGTTTGCTATATCAGGTTATATATATGTCGTACACATGTTTTTTGGTCTCTATGTTTGCTATATCAGGTTATATATATGATGTACACATGTTTTTTTGTCTCTATGTTTGCTATACCAGGTTATATTTATGTCAAACACATGTTTTTTTTTGTCTCTATGTTTGCTATATCAGGTTATATATACGATGTACACGTTTTTTTGTCTCTATGTTTGCTATACCAAGTTATATATATGTTGTACACATGTTTTTTTGTCTCTATGTTTGCTATACCAGGTTATATATATGATGTACACATGTTTTTTTGTCTCCATGTTTGCTATATCAGGTTATATATATGATGTACACATGTTTTTTTGTCTCCATGTTTGCTATATCAGGTTATATATGATGTACACATGTTTTTTTGTCTCCATGTTTGCTATATCAGGTTATATATGATGTACACGTTTTTTTGTCTCTATGTTTGCTATATCAGGTTATATATATATATATGATGTACACATGTTTTTTTGTCTCCATGTTTGCTATATCAGGTTATATATGATGTGCACATGTTTTTTGTCTCTATGTTTGCTGTATCAGGTTATATATATATATATATGTCGTACACATGTTTTTTTTGTCCATATCAGGTTATATATATGTTGTACACATGTTTTTTTGTCTCTTAGTTTGCTATATCAGGTTATATATATGATGTACACATGTTTTTTTTGTCTCCATGTTTGCTATATCAGGTTATATATATGTCGTACACATGTTTTTTGTCTCTATGTTTGCTATACCAGGTTATATTTATGTCGTACACATGTTTTTTTGTCTCCATGTTTGCTATTTTGGGTTATATATATATGTCGTACACATATTTTTTTGTCTCTATGTTTGCTATATCAGGTTATATTTATGTCGTACACATGTTTTTTTGTCTCCATGTTTGCTATTTTGGGTTATATATATGTCGTACACATATCTTTTTGTCTCTATGTTTGCTATATCAGGTTATATATATGTCGTACACATGTTTTTTTGTCTCTATGTTTGCTATATCAGGTTATATATATGTCGTACACATGTTTTTTGTCTCTATGTTTGCTATATCAGGTTATATTTATGTCGTACACATGTTTTTTGATCTCTATGTTTGCTATATCAGGTTATATATATGATGTACACATGTTTTTTGATCTCTATGTTTGCTATATCAGGTTATATATATGATGTACACATGTTTTTTGGTCTCTATGTTTGCTATATCAGGTTATATATATGTCGTACACATGTTTTTTGTCTCTATGTTTGCTATATCAGGTTATATTTATGTCGTACACATGTTTTTTGATCTCTATGTTTGCTATATCGGGTTATATATATATATGATGTACACATGTTTTTTCGTCTCTATGTTTGCTATATGAGGTTATATATATGTCGTACACATGTTTTTTGGTCTCTATGTTTGCTATATCAGGTTATATATATGATGTACACATGTTTTTTGGTCTCCATGTTTGCTATATCAGGTTATATATATGTCGTACACATGTTTTTTTGTCTCTATGTTTGGTATATCAGGTTATATTTATGTCGTACACATGTTTTTTGTCTCCATGTTTGCTTTATCAGGTTATATATATGTCGTACACATGTTTTTTGGTCTCTATGTTTGCTATATCAGGTTATATATATATGTTGTACACATATTTTTTTTTTTGCTATATGACGTACACAAGTTTTGTCGTCTCTATGTTAAGATTATATGTTTCCCAGTGCTTGACATATTTGGCACCATTAATTCTCTTTGTGAATTCTTCAGATAATGATCCAAGAAAGAAATATTTAATAGAGTAAACATTTTTTCACAACTAAAGTTTCCAATGTTTAAATGTAAGTTGAAATATATTTTACTGGGAAATATTGTGTTCAAATAACATAAGCATTGCCATTTCTTCCAGGGTCAGGTGTCCATTTGTTAATTTTTGTCCCTGTTTATCTACTGTATTTATTAATTGTCACAAACAGATCAAAAGGTCACTCATTTGACCAGACGGGACAACATGACGTTGTTTTAGGAGTTCACAGCTAATCCTCAAAATTGCTCAACTTGATTAGTACTTAAACAAAGTGTGAAAAAATATACACAGATGGTACAGATTATATGTACTTAGAAATATGTAATAGATTATCAAGTTATCTCACACAATGACATAATAGGAAAAGATAAGTGTTATTTAATAACAAAGCTTTTCTGAAAAATTTTTTTACACATGACTTACTTTGCCTTATCTGAATTTTGTTTCTTGACCTTTTTAACCTTTTCACCAGTTCCATTCAAAATTTTCTTCTTTTTCTTTTCCCTGCCTTCCAGGCCGTCTTTTAATTTTCTTTTCTGCATATCAAATTAATCATGTAAAATTCTGTAACAATCTGTATTGTAAAACTGATAACAGTAGATAATACTCATATATGTACTACTTAAAGTATCCAGACCACAACTTACCACGTGATCATATTTGGTGTCCCGGTTGTCCATTGTTTTTCAATCGACCAGACCTCGGTAATGTTTGGCAAACATCGGAAACACTATTTGAGTAACTAACATATTTTGCTCAAAACTGTTAACACTGAGTAAAACAATATACAGCTGTATTTAATTTGCATCATTAATTAGTAATAGAGTGATTTAATAAAGCTGTATTTCCTGGTCGAACAATAAAATTAAACTGTGATTTCAATGACGGGTCATATACCTTAAGAACTGTTCTAGTGAAGCAAAAGCTGCATTTTTTAAAACTTTTTAAGAGTTTTCAAGCTCACAGCAATATTTTAGATTAAAATTCATAATATCATAAACATTTACTCCTGGACATCTGCACATATCAAAATCAGCATTTACAACTAAGTTCTATATTTTTAGATTTTTATGGACAATACTATTTGGATTATTGGAATAAATGTATAAAAGTAAGCATTTTATAACATATTCCTGTTTTTCTTAGTAACAAATCTTCATCTTTATTCAGCAAAATACATACAAATTAAATTCATGTACATGAATATGAGGTATTCTTGTATGTTCAAATCTGTTCTCAGAAAGGAAAGAAAATGGTATTTACAGGAATGCGCCAGCATGTTCTGGTAAAATCTGATGCCTTTATACAGCTAAAAACTTGCAGAGTGCACAACCTCACATATTGAACAAAAACTGAAAAAGGTAATATTACAGCCAGACAATGATATAGAGGTAAAGTGTCACCTACCAGACTACATATTACGGATAGGCAATCAATATACCAAATATTGTCATCCTGGCACGTACGTTTATTTTCATGTAGCCACTGGATGGTAAAACTGAGGTCAAGGTCAGATGATACCTTTCAGTCTGTCATATACTTATATCAGCTAACTATATATCAAATATTGTAATCATACCATTAAGGGTTATTGAGGAACTAGCCTAAAACAAAAACTTTAACATGCCACTAGACAGCAAAATTGATGTCATGGTAAGGTGACTAGTCATTAGCTATAAATGGACCAAAATTGATGGACCTATGGCTAAAGCTACCAAAGGTATAAAGCAAATGTTAAAGTATCTACGCTGCGGAAATCATTACGTCTTGCCTTCAATAATGTGGCAGGTAAGACAAATCAGACCCCATTTTAGGAACAACTCTTTCCATGCCCAATATAAGAAACATATATTATTAATTATTATTATTATTAATAAATATTATCAGCAGTGTTCATGTATACTATGGATACCTTGATGTTTATTTCTTTCTTTTCACCATCAGATTCAGAATCAGACTCTATTCTCTGAAACCAAAACAAAAGTAAACAAATATTTTAACTTATAAACTAGATATCAATGAGATGGTACCCATGGACTTTAAGGTCAAGGTCAAAGGTCATCAACAGTTGTATGTGACACATCGCCTTGATATTATCTACCCACATTCCAAATATCAAAAGCCTACCTCGAAAGATAAAAAAATTACAGTACGGACATGAATTTGTCATTCAGAAAGCAATAAATGTGACCTAAGGTCAAAGTTCAAGGTCAAAGGTCAACAACCATGGTATGCGACACATCACCTTGATATTATCTACCCAACTTTCTAAATATCAAAAGCCTACCTCAAAAGATAAAAAAGTTACAGCCCGGACATGAATTTGTCATTCAGAAAGCAATAATGTGACCTAAGGTCAAAGTTCAAGGTCAAAAGTCAGCAACCATGGTATGCGACACATTGCCTTGATATTATCTACCAACACTCCAAATATCAAAAGCCTACATTTAAAGATAAATAAGTTACAGCACGGACAGGAATTTGTCATGCAGAAAGCAATAATGTGACGTCAAGGTCAAAGGTCAGCAACCATGGTAGGCGACACATCGCCTTGGTATTATCTACCCACATTTCAAATATCAAAAGCCTACCTTAAGATAAAAAAGTTATAGCTCGGACATGATTAGTTTGGATGGACGGACAGACAGACTGATCACTATAGGGCGTTCACCACAAAGTGGCGAGGCCCTAATAAAAGTACCCAGACAGTAAAGCATAAAATAACTTTTATAATCCAAATTCTTTATAATGAATGTACAACCTGTCAAAAAATGATACACTGTAATTCTTAAACAGTGAAACAAAAAAATCATAAATAGATTGATTGGATGGTTCAGGTCCAGTGAGAGGTATTTCAGCTATTCAGGACGAGATAATGAACAAAATCTGTTACGAAGCTTCAATTCACAAAATGCACTACATGCTAAAACAAGACAATACTACTTTGTTGAAAAAGAAATTTTCCTGGAAAATAACTCGTGTAGTCTTCCAGATGTCATTGTAATATGACCGTGTTGCCATTTATTGTTGACTCTTTTGTTCCCTTTAGATTTGCTTTCATTCATTTTTAAATTTAGATTAAGTATATCATACAAACACATTCAAGATCCTGTTTTTTTTTCAGCTGGCAGCTATGACATTTTGACCATTCTCAACAGAAAAATTTGGTTATAATCATCCAATATCTATTTCTAATTGGTAATTACCAGTAATTGTACAATTCATACATACCCGTTTTTTCTTGACTTTTTTAAGTGTTCCCAGTTTAAAATCATCATCTGAATCATCAGAGATCTCTTTAAAGTCGAGCTTGCCACTATTGATATAAAACCCACCTAGTTTTGTCGTCAGACAGGCAGGTATAACTTCATCGTACTGAAATTAAATACACAAAAATATTGCCACAACAAAATATATGTTGAACAGACCATAAGGAAACATAAGCACCCCATCCAATACTCATACAACAGGTGATTTAATTAATGTGACTATTAATCTATTTGCTGGGACCATACTGGGAGGGTTCCCAGTGCTTAACCCACATAGCAGCCCTGGGTGACTGATACGGGTGACCCCTCATTGGGAGGTTGTCAGGCCATAATAGGTAAAGCCTGACTACAGACCATAGTCGGTGGCGTGTTTGTAGAGTGCAACACTCCTTGCATGATAAAGACCCCTTTTGTAGATTTCTAAAAAAGAGTAGGCTCATTGTAGCTGCTTCAAAAGGCTAAACTGTCCACCCCTACCCAATACTCCATACAATTCCAGTTGCAGTGAAATTTTTTTCCCTATTTCCATGGCATCCTATCCTGTTTTTCATTGATTTATTGTTTGTTAACTTGTATTCGTCCTGAATATAGCTAAAATACTGCTCGTTGGACGTAAAGCAAACATCCAATCAATCAATTATTAACTACTATTAAGTATCACAATATGCAGTGCTTACCACTTTATTGTTCACTCATAAATGACAACAAACTTTCCTTACACTAGATTTATATGCACCTATAGATGTTCGTCTTCTCAAAAGTTAAAAATCTCTCTCAGATGGTGATTCAATCAGGCAAATCCGTTATCAAATAAAGTGACTGACGGAACATTAGGTAATTTTATTGAGATTTGAGACCCATATCATTTCTGCCATTTTTCCTACTGAAGGACAGGAGTTTTCTCCATGATATTTTTGTCAATAATAAATGTGGCAAGTTCTAAAGTTAAAATCTTACTGCTTCTGAATTATCAATGAAGTCGTCAGTTTCATCATAACCTTCCCCAAGGTCAACCAAGTCTTGGATGCGGCCATGTTTTTTCTTCCACTTTGTGTTCTTTGGATTCTTTACATTAAAAACAAAATTAAAGCATAAAATATATGTATTTAAAATTGTATCTGATACATATATGTATATACTTAGGCTGTTCCAATTATTTTTCTATAGGGGTGCCTGAAGGCATATCCCTTTGTATAGAATCAAACTTAAAGCTCCACTGTTATTTGATTTACCTTGATACCACCCACAGAAAAATGTATACCCCTCTCTATATTAATATTTTATCTGAAACAGGCTTAGAACAAATAATTTTTTTCATAAATTATCTAATTTAGTAAAAACATATTATTCTTGAATCTTCTTTTTTGTAAAGAACTGAAATACTAAAACCAAGTATGTATTTCACCAAGCTGTATATACATGAATCACACACTTGTATGAAAACAGGACATGTAACTTAGACCAGTTTCATGATAATTTTACACAAAATAACAAAAATACTTAGGTTTCCAATATGACATGTAGGTACCACCCCCACCCAACCCCCTCCATCCCCAAAAAAACAAGATTTGGAATGGCTAATAAAGTAACAAATTTCTCAGAAATATAAAAAAAATTAACAAACATAAGCCTCTAAATGAAAATTTTCTATATCTGCCCTAGTTACAAGAAACTGAATCAACTATATAGTCTGCACTCTAGGCAATTATTTAACCTGGTAAACAAAATATGTTGTTTACATTTTAATGACATCATAAGTACATAAAATATACACATACTTGTAGGACATTGGGATATTTTTGTACTTGTGCAATATCATGTAGAAACTACACTATTTACATATTTTTCTTCATATTTTTTGGCAATGGCTGCCAGGGCTTCGTGGTCTTCATCTCCAAACAGATCATCCCCATTTTCTACAGTCTTTTTTTCCTTTTCTCCCTAAAATAAAATAAGAATACTTAAAGGTTCAATCAAATGGCTTCCAATATTATTACATTTTTTCAAAAACTCTCCTTATTGCAGAAACATGTTTATTTATTAGACTTTGACTTCACATTAATTTGAGTGCAATTTTAAACTACAATGTCTACAACATTATTTTTCCAAAACATCCACATTGTAGACCTGGTTCTTTATTCTTGATTTCAGTCTAATTTTAGACACAAACCATTCCTCAAATATACACATAAAGTAGTCAGGGCAAAACAAATAATAATTACACAATAACAAACAAACAGGTTATTTCAACACCTGTACACACCACAACACTTATAAAATTTAAATGTTGGTTCTTATCTAATAATTATCACATCAATTGTACAATTAGGTTAAAAATAAAAATTAAGTTATCTCCCTTTTCAAAGCACTACACAATTCTTAATAAATTATTTCAAGGTACACATGAAATTACGTTAGATTATCACTAGTCTTTTACAGTTTGTGGGATTGGTAGTTAGTAGCCAGTGGGTCCATTCACTGCCAATTTCCCAGCAGTATCATTGTTGACAGAACTTTAATTCTTATTCATGGCCTGCTTACAGCTTATGTGTAATAAATTCAGCACAAAGGATTAACAATAAAAATTAAGACTAGAGATTAAAAATCCAGAGATTAATATGTATATGTGTACTAGTACGTGTACAGAAAACATATAATAGAAGGCCAATGTGACCATATACTCCAAGAGATAAACAAAAGCTACATAAAATTAGCCATGTTGTATTGCTGACAATGATACTAGTATATATGTAACTAAAAAAAAACATCCCCATCAGACATAATTGTTGATTTTTCCATTTTCAGTTGGAACCCAGACATTTATAAGGGATTGTAGTTCTAAATTTGTGTGATTGTATTAAAAAATTATAATTAAATTAGAAGAATAAACTACTGGCATATATTTGTAAATTACATAGACCTACTGGTACAGTGTACCCTAAATGTGTTCATAGACTATGCCATCTGATACATGTTAGTTTATACACAAGAGTATTATATTGGACTGCTCCTGACGGTGTATCTCCAGTCTTTTTTTTTTAAATATAAAATTACAGGTACATGTATTTGTGAAGGAAGATAAATAATCGTGCAATACATGTATAAGACTTTGTCAACAATGTCCAGGCATGTTTAATCATGAAAAGTTTGCATTGCAGAAATAATGTACTTGAAAATAGTTTGAAAAACATCTTTCAGTAAATGATTCAATCAATCAATCTAAATTAAAGCTCCTAAGCTCCAGTTTTCACTGTAGGCAGAATTTAACTATAACACAAATCTATCTAGCCTAGCTATATTATATACTATGGTAACACTTTATGATGAAAATGTGATCATGGTCAACACTTTCATAGGTCAATGAAACTTCAAAAGAATGCAGTCAATTCTTAACTACATGTACATGTCCCTTTCATGAGACAAAAAAAACCCCCAAAGAATTAAAGGTCCTAGCAATGACAGGTTTTGCAGAAGCACATAACAGAAGCCAACCCACCCCCCTTTTTCTATTTTTTCAATGTAGCTTCGTAGAAGTGTAATAAACATGATTTTTTATATCTGCTTAAGACAGAATGGACCATATTTATCAACTCTGCTCTACAGTGGACACAAAAAAATTGTACGATTTATACTAGCTGATAAAGAAAAAAAAATACACCAACAAAAATAATTGCAAGCAATTGTCACTAAAAGAAGGTTGCCATGGATATGTCATGTGCTCAGGCAAGAAGATGGCACCATCATCAAGACAGTGCTACACTGGACCCCTGGTGGAAAAAGGAAAAGGGGAAGGCGAAAGACAACCAGGATGTGGACAGTTGAAGCTGGGAAAAAAAGCTGGCAACCACTTCTAGGGAATGATCGGCACCCTAGATCAAGACCGCTGCAAGTGAGAGGCTTTACTGCTGCACGATGTGCCAGTGGGCATTTAGAGCAGTAGTATTTTTAACCTAAACACAATGTGAATGAGCATGATGTATCAACTCCTTTTACATGGAACTTTTAATCAAACTCCATGGTTTTTTTCTAAAAAAAAAAATTACATACTGTATCAAATATATTTATTTAAAACAAAAAGATGTCAGGCAATTTAAAATGAACACATGGAATAAAACCAGCAGCTGGACTTCTCTGGTTTCATACGAATCAATATGGGTTCCAACTATCTGACATGCATATACATTTTGTACAAAGTAAATGTAATGATTATAAATATTTTTGTCAATATATAATTTGCATAAACAAGTATATTATTTGCTGTTATTCTAATTTTTCATGGATTATGTGATAAACAGTATGTCCAATATGTCTATTATGATTTTTTTTACTCTTGCCATGTCCCTTATCTTACCAACCGAGACTAATTTGCATGCTGAAATTCTTTATTAAAACAATATTAAGCAGATTGTTTATTGAAAGGAAAACCCACGTGGAAAAACCATATCGGTGATAGTAACCCTAACCCACTTTTAAAATTTCATTGTTTATGAAGTTTGCAATACATATTTTTAAATTTATGTCTTATTTTAGTTTGTGGTATTTCTTTTTTCTACTTTAATAAAATTGCGTTGATCTATGCTTCAAAAATGAAGATTTTTTTTTATTTATTGCATCTTCATGCAGAAATTCCCCCTCCCCCTTTTTTCTCTTTTCTTGAAATAAAATATGTAAGGTCTATATTTTTTATTATATAAAACAAACGAATCTTTTTCCTCATATATTATCTTTACCAAAATTATCTAATCCAAAACTCCTACATCTTGTCTCTATTTGTATTCCGTCGACTTCCTGGTTATTTACTGTATATATTTTAAAAACCCCACTCCACTTGAGCCCCGCTAATCGATAATCAATCACACGCGCGCTTAATTATTTTTAATCGGTTGATTAACATCCACAACTGTCCCTTTCTTACCTGTTTTAATCGTACATGCATGTTATCGATTTGCTTCTAAAAATAGATCATGCTTATCACTGCAAATTTACCTACAACGTGCACTCAACCATAAACACAACTTTGGTACTTAACCCTTAACCTGACTCATTTACATAATCGCCACACACTAACATTTGCAATTTTGTATCTAAAAGTTATATTTTTGCCTCAAGATACCGCTATAGAAAAAGACTGTCATTCCCCGTCAAGCCCCAACCAAATCAATCACTTTCATGCAAGTTCAAGTCACACTTCGACGAGACCACATAATATTTCAAAACAATTTTATTGCATAAATATCCAGAAATACAATCAAACATGGATTTTTCTTTATTCTATCAAAATTTATTTATTTGCTCTGAACGATTTCCTACATGGCTTACACACAGTTGTAAAAAGTCCTTGTCCAAGTTTAAAATGTGTCATGCATACCAAATATGGTAGCTAGAAGAGCGATAAAAATACACAGATAATAGGCAGTAATTAATCCGTATTATTTCAAAATTCACCCGTAATCATTTTTACTTTATAAAAATAATTTTCTTCCAGAAAACTTCGTTTTCGCTGTTTTCACGAACGAACAGTGATAGCAGTTTCAGAACCGCAAAGTCCATTTTTCGGCCGAAAAGTCAGAAGTAATTTTACTGATAATAGCAAACATTACAAGATGGCGTACATTTGGGTCTGGATAGTTAGTTCAGCTGTATAGAATGTTATTATGTATAACGAACGGCGACATGAAGCACTTTTTACACGTAGAAAATCACAAGGTTCGAACAAAACTGACATCAATTCACCGATAGGGCTTAGGATTCCCCACATCAAAAATGTGTAAAAAAGTAGAATAATCTATTAACTTTTATTTAGTTATGTAGAAAAAAGATAGTTTTACTAATTTTCATAGAAAATCTAAGTTTTCTCCACTCACCAATGACTTTTTCAGTAAATCTGCATAGGAAAATTCTAAACACTGCTGGTCATTCGAACGATTGAGGGACAGCGTGAAACGAACAGTTGGAGGGTCTTTTTTCGGCTTTTTATCCTTTTCCGAACTGTTTATGGTGGTAAAAGGAAGTCTTTTAGGTTCCGTCATGCTGTCCATCTCAAAGATCCTCTGTCATGAACACTTTTCTTTAACAAAATCCTGCATCACTGTCACAAAACTGGCAAATAAACCGCCATTTTGTTGTATTAGACGTCATTCGACTTTTAACCCTTGTCATTGGACGAATCTAATATATATCAGGTAAAAATAATATTTCTACATTCTATATATTTATAGCAGAAGGTAATAATATTTACCTACACGTTTACTAAATGAAGTTAATTTTTATTTTATTTAAATTATAAATTTGAACAATAGAAGATTGAAGGTATTAGTATTTTTTATAATATGTTAAGCTTAATTACCCTTACGTAGTGGTATATCCTGTATTCAACAGGAAACCCCGTGCTAAAAATATGTCGAGAGGGTTTCCTTATTTCTAAAAATTTATTTGTTTGCTCTTGTAAAAAAAACTATGGACAAAAATTACATGAGATGTAATATATTCTCGGTGTTTAGATCTTGAAATATATCAGACAATGTTAAATAAACAAATTTATTGAAAAAAGGTATAATAAACTAATTAAGAAATTTATAGTGGTAAAAAACATAATTTACCACAGTAATTATCACCTGTGTATGTATCAGAATTAAAGATACTGATACAATAGGATTTTTTTTTACATCCTAAGCTTTTATATAAATACCACTGCACAGAGTTGGTGTGTTTAATCTAACCAAAATTTATTTCCGCCGAATAAAACGTTAGAATTTATATTTTCAGGCGCGTAGCTGCCTATAATCGAGTACGCAGCTGAATCCACATGATTTTGACAAAAGAAATGCAATATATCCCTGCAATCTATAAGCAGTTCATTTTCAGTACTCAATAGAGTACCTTAGAACTCTCCAAAATGTACCAAATTACACCCATTGTTTTTTTAAATGTTGCGGACCCCCCGGTCTAGTTATTTTGTGAATCCAGAATGTAACTAGTCTAGCTACGCTCCTGATTTTTGATACAGCCGTTAATACAGCCATGTACTTTTCAGGGCTACTTTTTGCACATCTTTTCATTGGAAAAGTTAAAAAAAAGGGTGCTACTTTTGGATTTTTCATTTAATTAAACTTGAATAAGGAATTCAAGAAACGAAGTTAGCACATCTGGAAAATAGGTTTTCATGTGTGCATATGTAAGACATTACAAGGCATGCCATGCAGTGGCCGACCAGGTATAGTTTACCTCATCATATTACTGCTGTTTCACTTCAAAAGATCTTTTGATGGCTTCACTGATTCATATCATGCTCACTGCATAACGCACGTTTTTGTCCAATAAACGTCCAATCCCGCAAATTTTCCAGGATCGTAGCAACCCGTACGCAAAAATGCAGCTGCGTATACTTCATGGTCGCAAAGAAGTCAAATTGTTGCTTCGTTTTCCTAATGGGAGTTAAGTGCCAGAACTGCAGGATTGGGGTTTCATGGTGCCTTAAGCGGTCCTGCCCTAAAACCACCTCTTACTAGGTGGAAAGGATCAATCATAACATTTTGTGTACACTTCATTCTACGACCATAATTCTGATGCCTGGTATTACCAATATAATGCAGATCATAATTACTTTCTTTACGAAAGTCTAAAATTTAGTCTAAAATACTTGTGTTTGATTTGGCGAATAGTAATCCCTTCAAATTTCATGTTCATATGAAGACACACAATTTTAAGGTTTAAAGATCACACTGTGACAAATCAATGTCAAGAGTCAAAATAATTTGTCATATACGTATATTAAAATCTGTTTTATTTCAATGCAGATGATTGTTCGTGACATGCTGATATCGCTTCTGTTGGTTCCATTTAGTGATGGAGACGTACTGATAACTTCTGTTAGTTCTATATAGTGTTGGAGACGTGCTAATATCACTTCTTTTGGTTATATATAGTGATGGAGACGTGCTGATATCGCTTCTGTTGGTTCTATATAGTGATAGAGACGAGCTGATATCGCTCCTGTTGGTTCTATAATAGTGATGGTGACGTGCCGATGTTACTTCTATTGATTCTATATAGTGATGGAAATGTGTTGATATCACTTCATCTGTTGGTTCTATAGAGTGATAGAGACGTGCTGATATCGCTTCTCTTGGTTTTATAGTGATGGAGACGTGCTGATATCACTTCTGTTGGTTCTATATAGTGATGGAGACGTGCTGATATCACTTCTGTTGGTTCTATATAGTGATGGAGACGTGTTTATATCACTTTTGTTGGTTCTATATAGTGATCGAGACGTTCTGATATCGCGCTTCTGTTGGTTCTATATAGTGATAGAGACGTGCTGATATCGCTTCTCTTGGTTTTATAGTGATGGAGACGTGCTGATATCACTTCTGTTGGTTCTATATAGTGATAGAGACGTGCTGATATCGCTTCTCTTGGTTTTATAGTGATGGAGACGTGCTGATATCACTTCTGTTGGTTCTATATAGTGATAGAGACGTGCTGATATCACTTCTCTTGGTTTTATAGTGATGGAGACGTGCTGATATCACTTCTGTTGGTTCTATATAGTGATAGAGACGTGCTGATATCGCTTCTCTTGGTTTTATAGTGATGGAGACGTGCTGATATCACTTCTGTTGGTTCTATATAGTGATGGAGACGTGCTGATATCACTTCTGTTGGTTCTATATAGTGATGGAGACGTGTTTATATCACTTTTGTTGGTTCTATATAGTGATCGAGACGTTCTGATATCGCGCTTCTGTTGGTTCTATATAGTGATAGAGACGTGCTGATATCGCTTTTGTTGGTTCTATATAGTAATGGAGATGTGCTGATATCGCTTCTGTTGGTTCTATATAGTGATAGAGACGTGCTGATATCGCTTTTGTTGGTTCTATATAGTGATGGAGATGTGCTTATATCGCTTCTTCTGTTGGTACTAAAATAGTGATGGAGACGTGCTGATATCACTTCTGTTGGTTCTATATAGTGATAGAGACGTGCTGATATCGCTTTTGTTGGTTCTATATAGTGATGGAGATGTGCTTATATCGCTTCTTCTGTTGGTACTAAAATAGTGATGGAGACGTGCTGATATCACTTCTGTTGGTTCTATATAGTGATAGAGACGTGCTGATATCGCTTTTGTTGGTTCTATATAGTGATGGAGATGTGCTTATATCGCTTCTTCTGTTGGTACTAAAATAGTGATGGAGACGTGCTGATATCACTTCTGTTGGTTCTATATAGTGATGGAGACGTGCTGATATCGCTTCTGTTGGTTATATATAGTGATGGGGACGTGATGATATCATCGCTCCTGATGGTTCTATATAATGATAGAGACGTGCTGATATCACTTTTGTTGGTTCTTTATAGTGATGGAGACGTGCTGATATCGCTTCTGTTGGTTCTATATAGTGATAGAGACGTGCTGATATCGCTTTTGTTGGTTCTATATAGTGATGGAGATGTGCTGATATCGCTTCTGTTGGTTCTATATAGTGATAGAGACGTGCTGATATCACTTCTGTTGGTTCTATATAGTGATGGAGACGTGCTGATATCGCTTCTGTTGGTTCTATAATAGTGATGGAGACGTGTTGATATCACTTCTGTTGGTACTATAAAGTGATGGGGACGTGCTGATATCGCTTCTGTTGGTTCTATATAGCGATAGAGACGTGCTGATATCGCTTCTTTTGGTTATTTATAGTGATGGAGATGTGCTGATATCACTTTTGTTGGTTCTTTATAGTGATGGAGACGTGCTGATATCGCTTCTGTTGGTTCTATATAATGATAGAGACGTGCTGATATCGCTCCTGATGGTTCTATATAGTGATAGAGACGTGCTGATATCGCTTTTGTTGATTCTATATAGTGATGGAGACGTGCTGATATCGCTTCTGTTGGTTCTATATAGTGATGGAGACGTGCTGATATCGCTTCTGTTTGTTCTATATAGTGATGGAGACGTGCTGATGTCACTTATATTGTTTTTATATTGTGATGGTGTAGTTGTAGTGTTTTATAAGTTTCTGATTATATCTTTGTTGTAAGGTCTTTTTAATTGGTCAAACTCTGCCACATATTGTTCATGGGGCCGTTCCATGCCCTCGTATATTTGTCTTATCTGTTATTTGTTGTTCTTTTGTGATTTGATGGTCTGTCATTTGGTGATAAATTAAATGTTTAGATTTTTGTATATTAGATCTCGTTCTTGTTTCTGCGAGATGCTTTGCAGCGCTAGCGTCATCTTGGATTTCCGACAACTACACACAGCTTAGATCTGTACAGTTTAACTTACAGTTCTGTGCATAACAGTTGCCGATATAAAAAAATAATCTGTTATTTTCAGGACGCTATCATAATAACCAGTAACACGAAAGTAATTAGGATATTCCGAGGAGTTATATATATATTTTTTTCACGATTTCCTTATCGCTAAAAGGGCCGTAACAATATATAGTTTAATGTGTAAGCTCTTATCGGCAATGGGTCTGGAACCGCTTAAGTTCCCCAGCAGGGTCCAGGACAAAACCGAAAATTATGTGTAGGCCCGTGATTTTGTGCTCCCATTATTGTTACAACACTGGCTACTGATCATGTTCAGTTTAATAATAATAAAAACGCCAACAGCTTACAAATATAGAGAACCATGTAGCCTCAAATAATTTTAACATCTTTGGAATAATTCATATAAGTTTTAAGGTGCGTTCATTTACTACAACTCGAACCAGAGGCTTCATTGAAACGTCTTAACCTGCTAATACATGTATTCAATTGTTGTGAGTTAACTTTTTATGAAAACCCAATTTAAGCAGTAGCAACAGCCATGTTGATATATTCAGTTAAGCAGTTAAAACAATCTGTAAAACTATTTCTTACTGTATTGTTGCACGCACGTTTCACAGTCCTACGTTAAACTGTGTAGTGGAAGGAGGAAGATGGAGCGTTGTCTAAAAGGCTAAGGTATAGTTAGTCATCTGCTATCGTTCACCGTCATGTAAACACCAAGGATGAGAGTAAGAGCCAGACTTCTAGCAGGCATGATCGATGCGCAACTGCAACCCTATTTGCCAAGGGTTGCCAGTACTGCTGCCGAAGGTCAAGGGTTTTAACGGTGTACCTTAATTCCCCTTCGAATGCATACTAGATGTCACGAAATAACTGAAAAAAGCTGCAAGTGGCATAAGACCCCATTTAAAGTAACAATGAGTAATTTGTACAACTATGTTTGTTTATTTGTTTGAATTGTGTCTTAACGCCATTTTCAGCAATGTTTCAGCTATATCATGGCGTCCATTTTTTATTAGGGGAGGAAGCCGGAGTACCCGTAGAAAACCCTGAACCTGCTGTAAGAAAACTGGCAATCCTTATCCATTAAGATTGGAGTCGAGTACACCCTTCCTACAGTGAGAATCGAACCCGCAATCTCAGCGTTGACAGACCACGTGATCAATAATAAACGAACTACCTTAACCACTTCCTGTAAGCATGAAGCCTTTACATTTCCCGTAAGCATCAAAATTTGAACAGATTAATCGCATGATAATAAGAAATAAGAACAATTCTATATATCATATTGGTTCTAATATGGTCTCATCTTAACTTTGACTTTGTTTGACTTTGTGATATTTATAAAAATACTGTGGGATAACGTGTACTGTGTGTATTGCGTGTTTTGAGTCTGTTGTCGGTAGGCACTAGGATAGTTGTTGGTATTGCAATAAGGCTGTGTAAAATTTTGTAAAATGTTATCAGGCGAGTTTTGAGACGGCGCTCTGCTAGTTTTGGCCGGCCCAGTGTTTCTATCATGTTTGTTACACTGCTGGTGTTATGGTAGTTTTTTGTTGTGTATCTGGCCGCTCGTCTCTGTACCATTTCAACTTTTTCTTATGTTCGATGTTATGTGGATCCCGTACACTACAGCTGTACTCAAGTTTAGGTCCTACAAGTGATAAGTAAGCTTTGGATTTTATTTCAGCATCTGAGGTTTAATTTAATTGTAATGCGACTCCAAGATATTTTGCTGATGTGACAGATTCCAGAATTTGATTATGTAGGATGTAATCATGACTGGTGGATTGGTTTTTTGTGATACTGTAAGTTTAGTGCATTTATCTGGATGGAAGGTCATTGACAATCTGCCTCCCACTTTGTTGCTGAGTCTAGGTCATTCTGAAGTTTTGTGCAATCTCCTTGAGTTATGATTTCTTTGTATACATATAAAGACGATGTTGTCACCAGCAAATAATCTGAGTTTACTATGTGATAAATATTCTGGGAGGTCGTTAATGTATATGAGAAATAGGATAGGCCCTAGTACTGTGCCCTTGGTGAACCGCAGATTTTACTGGTACGGAATTTGAAGATGTTCTATTTAATTGTTTGTGTTCGGTCAGAAATGAATGCTTTTATCCAATTTAAAGCTTTTTTTTTGTATGCCATAGAAATTAAGTTTATATAGGAGGTGTTAGTGAGGTACCTTATCAAAAGCTTTTGCGAAGTCATTTATTTTCAAATCAGTTTGAATATTTTTGTTGTTATTGCTTGTGAGTTCTTGAACGGAGTAATTGACATTCACATGATCTGGATTTTCTGAAGCCGTGTTGAAGATCGTATAGAATGTTATGTTTCTCTAGGTGTTGCTAGCTATTGTGTGTTTCATTATTTTGCAGCATATACAGGTAAGTGAGATTGGGCGGTAGTTTTCTCCTTTTTTGAATGCTGGTGCAACATTGGCATGCTTCTAATCTTGTGGTATATTTCTAGATGATAATGTTTATATATTGGAGCAACTTATTCAGGTAATTCTTTAAATAGTCGGCCATTTGTGTTGTCAGGACCACATGCTTTATGGGGATTTAGTTGTTGTAGAAGCTTGGAAATTTCTGATGTTGAAATTTCTGTTTGTGGCATTGTTGGGTGTTTGCTTCTTCCTTTATGTGTACAACTCGAATACCAACGGTGATAGCACGATATAACTGAAAGTGGCATTAGACCCCATTTAAAGAAACAGTGGTTAGTTTTTGGATTAAAGAATTAAAAAAAAACTCGGCAGATGCAAACCCCAAGGATCATTCACACAATAAAACCAAACTTATTTACAGTTTAGTTTCTGACAAGGAAATCTTTAACATTTAAGCCAATAATAATGCAATATTGGCTGAGACTGTCATGTTGAATTTCTTATTGCAACTATACACATAAATTGAATAGAGGAACACCTGTTGAACAAGTTGAAAAATTGAACAGTTCAGACCCGATTACCGACAGTGAAAGTAATAGCTGAAAAATAATCTGTGTCTATGTTACCCGGCAAACACATACATATAATAATATCTTAATTGACAAGGATTGTCAGTTTTCCTACCGAAGGTTGCGGGTTTTCTCCGGGTACTCCGGTTTCCTCCCCAATAAAAACTGGATGCCATGATATAGCTGAAAAAATTGCTGAAAGTGGTGTTAAACAACATTCAAATAAACAAACAAACATAAAATAATATGTTTGGACGAATAAATGCAGCTCTAGTATTTCCCATTTAAAGTTTTTGATTATTTTCAGGTAATCTTGTTAGGAACAGGGTATAAAGTAAATACACATCAAAGTGTAATTAGAAAGAATACTTGCGGGCTATTTCATCCAAAAGATTCGTTGTTTAAAGGGATTTAAAATTTTGGACATGTTTCATGGGTCATCGATGGTCCCAACTCCTGGCATAACATGAAACAAGTTTGGTGTTTGTTGGTCCGTGTTCGTTCCTGCGCTACTATATATTTTTTAAGTTGAATAGTACTGTGAATCATACTGTAAAGTAGTCCATGTCAAGATCTCTTAAGAAAAAATGGACGTCATAGCTCAGACTTGAGTTGTTTTTCTTAACTACTGTAACAACATAAAAATTGTCTCTTGATTTGCAGAAATAAAAAAAGCAAAAATTTTTTTAAGAAATTATGGCAAAAAATAGTTATAAGATGGTTGGATGTAACCTTTTTTACATGACTTTTTCCAATACATGCACACACACTTTAAGTATATTCTCAGTTTCATTTCCACGAATCCTTTATAAAATTGCCTGTAAACTTTTTATCTGGGATACTTATTTTACTGCTATTTTGTTCTATTTTTTTTTATCGTACAAGCTGAGGAAATCCCGTATAACTTTACTATCCGTATACGTGACATCATAATGTTACAACACAGTGATAAACGATAAACAAATTACTGTAGTTTTTGTTTCTTGATCTCATTATCCATCTTGCTGCAAGTGGCTAGATAGATAGTTTAGATCTCAGAAATAAAACCAACATTGAGCTATCACTGTTAATGGCTTACCTGGAGTAAAATATCACAGTCACTGCTTTTCAGGACATGTCTGATTGGGGCCTAGAAAGGTATTTCTTAGCAAATTTGATGGTTGTTTTTCATGAAGTACATGTAGTACATAATCATTACAAATTTAAGGCATGGTTGGTATAAAATAAAAAAAAATGCTTTTCAAAATTCCAAATTATTATTGGATACTTATGCAATTTTACAAATGTATGGCATCAAGATTTAAACCACTAGGTTTCCCCACATTATTTTTTTCTCTCTGAGTGACCATAAATAGTCCACATTATGATGTATGCTTGATATCACATAATCATCTGAAAATATGTGACAAAGGGAGATAATTTCAATTTAATATCAGAAATGCACAATTAATGAAATAAACATTAAACACAGTAATACCGACATTGGTGCAATCATACATTATTGGAGCCCACTTTCCTTAGTATTATTGGAGCCCACTTTCCTTAGTATTATTGGAGCCCACTTTCCTTAGTATTATTGGAGCCCTCTTTCCTTAGTATTATTGGAGCCCACTTTCCTTAGTATTATTGGAGCCCACTTTCCTTAGTATTATTGGAGCCCACTTTCCTTAGTATTATTGGAGCCCTCTTTCCTTAGTATTATTGGAGCCCACTTTCCTTAGTATTATTGGAGCCCACTTTCCTTAGTATTATTGGAGCCCACTTTCCTTAGTATTATTGGAGCCCTCTTTCCTTAGTATTATTGGAGCCCACTTTCCTTAGTATTATTGGAGCCCACTTTCCTTATTATTATTGGAGCCCACTTTCCTTATTATTATTGGAGCCCACTTTCCTTAGTATTATTGGAGCCCACTTTCCTTATTATTATTGGAGCCCACTTTCCTTAGTATTATTGGAGCCCACTTTCCTTAGTATTATTGGAGCCCACTTTCCTTAGTATTATTGGAGCCCTCTTTCCTTAGTATTATTGGAGCCCACTTTCCTTAGTATTATTGGAGCCCTCTTTCCTTAGTATTATTGGAGCCCACTTTCCTTAGTATTATTAGAGCCCACTTTCCTTAGTATTAAAGGCATTTTAATGAGTGGAGCAAAAAACTGTACATAACTGGATTCATATGTAAGTTGATTGAAAGTATTATTCTATATCATTTAGATGTTTATGATTGTAAAGACAATATTTAATTCTAAATCTACTCTTATACCTTATATATTGGACTATGAAAAAAGAAATACAGTCGAACCTCGTTGTCTCGAACTTGGTTGACTCGATACCTCGGTTATGTCGATATAATTTTTAAGTCCCGGCATTTTTCCCATATCAACAATGCATTTCTTCCTCGGATGTGTCGATCTCGGTTGTTTCGATATTTCGCTTAACTCGATGGATTTTTGCAGTCCGGACAATATTAATTAGTGTAATTTTAACCTCGTTGTCTCGAAGTTAATTTTGCTCTCGATGTCGATGTCAAAACTAACAATTTCATTTGTATTTGTTGTATTGTTACTTAATACGCGTCTGTTTATTTTAAACACCTGTCATAGAGCAAACACGATTTTTGATTGGCAATTACAATTTGAATAGGCAATTTAATAAAACGAACTGGTAATCCAAGCGCAGGACATGCATTATTAAGGTTAATTGATGATCCGCTAATTACTGTCCGAATTATTTTGTCATGTTTACTTATAAATGATAGTTATTGAAAATTGCTTTTGATCTGATCAATGATGTATGTGGTCGAGTTTCGTTGCAATAAAGACATTCTGTTATTTTTGTTGACTTGTGTGTTGTCAATTACGTAAAAAACAATTTGTATTTTTTCATTAGTTCTATCGAACTGTAAGTTGATAAGTGTTTTCTTGGTATGTATTTCCATAATTTCGTAATAAAGTTTATAAAATATAATTACACTATTTATTAATTATTGTCGATTTATGTTAATGGCTAAAATACTTCATATATCGCACGCTACAAATATCGTGACAAAGCAAGCGATGCCGAAGTTCAAACCAATGTACATGAAATAACTACCGTTAGATTTTTTAAAATCACATAATGAAAATGACGTCATACCCTAAACTCGGTTGACTCGAACTTCGGATAACTCGATATATTTTTACGGTCCCGCAAACTTCGACTTATCGAGGTTTGACTGTAATTTGAATTATGTTCATTAAAAAAGTTAATTATTATGACAAGGCCACATAAATTTTAATTCTTAGTTTTAAACTTGAAGCCAGCATGAATTGTATGATTATTTTTCAATCTGCAAATTTATAGATGTCCAGTAAATAATATGTAGTGAGTCTTACATGTAATTTCATTGTCTTAAGATCATTGTATTCCATCAATCAATTCAACTGAATCTATTCGAAATAAATTTAAATTGTCATAATTTTCTAGATAAAGTAAACAACAAATAATAAAAATTGAGTGGGTTGGCCTACAGAACAACAATAGGTGTGGCCTAAAATTCACATGATTATAGGATCAAATGTAATCACAGTGTTATAATACGAGCTTTAGAAATATACACAAAATAGCTGCCTTCATTTCGTTATAATATTCCTGAGAAAAACCTATGCAACATACTCCACAGTTATATTTTATTCACGACAGTTTTTGTTTTGCAAACTCTTTACTCAGAATGTTCATAACATCTCCATGTTTCATTGATTTGTCCCGGCTTTTCACCTCTTTGTAATTCTCCTTCACAAACATTGCAAATCTATTGGGTGTTTTTGGAGTGGCACAAGCATCATCACCTACTGACTGATGTAAAGGCTTTCCTGACTTATCGAGCAGAACAAACTCACCACGACAATGTCCACAAACTTTCCTCTTTGTATCCAATGATTTTGAATGACGCCCAATCCTACAAATACAAGCAACAAACAATTTTACTAACAGTGCTAAATTTATCTGACTGTCTATAATTTCATTAAATTTGCAGAAATAACACAAATAGCCATTTGAATAGTTTAAAGTTATACTTGTATTTCTTGTAATTCAATCTTTAGAGCAGCTTTTTTTGGAAAGTAGCAATAACGAGTGGCAGGGTTTGAGAGAGTGGCAGTGTGTGGCAGGGTTTAGATGCATGCATAAAATTACAGTAATATCAGAAGCAAAACAGAAAATTTAAGTGTAATGTAAATGTCATTTACAGATACTGTCTGAAACACAATTCACTTTTCAAAACTTTGGTTTCTGTGTACAGCGTAATTATACAATTCATACAATAGACATTTCTTAATGGTATTGCATTTTAATATATTCTTTAAAAGCAATTTAACAGACTACAGCTATGCATTACCCCCAAAAATATTCTTGCATACAGTCTTTTACATTGCATGATAAACAACTATAAATGTTTAAGCCGTTTATCAGTACAGCTCAGGATATTGTCTATGGCAAACTCTTAGTTTGTCTACACAGAGTAGAGGTGTTGTTGCCTTTTCCTCGTGTCCATGGTAGGACTGGCAAACTTTTAGCTTGTCTACTTAGAGTAGATGTGTTGTTGGTGTGATGTCCACTCTGGTTGATTGGACATTGGTGTGATATCCACTGTGGTAAAGTGGACATTGGTGCGATGACCACTGTGGTTGAGTGGACATTGGTGGGATGTCCACTGTGGTAGAGTGGACATTGGTGTGATGTCCACTGTTGTCAGGTGGACATTGGTATGATATCCACTGTGGTAGAGTGGACATTGGTGTGATGTCCACTGTGGTAGAGTGGACATTGGTGTGATGTCCACTGTGGTAGAGTGGACATTGGTGGGATGTCCACTGTTGTAGAGTGGACATTGGTGGGGTGTCCACTGTTGTCGAGTGGACATTGGTATGATATCCACTGTGGTAGAGTGGACATTGGTGTGATGTCCACTGTGGTAGAGTGGACATTGGTGTGATGTCCACTGTGGTAGAGTGGACATTGGTATGATATCCACTGTGGTAGAGTGGACATTGGTGGGATGTCCACTGTGGTAGAGTGGACATTGGTGTGATGTCCACTGTGGTAGAGTGGACATTGGTGTGATGTCCACTGCGGTAGAGTGGACATTGGTGTGATGTCCACTGTGGTAGAGTGGACATTGGTGGGATGTCCACTGTGGTAGAGTGGACATTGGTGGGATGTCCACTGTTGTAGAGTGGACTTTGGTGTGATGTCCACTGTAGTTGAGTGGACATTGGTGTGATGTCCACTGTGGTTGAGTGGACACTGGGGGATGTCCACTGTGGTAGAGTGGACACTGGTGTGATGTCCACTGTGGTTGAGTGGACATTGGTGGGATGTCCACTGTGGTTGAGTGGACATTGGTGGGATGTCCACTGTGGTTGAGTGGACATTGGTGGGATGTCCACTGTGGTAGAGTGGACATTGGTATGATATCCACTGTGGTAGAGTGGACATTGGTGTGATGTCCACTGTGGTAGAGTGGACATTGGTGTGATGTCCACTGTGGTAGAGTGGACATTGGTGGGATGTCCACTGTTGTAGAGTGGACATTGGTGGGGTGTCCACTGTTGTCGAGTGGACATTGGTATGATATCCACTGTGGTAGAGTGGACATTGGTGTGATGTCCACTGTGGTAGAGTGGACATTGGTGGGATGTCCACTGTTGTAGAGTGGACATTGGTGTGATGTCCACTGTAGTTGAGTGGACATTGGTGTGATGTCCACTGTGGTTGAGTGGACACTGGGGGATGTCCACTGTGGTAGAGTGGACATTGGTGTGATGTCCACTGTGGTTGAGTGGACATTGGTGGGATGTCCACTGTGGTTGAGTGGACATTGGTCGGATGTCCACTGTGGTTGAGTGGACATTGGTCGGATGTCCACTGTGGTTGAGTGGACATTGGTGGGATGTCCACTGTGGTAGAGTGGACATTGGTATGATATCCACTGTGGTAGAGTGGACATTGGTGTGATGTCCACTGTGGTAGAGTGGACATTGGTGGGATGTCCACTGTTGTCGAGTGGACATTGGTATGATATCCACTGTGGTAGAGTGGACATTGGTGTGATGTCCACTGTGGTTGAGTGGACATTGGTGGGATGTCCACTGTTGTCAAGTGGACACTGGTGTGATGACCACTGTGGTCAAATGGACATTGGTGGGATGCCTATTGTGGTCGTGTAGACATTGTTGTGATGATATCCACTGGTCGAGTGGACATTTGTGCGATGTCCACTGTTGTCATCGTGACATTGGTGTGATGTCCACTGTGGTCAAGTAAGTGGACATTAGTGGGATGTCCACTGTAGTTGAGTGGACATTGGTGTGATGTCCACTGTGGGTGAGTGGACATTTGTGTGATGTCCACTGTGGACGAGTGGACATTGGGGTGATGACCACTGTGGTCGAGTGGAAAAAGCTTTATATTTGTCAGAGATGTAATGTAGCTGGGACAATGTGTATGACTGTATATTATTTTCAGTTTTTTGTGTGTTTGTATGGGGTTTAATTCCACTTGCAGCACCTTTTCAGCTATTTCATGGCATCCAGTTATTGAAGGGGAAGGAAGCCACAGTAATAAACCCTGGCCTATGACAGAAAAACTGGCAATCCTTGTCAATTAAGGTTAGATTCAAGCATACCCTGCCCCCAGTAGAGCTCAAACCTACAAATCCTGCCACTGATCAATGGTAGATGACTAACTGCCTTAGCCACTTGGCCACTGAGGCTCATATTTTCTGTAGATTATACTTACTGATATTTACATTTGATGCATTGATAAATATACTTTGTTTGTATACTGTAACTATGACAACGTTTGACAACTGGTATTTCTGGATGAACCATATTTGCTTTTCGTGCCCTGTAAAATATAATGGATAGCAGTTGAGTGAATTTTTTTTTGCATGCATGTATCATCAACAATACAGTTCTAGAAACCCTCTTAATTGGTACACCAATAAAAAACAGTAGTAACTGTTTGTTGTTATTTTAGGGAGTTATTGATGTGTGAGGTTTTTTTTTATGAACAAATGATTTTTGTAATCCTGAATGAGATCTGACACCTCGTTCTGCAACTATGAAGTCCAGTGTTAGTTTTACTTTCAAACAAAAAATAAGAAATTTAACAAAAAAAGAAAGGAAGCCCACATCTATCAAAGTAAACAATTCCCCATACTTTCAAGAAAATTGAATAAATCATTTTTGAGTCACTGTCTGAAAACAAAAAAATCACTTCTTTTTTCATGAACAAAGTCCCATAACTCTATATAAAAAATTTGGTGCATTAAAGTTTGCCGATTCCCAATTTGCCGATTCCCAGATTGCTGCATCCAATTTGCCAATTCCCTATTATTCAACCAATTAAGAAAAATCAACAAGGTGTATAAAAGAATTTGATCGAAAATTCTGTGTGTGTAGGAAACTAATGTAAATTAATTACATTAATTTAAATAATTCAATTTAATTGACATAAAAAGAATTTAATTTGTTACTTATAAATTATCAGATTGTGCCATTATTTGTTTGGAATTGATATGAAAAGATAGTAATTAGTGATTGAGAAAAATTATTTTATATAAAAAAGTCCAAAAGAATTGCATTTTAGTTACTGAACTTAACCAACCAATTTCACATCTTTCCCATCAATGGTACGGAGAATGCATACATTAACCTACAATCAAAAAGTGAGGCCTCATTTACCAACATTGTGCTACGGCCAGAGTTTAACAAACATTAATTAAGTTATTCGTTACATTGAAGTGGCTTATGTATGTAAAAGTTATACAACTGTTTGTAAATCAGGAGCCTGAACTATAGTCCTACAAACCCTACCAAAATTTCCAGTAAGGACCATGACCTCCATTGACTCCATTCACTAACCAAACAGCAGCATGGCATAACTCATGTATCAATGTGTCTCGGGTTCTCTCTGCAACAAATATAAAAAATAAACAGGAAGGAATAATATTAGTATTTTTATTAAAAAAACCTTTCTGAGCATGCTCACAAACACAATGCTGTCCCTTTGTGGACGAGTGGATGTCCGCTGTGGAGTAGATATGTGGTTGCCTTTTCCCCATGTCCACGGTAGGACTGGCAAACAAAGTCCATTGGTTGCAAATTGTCAAAATATTTCTCAGCCTGGTGGGCTGGGGAGTAAAATAAAGAAAACCATACAGTTTGGCATCTCTGCCTTAGTAGTATATTTTGACACGTTTGGTTTCAGAGAAGTAGCACCAACAAACTGTTTCAGTTCAGTTCAAAGGAGCAACAACTCAAAGAAAAAATATTGAACCATAATATCCTGTATAAATGTGAACCTACATGGTATGTCCTTACTAATTACACCATTCCCTGAAACTCTGTTGTGTGGTTTCAGATGTGTATATGGGTTGACATGTTGATGAGATGTGTATATGAGTTGACATGTTGATGAGATGTGTATATGAGTTGACATGTTCATGGGATGTGCATATGAGTTGACATGTTCATGGGATGTGTATATGAGTTGACATGTTCAAGGGATGTGTATATGAGTTGACATGTTCATGGGATGTGTATATGAGTTGACATGTTCATGAGATGTGTATATGGGTTGACATGTTCATGGGATGTGTATATGAGTTGATATGTTCATGGGCTGTGTACAGGGGTTGAAAATTTTTTTGGGCAAGCCTAAGCCCTGGGCTTTTTTAACTTTGAAACCCTAAGCCCCAACATTAATTAACCAAGCCCTTAAAATTATCAGAGCGATGTTCTTTTCCGTTTGTCTATATTTGAGGTCTTTATTTTGTGGGGGATTAGATCATTATTTGACCCCCTATGGTCTTCCAATGCTTCTGACTCGTCATCCGCTTTCCTTTTTTCCATTTTCTTAACCGTCAAGTTCAGTGGTCACCACACACTAAAAAAGTAGGGAGAAGTGACTTCTCTCTGGCAGGCAAACAGGGAGAAGTGAGGCCCTGATAGAGAGACTTCAAGGAGACATTAGGGAGAAGTCAAGGGGACCGTACAAATAATTAATTTTCGCAGTAGTTACATACATTTTTCATTATTTACATCATTTTTTTTATAATTGTGGATTTCCAGGATTATTTGTCTTGTGTTTATAACACACTTAGATTCAGTTTTTTCTTCTTTCTTTTTCATTATTATTCATGGTATGCAATATCAAATAGCACATAACCTTTATCATTATAAAATCAATGAAAAAAAGCAACAGATATAGTGCCAATTTTCTATCTACTTCAGTACTTGTAGCCATACAAGTTATTCACAAATATAAATAGATCAACTAAAAATATTTGTATAGGTTGATACATAAACATCATTCATGAAGTTCTTGTATACATCATAATATTTCTAACAGTTTGTTATAAACATGCCATGTTTATCTGAGCAAAATTTTCAAAGAAGATAGATAAAATAACATAACATTAAACCCAGAAATAATTCTTCTGTTCAGCAAACTTTCACTTGGACAAAGTTGTTCTGATCAAAATTGCTTCATGTGACACCCATCTACAGAACTTATCATGTCATTCATGATGTCAATAATTACTATACGTCTTTATTCTTTTAAGTGCAGCTCATATATTTATCAAAGAAAATTGTTAAAATACAATACACTTTGAAAGAACTGAGTTTGAAACCAATTGAAAGTGTTTGTTTATGAAAAAAATACGATTTTTCATTATGGGCCGTTGTACTTTACTTTTCTTCGTTGTTCACTTCCGGTAATTATTCATATCCGGTAAATAAACAAATGGCGCGTAATCCAGTTGTAAGACGTAAATCCTATTGTTTTCCGTTTTTATTGGAATTACACATTTACTGCTAAATTGGTAGTCTGGATTAATATGCAAGTATCTTAGAACTGTGAACATGAGGGAAATAACCGGGCGACGTCGACTTCGCTTTTGAGGCGCCGTAGGGCAACTTCAGGTCCCAGCTAGTAGGTCGCCAAAGTCGCCCACTTCGCCCAGTGTGTTGAGCCCTGAAAGTTAAAGTTTAACAACAACATTTCTCAAATTCGTAACCCAAATTTATTGGGGGATATTTTGTACAGGGAAAGGAAACAAATGTGAATTGTTATTGATCAACGTTGCTGATGCGCCGAGAAGATTAAGATCGGTCATAAATAGAAAATCAATATCGCTTTGTTGTAGGATTTTAAAATAGATTTATGAGTATTTATAGGACAATTTTGACGGTATGTATACACTTTAAGAAACATTGAAAATAAAAACATTTTATTTTTTGAAGAAAGATCGAGCCCGACGGGCTTTTTTCATAGAAAATCGGCAAGCCCAAGGTTTCAGTTTTTTAAGCCCCGGGCGTCGGGCTTTAGGAATTTTCAACCCCTGGTGTATACGAGTTGACATGTTCATTGGATGTGTATATGAGTTGAAATGTTCATGGGATGTGTATATGAGTTGATGTGTTCATTGGATGTGTATTTGAGTTGACATGTTCATTGGATGTGCATATGAGTTGACATGTTGATGGGATGTGTATATGAGTTGACATGTTGATGAGATGTGTATATGAGTTGATATGTTCATGGAATGTGTATATGAGTTGACATGTTCATGGGATGTGTATATGAGTTGACATGTTCATGGGATGTGTATATGAGTTGACATGTTCATGGGATGTGTATATGAGTTGACATGTTCATGGGATGTGTATATGAGTTGACATGTTCATGAGATGTGTATATGGGTTGACATGTTCATGGGATGTGTATATGAGTTGACATGTTCATGGGATGTGTATGAGTTGACATGTTCATGAGATGTGTATATGGGTTGACATGTTCATGAGATGTGTATATGGGTAATATGTTCATGGAATGTGTATATGAGTTGATATGTTCATGGGCTGTGTATATGAGTTTACATGTTCATGGTATGTGTATATGAGTTTACATGTTCATGGGATGTGTATATGGGTAATATGTTCAATGAATGTGTATATGATTTTACATGTTCATGGGCTGTGTATATGAGTTTACATGTTCATGGGATGTGTATATGGGTTGATATGTTCATGGGCTGTGTATATGAGTTGACATGTTCATGGGATGTGTATACGAGTTGATATGTTCATGGGCTGTGTATATGAGTACATGTTCATGGGCTGTGTTTATGAGTTAATATGTTCATGGGATGTGCATATAAGTTGACATGTTCATTTGATGTGTATATGAGTTGACATGTTCATAAGATGTGTATATGGGTAATATGTTCATGGAATGTGTATATGAGTTGATATGTTCATGGGATGTGTATATGAGTTTACATGTTCATGGGATGTGTATATCAGTTGACATGTTCATGAGATGTGTATATGGGTAATATGTTCATGGGCTGTGTATATGAGTTGACATGTTCATGGGCTGTGTATATGAGTTTACATGTTCATGGGATGTGTATATGGGTAATATGTTCATGGAATGTGTATATGAGTTTACATGTTCATGGGCTGTGTATATGAGTTTACATGTTCATGGGATGTGTATATGGGTTGATATGTTCATGGGCTGTGTATATGAGTTGACATGTTCATGGGCTGTGTATATGAGTTGACATGTTCATGGGATGTGTATATGAGTTGATATGTTCATGGGCTGTGTATATGAGTTTACATGTTCATGGGCTGTATATATGAGTTTACATGTTCATGGGATGTATATATGGGTTGATATGTTCATGGGCTGTGTATATGAGTTGACATGTTCATGGGCTGTGTATATGAGTTGACATGTTCATGGGATGTGTATATCAGTTGATATGTTCATGGGCTGTGTATATGAGTTTACATGTTCATGGGCTGTGTATATGAGTACATGTTCATGGGCTGTGTATATGAGTTTACATGTTCATGGGATGTGTATATGAGTTTACATGTTCATGGGATGTGTATATGGGTAATATGTTCATGGGATGTGTATATGAGTTTACATGTTCATGGGCTGTGTATATGAGTTTACATGTTCATGGGATGTGTATATGAGTTGACATGTTCATGGGCTGTGTATATGAGTTTACATGTTCATGGGATGTGTATATGAGTTGATATGTTCATGGGCTGTGTATATGAGTTTACATGTTCATGGGCTGTGTATATGAGTTTACATGTTCATGGGATGTGTATATGAGTTTACATGTTCATGGGATGTGTATATGAGTTTACATGTTCATGGGATGTGTATATGAGTTGACATGTTCATGGGCTGTGTATATGAGTTTACATGTTCATGGGATGTGTATATGAGTTGACATGTTCATGGGATGTGTATATGAGTTGACATGTTCATGGGATGTGTATATGAGTTGACATGTTCATGGGATGTGTATATGAGTTGACATGTTCATGGGATGTGTATATGAGTTGACATGTTCATGGGATGTGTATATGAGTTGACATGTTCATGGGATGTGTATATGAGTTGACATGTTCATGGGATGTGTATATGAGTTGATATGTTCATGGGCTGTGTATACGAGTTTACATGTTCATGGAATGTGTATATGAGTTTACATGTTCATGGGCTGTGTATATGAGTTTACATGTTCATGGGATGTGTATATGGGTTGATATATTCATGGGCTGTGTATATGAGTTTACATGTTCATGGGATGTGTATATGGGTTGATATATTCATGGGCTGTGTATATGAGTTGACATGTTCATGGGCTGTGTATATGAGTTTACATGTTCATGGGATGTGTATATGAGTTGACATGTTCATGGGATGTGTATATGAGTTTACATGTTGATGAGATGTGTATATGAGTTTACATGTTCATGGGATGTGTATATGAGTTGACATGTTGATGAGATGTGTATATGAGTTGACATATATCATGGTGTCCATTTTTTTACCATTATAATTGTGAATCATGAAATACTCTGATAATACCTGCTGTATCACAGACTTTTGTAGACAATTCAATCCTGACAGTCATTTTGACAGTAGAATCTTTAGTCTCCTTTTTATACATGCAGTACCCTGCAGTTTTTAGTAGTCTCTTATTCCATATAATAGGAAGGTCCTCTGGAAGCTTGAAAAAAATTACAATTGAAAAATTAACTACAGGTGTATTGAATTTAAGAAGAAATAACTTGCTGAAAGCACAAATGTCAAAGTCTATTTTCAATTTAAACGCCTTAAGAACAGGCAACATGGCTGCCACACAATTTTTAATATCTTAGGTGCAAAAAGGTGGAAAAAACCCTTTGCAGTGAAATTTGACACAGCCATATGAGATAGTAGTGCATTCTGAGTTGGTCATTGTATAAAAACTTTCAAGGAAACGTTTGCAATAATCATTTAGAATAATCAGGCCAAGGTCAACAATTCACTATCCAGAGAAGACAAAAACTAACTAAGTTGCAGTTACATTAAATATTTATTGACACACCTTACCTTGTGTTCAAAGACAGTTTCATTGTACAGTTTGAACAGTTTTTCTGTGAGCTCTTCTTTCAACTTGGTAAAATTCTTAACATATCTGTCAGGACAAAAAAAAGACCAAACACTAAGTGTGACCTAAGTCTATGTACTGTCAACACTGAGATTATAAATTTTTTATGAATAAAATCCAGCAGAACAAATTTATCCATGATAACGTGTCCATATTCAATACTATGCCTCTATTATTTACATGTCACAAATTGTCCTTGACTTTTGCTATATGAATTTTAGATTGTAAGTCAGCCATATTTGTTTCTAATGGGATCTAATATTGTTTACAAATGTTTGTCCTTTTTCATGATGCACAATGGTATTTGGACAAACTTTGAGACTCTTTTAGCATCAATCACAAAAAACAAAGCCCTAAAGGTTTAGAACAGACAAAATTGATGGCATCCAGGTTACACTTCCATTCTAATATTGGTCAAAATTTACTATAGAATAGCCCTATTAAGATGAAAAAAAAAGTGCAATTTAAAATGCTGATTTGATGTAGAAAATATTTGTTTTTTTCAATTTGCACCTTGTTTGATCTACAAAAGGAGCATAACCTAGACCATATGTGGCAAGCAAAAAACCTCTGGCAAAGTACGCTGACTTTTCTTATAGGACTTTAATAGTGTGCATACTGGACATTAAAGCATTCTTTTTAGTTGTAAATAACCCGGCCGTATACTGAATGAGAAACCTGGCCTTTAGCAGGGAAACTGGCAATTTGTGTCAAAGGCAGATTTGTTGAATATATAAGGTTGACTAATGAACAAATTTTTATTGAAAATTGACTTGATTTACCTAAATGCCACTGAATCACACATATCTTGTGCTACATTTTGACTTAATGACTTTAAGAATGAGTATGTTCTTTTCTGCAATGACTTGGCCAGCTGTGGACTGTTTGATGTCTGTTTCCTTGCTTTCACTTCACAATTCTCATTAGTTCTAGCAGACGGCAATGGAAGTTCTTTATCAAGGGAATTAACTTTTCTCAAGGATTCCTTTGGTTTTGGCTTCTCCATGACTATTTAAACACAGAAAGAAAACATTAACATATTATCACCTTCTCAAGTCTACAGAGTTAAAACATTTAAATATTGCTAGTAAAATTTAACTATAAATTCAAGATTTATTTTAATTAAGAAAAGTTATCATCTATAACTTAGCTGACAAAATAAAGCAAAATAATTTTTATACAATATTTATTACTTTATCACTAGAGGCTCCCAGGAGCCTGTAATCGCTCACCTGGAATCCAAATGACTTCAACTATATTAGAATTTTTGAAATTAACAGTTTCAGTCTAGTTGTTATCGCTTTTACGTTACTGTGCAAAAACTAAACATTTCTTCAAAAATTTTTGTTAAATACAATAACTCCTATAAGGTGCCATCAGACCATTTCTGAAAATTAAATGGTTTTTAGGCATTGTCCTTTATGGTACTTTAGAAATTTACAGTTTTACTCTACTAATAGGTGTGTTACAGACTAATTTATAATTCAAAAACTGTTCATTTGTCCAAATTCATAATGAAAGGGCAATAACTCCTATAAAGAGTCATCTTGCAATTTTGGACTAAGCAATTATTTGTAGGGCTTCTATTGCTGATCATTTGTGCAATTTACAGTTTTAATCTAGCTGCTATAGTTTTCAAGTTACAGGACAAAAATGGAAAATTTCATAACAAAATTGTCATTTAAGGGCAATAACCCCTATAAGGAGTCATCTGACAATTTCAGACCAATTAAGTGAATTGTATGGTTTTTATTGCTGATCATTTTTGCAATTTATTATTTCACTCTAGCTGTTATGGTTTTTAAGTTACAGGACAAAAACGGAAAATTTCATAAAAAATTGCAATTTAAGGGCAATAACTCCTATAAGGAGTCATCTGACAATTTCAGACTTGCATAGTAATTTGTAGGGCTTGTATTGCTGATCATTTTTGCTATTAACAGTTTCACTCTAGCTGTTACAGTTTTTAAGTTACAGGACAAAAACGGAAAATTTCATAAAAAATTGTCATTTATGGGCAATAACTTATTTAAGGAGTTGTCTGACAATTTCAGACCAATCAAGTGAATTGTAGGAACTTTATTGCTGATCATTTGTACAATTTACAGTTTCAATCTAGCTGCTATAGTTTTCAAGTTACAGGACAAAAATGGAAAATAAAAAAAAAAAATTGCCATTTAAGGGCAATAACTCCTATATGGAGTCATCTGACAATTTCAGACTAATACAGTGAATTGTAGGGCTTGTATTGTTGATCATTTTTGCTATTTACAGTTTTACTCTAGCTGTTATAGTTTTAAAGTTACAGGACAAAAACGGAAAATTTCATAAAAAATTACCATTTAAGGGCAATAACTCATATAAGGAGTCATCTGACAATTTCAGACCAATCAAGTGAATTGTAGGGCTTTTATTGCTGATCATTTTTGCCATTTACAGTTTCACTCTACCTCGTATAGTTTTAAGGTTATATTGTAAATACCAAAAATTTTGTCAAAAATCGTTAATAAAGGGCAATAACTCCTACAAGAAGCCAATACACAACTTCACACTAATAGCAACTATTGTAGACCTTAATGTGCTGATCAATTTGAAGTAACGGTTTTCTCTATAGCTTTTATAATTTTTTAGATAATGATCAAAAACCTGTGTTGACCCCGATGTTCTATTTTTAGTAACAGCGGCCATATTTGTCTGTTGATCAACACCCTGGGTAAAAACTTGAAACTAGGAACCCTAAGGATGATTGTGGCCAAGTTTGAAAAAAATTGGCCCAGTGGTTTCAGAGGAGAAGATTTTTTAAAAAGTTTACGACGGACGACGGACGCCAGGTGATAGCAAAAGCTCACATGGACCTTCGGTCCAGGTGAGCTAACAAGCATATTGAAAATTATTACATTACAGGTCAGATGAAAAAGGCCTTTCCCACCATACACAGTGGTGACCCACCAATGTCCTTGACCTCTTTTTTTGTTTGTTAGTATGGAGTTTTACACAGCTGTCATCAATTTTTTAGCTACAATATGGTGTCACGTTTTTATTGTTGAGGAATATGCAGTACCCATTAGGAACCATTGGCCTTCAGCAGAAAAACAGGTAATCCTTGTAGAATAAGTTTTAGTCGATTACACAAAGCCAGGCTCATTAGGAAGTACAAATGCTTGTTTCGAACGGATTATACAAAAGCAAAATAAATAGCATTCCACATCCAAACAGATGGCATGGTAAACAGGCTACCCAACCTTTGATAATAGGAGGCCGAGTAGACAGTCTATCCACCCTGTGATAACAGGGGGCACAGTAGACAGGCTATCCACCCTGTGATAACAGGGGGGCACAGTAGACAGGCTATCCACCCTGTGATAACAGTGTGCACAGTAGACAGGCTACACACCCTGTGATAACAGGGGGCACAGTAGACAGGCTATCCACCCTGTGATAACAGGGGGCACAGTAGACAGGCTATCCACCCTGTGATAACAGGGGGCACAGTAGACAGGCTACCGCACCCTGTGATAACAGGGGGCACAGTAGACAGGCTACTCCACCCTGAGAAAACAGGGGGCACAGTAGACAGGCTACACACCCTGTGATAACAGGGGGCACAGTAGACAGGCTACACACCCTGTGATAACAGGGGGCACAGTAGACAGGCTATTCACCCTGTGATAACAGGCGGCACAGTAGACAGGCTATCCACCGTGTGATAACAGGGGCACAGTAGACAGGCCACCCACTATTTGATGGTTGGGAAAAGCCCAACAGATATGTGATGTATGCACCTAAAATCCCATATCTGTGCGAGAAATCAATTTTAATTAAAGAGTTTTAATTGTTCTTAACCTCTAATGATCAATCTCTCAGCTTTATAAGACGAACAGGCTTGAGATTGTGGATATTTTTGCTAGACTGACTTTTATGATGAACTAAATTTTTATAGTGCTATCACCCTTAAGTAAGCGACAACAGCTAGCATTAGATTTGTCTTCCCTTGGACAAATTATCCTGAATCTGTGTTGATCAATTCCTTAAAGCTGCAAGCTTAGTATATGAGCAGAAAGAAGCTATTTAAAACCATTTTAAAACAAAGTAAGTTGTTGATACCTGGTAATTCATCATCTTCATTATCTGTGTCAGAGCTAGAAAAGTCCACTGGATAATTTGTCCTTAAATATACAAGAAACTACATGAAACAATACTGTCAACAAATGTAAGAAAATGATCAAATTATTACGATGATTAATTTTTTGTTTGTTTGAAGAGCTAAATAATAATCAATTTCCCTTTAAAAACCTGAAGTGTGTAATCACTCAAAAGGCAAAAATGGATTTAATTTGATATATTATTTTTGTAAATATGGCATTATTCCAAGGATTTGTTAAGGATTGGGGGTTTTTCTTTTGATCATTTTTACATTTTGTTCATGTTGTTTATTACTGTGTTGTAATTATTACGAACATTCACAGGAAGAGTAGATTCCTCTGCAATTAGTTGTGCATGCCATGTAATGAACTGTTATTTTTTTTACCAAGGCCAGTATGCTGTGACAAGCAGGATAGATCGACACCCATGAAAGGAAAAAATGCTTATTACTGATAAAAAAAATATCTGATATACAAGGCATAGATAACTGAATTCGTTTCACTAGTTTTTCAATGAGCATGTCTTACAATTTTGTTCAACTTCCATCGATTCTGTATTTTTTTGGGAAATTTTTCACTTTATGTCAACATAAATACTTTTTATTAGAGAGGGTTGGGTTCCTTTACTGGTTCAATTTACCAAGCCAGTAGTTAGTTTTCCTTTAAGTTACATGTAATTATTTTAGGAATTTGTTGTCTTGTCTTCCTGCTAATTTAATTGAAATGTGTTTGGTTCATCTCTTCCATTTATACTCCTGACAATAACTGTTAATGAACTTTTCCTTTACTTTCTTTTATGTTAGTCCAAACCTTTTATTTTCCCTGGAGTCTAGTATGTTTGTTGTTGTGATGTAGAAGGCATTGTCATCACTGCTGCCATCGTCCTCGCTACTGACTTCCCAATCCTCAACGATAAAGTCATCCATGCTGTAATTGTATATTTGTCCAGTCAAAACTAAATGCAGATATATGTTTTGTGGCATCCTCCATTTAATAAGTACTAACACATTGTGTGTAATAATATACAATCACAGTCCTATCTTGGGGAAAACAGTCAGATTTTTAAACCCAAGTAGATGGGTTGTTTCCCCAAGGGCTTGCCTACGTGAAACAATCCTCACAACTAACAAAGGTAGTCATGACTTAAGACTAATTAACCGAGCTGTTAATAGACAATGATAAAGTGTACACAGTAATTTTTTTGTACTCATGTGTATTAATCTGTACTTAATTTGATGGCAAAAATTACTACTTGGTGAGAATTACTCACTGACCAGTACACCAAAAATAGAGTACTTTATGATTTGGGATTACTCACTGAAAAGTAGATCATAGGTTCCTCAAACAATCAAGAAAACTGATGAAAGTGTTTTTGAGTTTTAGTGTGAAAACTAAATAAACCACCATTTTTTAACCAACCAAGTCCCATAACTCGATAAAAAAACCCAGAATTTTATGAAGTATACAGACCATGTGGTAATCATAATTAACAGCTGTGTGCAGTTTAAAGAATATCTTTAAGGCCATGTAAAAAAATCATAAGCTTCTCAGGCCACTTTTCAAATTTTTTGATGAGGCAGGGAGGAGTCTTTTTTTTCCTTGTTTTTTTCTTAAAAAAATTGTTGCTTCTCAGGCCATTTTTCAATTTTTTTAATGAGGCAGGGTGGCTCTTTTTTTTTTTTTTGGCATGTACTTGTGGAAAGTCCCCAAGCATACTCTCTGTCATATAATAGCAATGAATTGTCCATGTTGTTATTGTTTTTTCTCCCAAGAGGACTTGGCATGACACCAAAGACGATGCCATGCTGACGGAAGTTAAACAAACTTTAAATCACCACACCATGTGATAAAGCGTGTTTATGAAAACATTTCTCTGATTATTAAGATCGCAATCATAAATTTTACCGGTAACGGAAACAGAGGCGAAAAATTTCCGGGCGGGATGCAGAACTGCCGATTTTTATTATTTTTTTGGTATGATAAAAAGACACATGCGGCGGGTTAATGGGACACGCGGTGGGGCCTGAGAAGCTAATAATATTTTTTTTTTGGCCTAAAGGGATTATCAGTGCAACATGCATGAGGGAGGGCCTTACATTTGTATACCACAGTATGGCCCACATACACAGGTGTATAAAAACTACAAACAAGATTTATGTGGCTGAATCATTGTATTAATCTTTCTGGATTATATATGATAATATTAAATATAAATAACATTTCATACCTTTCATTCACTTCCTCTTCAGCTGACTTATTCACTTTAGTTTTCATCTTCTGAAAAACTTGACAAAAATATTTAAAAAAAATAATTTAATACTTTATATACTGTTAACACTCTATTTTTAGATATTTCTTTGCAAATTGAGAAATTCATAGTCAAAACATTTACATGCATCTAAAATTAAAATTATATTTCCATTGTTTAAATTCTCCCTCTTAAAATCATCTGAATTTAAATTATTTCTACTCTATGGCAAAGGGCATGAAAGACAAAACAAATATCTAGGCTTAATTGCTCGCAGTATTTTATAATATTTTCTCTCCACAAGCAAAATTTATCTATAACAATTTTAACTAAAAAAATAACAAAACTTCATAAAGACAAAAACTTCAATCACACATTCATTACAATGAAAAATATAGTATGCAGAAGAAAAAACGTTGTTTCTTTGAAGTTACAGCAAGCGTTGATACCCGTAATACCCGTCAACACTTTATATCAGTCCGTGCCCGTCCATATCATGCAAATCAAGCACTGTAAAGGCGGGATTCTATCCACACTTAATTATAGAACTGACCAAACAAGTTATTTATAATTTTTATGTACTAACTTAGGTAAAAACTGATTCTACCCGAAATAGAAATATATAGATATACTCTAATGGGAGATAACACTTGTCCAGCTAGGAATGGTAACATAATTTATAACAAAAGGTGGAAATTGAATGGTTTACTTACTTAAAATAAAATATGGGTTGAAATACAGGTCGGTTAGCTAGGAGCAATGCAGATTTCATAGATATATAAGTAAGAAAATACAGAATGTTTGTTTTGTTGAACAACATGTCACTTTCAGTGTTTTTCAGCAATATTATAGCATCCGGTTTTTATTATGAGAAGAAGCTGGAGTACACAGTGAGAACACCAACCAGGAAACAGTAAGATTAGAGTCAAGCACACCATACAGGAACATCAACTTGTCATAACTTGGACCCAGGGAGGATAATAAAAGATGGCTTACTATTTCAGAAATCCTAGACCACTTAGCCACCCAAGCACCCTCTCCCCTAAAAAATTACTGGTAATAATATTTAAAAAAACTAATTAAATATGCTATTCCTAGAAATGTAAGTCATCTGGCTTCCCATAAACTAGTGGTTGTATATAAAAAATATGCCAGAAACTGTTTAGTGCATAATCTGTAAAATTTTATGTACAATGGTCAAAACAAATATATATATTACATAGATATAACCCTAGGAGATTTTTAATACATGTATTTTAATTATTATACAGATAGAGATGAAATATCGAATTTTCCGAGTGACAGAAATCACGGTAAATCACATGTGAAAATTATCGTTTATTTTCACTCTCTGGTTTTTCCCCGCCAAAACGTCACAATGGTTTTGTACTATACAGATATTCATCCGCCGTTCATAAAATTTAGGATTAAGCATGAAAATTTTACGAAAAAAATTTTGATCTATATAATAAATAGGATAATCAATTGGGCATCGTGAATATCCAAAATATGATCACTCGTGCCGCATAAAGCATCAGATTAAACTCGTGCGCGGAACAAGTTCCGCGCACTCGTTTAATCAGATGCGTTATGCGGCACTCGTGATCATATTTTGGATATTCACTCCGCCCAATTAATTATCCTATAATTCTGCACATACCCCACGCTCCCACATACCTATCAAGTTCCATAAAATTGTGATCATTAGTTTCTGAGTATAAGTGTTTAGGACTTGTTACATACATATATTTTGATAAATGTCTAAGTTCTGGGGGAATAAATCTAACAAAAAATATATGGCCATAATTTCCTGTTGATAAGCTATCTATGGTGACCAAGTTTCATAAAATTCTAATCAGTAGGTTCACACTAGAAGCACTTGTGAGTTGTTTTGTACATATATTTTGAAAATTTTTTATTTCATAACTTCCTGTCAATATGCACAACTACATATGGTGACCTTTATTCCAACAGATTTCATAAAATTTGGATAAATAGTTTAAACGGAGAAGCACTTACAAGTTGCTTCACACATATATTTTGAGAAATTTCTGAGTTCAAACGGGGAATAACTCCTACAAAAAATATCTGATCTTAATTTCCTGTCGATATGCATATGGTGTCCTTCATTCCTACCAAGTTTTAAAAATTTTAATCAACAAGTTTAGAGTAGTTTTGCTTACAACAATAGACTAACAGACCCATCAAAAACATTATAACCTCCACAACTTTGTTGCATGGGTAAAAAATAACAAGCCTCTAAATGGTCGTCTATACTGATTCACTATACTTACAAGCCTCTAATTGATCGTCATCACTTGATTCACTGTCATATTTCTTAGGATTTCTGAAATAATAACATCCATATTATTAAAATACAAAATTTTGTGTTCATTTACTGTACATTTGATGCATAAACAAAAGTAGAGTTTAGTTACATTTCATTATTTTAGTCTTACGTGTATTTTGATGTTTAATAAATAATGTCGGCATCATAGTCTGAGTTGATGGTTACAAATTGGTTGTTTTAGGTTTTCATCACTTTTAATCATGTTAATTTCCATGCCATCCAGTTTTATAAGAGAAAGCTGGAGCTGGCATGCTCACTACAAAAATATTGGCAGGGTAGACAACCTAGAAGTTTTAACAACCTGCCAAATAATATAACCACTGAAAAAGTAAAATACACCTGATCTATTGGTTACCTCCAATTAACATTACTGTAGTTAGCTGTGGCATCTTTAAAGGATTCATTCTCCTCATCACTTGAGAAAATGTCATTAATTTTAATGTTTTCTTGGTTAGCTCCCTTGTTAATTTTAACATTTACTTTCTCATTTCTGGATGGTAGATCGCTCATTTCTTGTACAGGAATACTTTCAATTTCACTGTCTGATGACAAATTTATCATATTGGCTGACATTTTGGTAGATTTTGAATTTTCAGAGACAAACACATCACTATCACAGCTGATATCACAGGTTTTGCTTTTATCAATGTTTGGATTTTTTCGTCTGTTTGTCACTTCTTTCAAAATTTCCTCATCCTCATCAGAACTAAAGCTAATAAACTCTGAATTTGTATTTGCTAGGTTTGAAGGGCTAGGTTTTTTCTGTGAACCTAAGGTGGCTCCTACACAAAATTCTTCAGTTTCACTCTCAGAATCTGAAAAACTTGTTTTGCTCCTAGAACCAGACCCTCCTGTTTGAATTATGTTAGTTTCTATATTACTAGCTTGTAAGTAGCAATTATCTTTGTTCGATAACTGTTCGTTTCCTACAGATTCAGCTTGTGTTGAATTGTCTTGCACCTCAACGTAAGAAGAATCTGAGTTATGGTTCACAAAATTATCTCCCTTGGAGGAGTTCTCATGTTCACTTGAGGTTGATGTCTTTATCTTATTTTTCAAACAAGTTTGCAATGAAGTGTCTTCCAGTTCTAAATATGAACTTTCAGAACTGTCATTATTTGTAAGGCTATTATTTTTGTTTTCATCTAAGATATTCTTTGACTTATCATCCTGACCTTTCATTTCACGTATATCAGTTTGTATGGACATATCTGCTACTTCATATGATGAAAACACTTCTGAATCAGATTTTTCTTCAGAGCTGGTATTTCTTTGAGAATTTTTTTTCTGTGGAGATAGTTCTACACTGTCTGAACTGGAACTTGTCATCAATGTACTTTTTGCATCAAAATAAAACATATCAGATTTCCTTGACTGTTTGGTATCTCTCCCATTTGAACTTTCTGAACTTGATCCTCTTTCAACAAAACTAGGTTCACACAATGCTGTAGCATACAGATCAGTAATGTCTGGTACAGCCTTCCCTACTGCAGAATCATCACTGCTACTCAAGTCTAAGTTCTGTAATTTATGACGTAAATTGTCATCAGTCACTTCCTTCCGTTTATATTCAATTGTTTTAAAATATCCAATTGATACTCTTTTCTTTCCTGCTTTACCAATCTGTAATTGTTGATAAGACATATCTTGTGAAGAATTCAGCGGCTTTACTGAAAGAAATGATTCCTGTCCCGATGATCTGCCAGAAATATCAGGACTGTCGAGTATCATAGCAATACTAGCTCTGCTATGGATACGTGTGGATTCCTGAATTGGAACACCAAAGTCATAGCTATCAGACTCTGGGGATTCTGAACTACTACTTTTGTTTCTATCAATTTTGTGCTCCATGTCAGATTTTGAATTTGTCTTTATATTCTGGTGCGATGTGGGTGCATGTTCCAATATTACACATTCGTCAGCTATATTTTCTTTTCCCTTTTTCTTTTTTAGGGAAAGCAGTTTTCTACTGGTTTCCTTGGTTAAATCTGTAGAAGCTGGTGTCCTTTTAAGAGGTATATTAAGTTCCTCTGAATATTCTAAATGATGGTTTTCATTGCTGTTACATTGAATTTCTTGCCTTGGCGAGTTACAGGTAATTAAAATGTTGTCCTTTACATCACTTTTGCCTTTCCTCTGTCTTGTTTCATCGCTAACCTTCTTGGAGCCAGATTTTGATGTATCTAGAAAGGGGAATACAGAAAATCATAAATCTATAGCAGATTCAAAATTTCTATAACCATAAAACAAATACGTAAACATAAATGCAGTTTTTCAATTATCGTAATTTTCACATGTCATAACGCATGAATACAGCTGTATGCATGAAATTTATCTCTACTGGTACAGCGTTGAGATTAATATAGCAACCAGAAGTTAGCACAGAAACTTTTTAGTTTTTATTATATGAACAGTTTTTAAATTTAAAAATATAAACTTCAGCTCAAGTGGATATTTCACCCCTTGCCTAATGCTCTCTCTGGATAGAGCAACCCATATTATAAGAAATAACTTGCGTAATCTTTGACCTATTCTTACGCCGTTAAAATTCAAATAGTTCCATGACGTCATAGATATTTTTAGTATTAAAATTGTTAAAATTTATAGTTAAAATTAAATTATAAGGAATATTTCAAATTTCTGAACAGGTTATATGATTTAATATGGTTTGGGTCTGTTTACACCATTCATAAACCGCTTTGCAGTTTATTAGGCATAAACAGACCCAAACCATATTATATCATATAACCTGTTCAGAAATTTGAAATATTCCTTAATTAAACTGTACAATTATATGTTACAGTACAATGGCTGCTTCTGAGCAGATGCTTATACAGCAAGTTTAAACAAAGCCCTCAAAATCCTGGAAAATTCCCTGCTCTGTGGCAAGGTAATATATGGATACTAAAACTGACAATTACTTAAATTTTACCATGAATTTCACTCATTTATTGATGTAAAATGTAATTATAACAATTTAATTCATTCTGTTGAAGTTTCATACGTCATTCACAATTCAAAATAATGTTTTCTCAAATAATACATTCTAAAAAAGCCATCACGCTTACTATTTTTTTTTCAAAATAAATGGTCTGCGGATAGTGGACATCGGTAGGCTGTTGGTGGATTGAAACAGCGAAATCCACCTAAGCAGAAAAATATTATTTTACCATTTGCATCTTCTGTTGATCCTTGTTTCTTCCTTCTGGATTTTGTAGGCTGTTTCTTCTTTGCACTGTTTGAAAGCTGTAACCAAAATCAACCAGTATTATTTCAATACATATTCATTTTAAGTGACATTTTATTTTACAATTATGAGTAATAATTAAAAAAGTACCTCAAGAAACAGTAAATATACATCTGGTTGTGAGGAATGCTTCCTTATATGCTTTTTCTGTTTGTTTGTTTGTTTGAATATTGTTTAACACCACTTTCAGCAATTTTTCTGCTATATCCTGGCATCCAGGAAAACTGGCAATCCTTGGCAATTAAGATTAGAGTAGAGTACACCCTGTCTGTAGTGAGAATCAAACCTGCAATCTCAGTGTTGACAGACCATGTGATCAATAGTAGACGAACTACCTTAACCACTAGGCCACCGAGGCCCCTCCTTAAAGGTAAGTCTATTAGAACATAAGAATGCAATGAACGATGAAGCCCAATTGGCATATATTTAAAAATCTACAGAGGTATCAATTTTTGTCAGGAAATAAATTAAGAATAAGAAGAACTTTTAGTAATGCTGGCCATCTACACATATTTGAAGGACACAGCAAACACAGATAATTTTTCTTAAAAAGATTATCCATACCAAGTCAAAGATGGGTTCTAAGAAGACCTAATAAATAAGACTGATTTGCAAAATCATTATTGAAAAATGCCCTACCCATAAGACCAAAGTTCTACTTCGAGCTAGTTTAGTGGAAAAATGCCCTATCCATAAGACCACAGTTCTACTTCGAGCTAGTTTAGCTGAAAAATGCCCTATCCATAAGACCACAGTTCTACTTCTAGCTATTTTAGTGGAAAAATGCCCTATCCATAAGACCACAGTTCTACTTAGAGCTAGTTTAGTGGAAAAATGCCCTATCCATAAGACCACAGTTCTACTTCGAGCTAGTTTAGTGGAAAAATGCCCTATCCATAAGACCACAGTTCTACTTCGAGCTAGTTTAGTGGAAAAATGCCCTATCCATAAGACCACAGTTCTACTTCGAGCTAGTTTAGTGGAAAAATGCCCTATCCATAAGACCACAGTTTTACTTCGATCTAGTTTAGTGGAAAAATGCCCTATCCATAAGACCACAGTTCTACTTAGAGCTAAAAAATGAAGCATAATCTATAAAATAAAGTATTTTTTAAAAACTTTGATTTACAGACAGACATAAAGTGGTGACAGAAGCTAACCCTGACCTACAGCTAAAAACATTGACAATATGATGTATATCTGCTACCTACTTTAAACAAGTGTGGACAGTGAGCACACTCACAAAGGGATACCCCCGCTTCGCTTTCAAGTCCAATTATCTCCCATTAATGATATCCGAGGTCAATAAAAATCCTTCATGCACATCTACATGTAAGGTGCTTCCTTTATACTAAGTTTCATTAAATTTCAAGTGGTTTTGGAGGAGTTGCGCTTAAAAGGGATGTGGACAGACAGACAGACAGACAGACAGGGTGATTCCTATATATCCCTCCCCCCAAAAAAGTTTGAGGGGTATAAAAAACAACATCTAGATTTGAATATGTGTTTGTTTGAATGGTGTTTAATGCCACTTTCAGAAATTGTTCAACTACATTATGGTGTTCAGTTTTTATTGGGGGAGGAAGCCAGAGTACAAAATGAAAACAATCTTCCCAAAATATGCCAGTCTGCTGGACCCGTTCGGTAAAATTGCCATTGGACTAGCAGTCTCTTTATTTGTGTCTGACCAAATGACCAGCAGGTAAATTTCATGAGACACAGTCTGATGATTGTTTATTTTGCACCTGACAATCAATTGAACTTTTTGTCATCTTAATTTACTTAACTTAATTGAAAGTCCTCCAAAAAATTAGTGTTAATTTTATTTGACACCGGTATTCCATGGTTATTCCCCTTTAATTGTGATTATGCATTTAGATAAGTAAAAACATCGTTCTAAATATATAAACCGGTGTCATACAAAATCAGGACTGGAATAAGCTTTTGATCTACAAATAAAATGAACATTAGACAGACTGTTTTGATTTACAAAATGAGTATTCTAATCCTACTCAGGAACTCTTAATGTAAAAATTTACAATGGTTGATTATATTTATTCTTAATACTTGCTTATGTTTTAATTAATATTTTAAACTTTTTTCTGTGTTAAAAATTTTAATTGATAATAAGGAAAATGGATTTGATAGAAAACACAAATTGAAACATTTACTTTCTTATAATTTTGCCATCAAAATCAAATGTTAATATATTGAGATTCTGATAAAGATCCTTAATCTAAGTCTAATTATTAAAATCAAGCAGTAATTTAACAAATAATTTGTAATCTGTAAAACAAAGACTTTATAATTGAATTTTTCATAGGAGTTGTAATTTTTTACTGACAATTTTGATCCAGCACAATTGTGATCGGTCAGACATGTGGACTTCGGTGGACAGACCGAATGTCAAACACATCATTTGCAACTTTCATTAAGACGGGGAAAACCCCCGTAAGTTCTGTAGGAAAGCTGGCATCCTTGTCAATTAAGATCTGAGTTGAGTGCACCTTGCTCCCAGTGAGACTTGAACCCACAATCTCATTGTTGACAGACTACTTGATCCATAGTAGACAATTCCAGAAGGGCTTCATGTTCTGCTTGTGAGCAAGTTGGTTCATACCCGATTCACAGAAGAATTCAGTAATAACAGCTTTCAGTCCTTATAATTTCACCCATTTAAGATAAATTTTCATTTAAATGCTTTTTTTAAATATAATATTTGATTGCAATTATAAACTAGATCAGGTCAAAATAAATTGAACGATAAAGGCCAACCAATAAAAAATGACATATTAATGAATATTGTGATTTAATGAATGCATTTCTTACTGAACTTAAAGCTGAATCAAGATCTTTATACTCAAACCATCCTAGCTTAGAACCCATCTTCTTAAACATAGCTGAGACATCCATCGTTTCCTTTGGTTCCATGGGAAGTTTGGGATTCGGGACAGGAATATGACAAGACATTCATTAATGGTTCCAACAATCTGAAAGAAATTATTACATTTTATTCCATTAATTCTGTACTCTCTAATGCACAAAATGGTATTCTGCTGTTTGTTGACAAAAGGTGAAAGAGATGTTTTTAACCAAAGCTTTGTTGCACATTACAATTTGTGTTTGGATATTAATAGCGAGCTATACAGTTACATGCATGTGTAAAAAAAGAAACATGATCCTTATGAACAAATGCATTTCAAATGGACAGTCTATACTCTTTGTTAGTAACTGTCCCAGTTTAACTGGAGTTTTGTCACATAAGAGAAAGATGTCACGTCATCAATGGAATGCATAGGCACTGTTAGGTTGCTAAGAAGTAACTTCAAGAACAATGTGCAATGATCGCATTTAGGACCTCCCCCCCCCCACAGACAAATCCCATCAGTGTAATTAAGTATACTAGAGTATACTAGTAGGTAGACAAATTATCCCTCATTAAATTTACAAGGGGGACAAAATCCCACCCCCACCTTGTAAAATTTTCAAGGTGGAAAAAATCCCTACCGAATCGATTTTTTAAAATGCATTTTTTAAATGTTCACACAGTACAGTCTCGTACATATACATGTACAGATAAACCTGAAAAAATGACCTTATATTTCACAAATGAAAACAGATTTTTAATTACTTAATATTGTAATCATAGTTTGTCTCAATTGCAGTGCGTAATTTGTTACCTTTTAATTAATATGATTGCAATCAAACGAATATCACTTACCCGACTAAAACATTCTGTACATCTTGCAGAAAATTGAAACGGGTATGGCCTTTACTAAGTTATAATTTAAATGTAGTAAAATAATGGCATAATTTAGTTCAATAAATTGAATTATTTGTTCTGTAAATAATAATGAATGGGATCAATTGGTGGGGTTCATTTATTAACATGTCATACAAAACAATACAAACCATATCGACTCGATGTGTCTTGTTGAAAAAAACCAAACCATGTTTTAATGGTAACCAGACAACTTGGACCACGGACAACTCTGACCATAGTAAGGACCACTCGGCCCATAGAAAATAGGACAACTCGGACTGCATATATTTCTTTGAATAATGCGAACAAAATATTAATAAAATATAATATAGTATTGTTTAGAATATTTAACAATATAACATAATAAATTGTTTGTAGTAAATTGAAATTGTTCTACTCGAATGTAAATTATATTTAATTATATTAATGTTAAATGGTAATAATAACATTACACGAGAAAAGCAACACAATTAACAGCATTAAATCTTAAGAATTAAGAAAACACTTGTATTACCTCTTATAATCTTGGTCTCAATTAATATGATCATTGATCATGTCATTTAATTAATAATTATTAAATAACTAATTTTAAGATCTGAAAGAATTTGAGCTAGTGTGATTTAGTGAAAATGAGTAGCTTGGCCAAGCTGTGAAAGAATAATAAAAACCCTGACATGGCGTTATTTATAACATCTCAACAACCATGTCAGTACAGTGTAAGCAGTGTATCCAAACCATTCCACCAAGACAGGAGTCCACATTTGTTACTGTTGTAACAAATATTTCCACAGAACATGTAAAAACATGACCCAATCAAACTGTCAAAAACAGATGGCTGTTCATCATTGGGTCCATTTCATCTGCATTACCTGCAAATTACCACCAGCTGTAGAAAGTACTGGTCTTTCTGTTGATGACAACACAATACCATACTCTGATATCACTATTCCTTATTTTAAAATAAATATATGTTGAAGCTTTTTTGTTTTGTTTTTTTTCACTCATTTTCTGATACATGGAACATTTCACATATATACAACAAACCAGGCTGGTCAACTGCTGTACAGTTAATAAAATAAACAACAGTTAACAAACAAAAACTATTATTACATGCCCATAAATCGGTACCCCGATTTACTGAAATACCCGTAAATTACCGAAATACCACTAGAAAGTACCGAAAAACCCTTGGAATTACATTGTTTTGTATTATAAATGATTGATACTACCATATAATATGATAAAAAAAATATTTGGGAAAAAATTATTACGCATTGTCCCACAGAATTGTTTTTTGTAACCGCCCGATACGTCCTATGTATGGTGCTGACATGAATATCATTGACTCCTTTAGATATAAGTCATTGTCCTAAATTTACACATTAATCATTATTCCGTAGAAACTGTTTGGAAATGTTTAGTCCGACTAACAGTACTTTCTATTCTTTGATCTTGAGTGCTCTCCCATAGCTATTTGACCTATAATAATATTGGACGAATTGGGGTGTTACAAAAAATTATTCTGTGGGACAAAGCGTAATAATTATTTCCCAAATGGCAAATATTGGCATCATAATATATGGTATCATGTTATACACAATAATGTGATTTCAAGGGTATTTCGGTACTTTCTAGGGGTATTTCGGTAATTCCAAAGGGTATTTCGGTAAATCGGGGTACCCGCCATAAATTATAGGACAACAAGGACTTTAAGGTATAGGACAACTCGGACCGTATATGAATAATACGGTCCGAGTTGTCTCGCATTTGTTTCAATCTTTGTCTCATTCATCATTTCAAGTACCACGTAAAAAAACTTTCAATCAAGATGTACAATATTATCATTTTGACAGGGGCGATTTTTCCGCCTTGTAAATTTTAGAGGGGGTATTTGGCCGTCCCCGATAATTGGTGGTGGTGCGTGTTAACTGGTACACAAGTGATGTGCCTTATTGGTACGGTCTTCTAAGACTAGTAAGCTAAGAAAAGTCAATGTAAATGCAAAATTCTAAAAACAACAAAAGATTATCTATATACGTTCTACTCATTAAAGTACAAGACCTAAATATTGAACCGGAATTTTATATTTTCCCGCTATACTCTCTAAATAAAAATAATAAACCAGAAAATGTACTTTAATGTATATTTGTTTACGTTTTAAAAAATTGTAAAAATTGATAATTGTTTATAAGACATCAAATATTTTAAATTAAAGCTATTCTGCAAAATAAAAAATAGTCTATAATCAATCATCTCCGGAAGTAAACATTATAAATGCAGGCTCGCTAATTTTTGACGGTGAGTTACACTTACCCCTTTTTACATTTATTTCACATTTTTTCTCAGGTAAAATTATTCCTCATTCGGTAAGTTATTTTCTAAGTATCACATTATTTATTACTATTTGATATAATAAATAAAAGTTTCATAGAGTTAGAAAATCAAGCAGATGCTGTGACTCACTTGGGCTTTAGTTTAGCTTTGCATAACCCTCCACTTCACTGGCCCCAGTTCAGAACTTCAGTTGCAAGATAAGCTCTTGCCCAAGTCCGAACTAATTTAAATAAATTTGATGACTAGCAGATGTTAAATGCTGTTAAATTAATCTATGTATATAATTATATATAACAGAGATGTAGATAATTAATTTTATTCTGATTGTCAATACAGCCGGCAAAGGAGACATTTTTGCCAGTCCTATCAACTTAGGTTTTACGACATTCCTTTTTTCAACTTTTAAAATTTAATTTACAAGATAGGATAACTTTATAGATAACTTGATCATGCCCAAGGCCAGGGTTTCCACACTGTAATCAAGTATAGAGAGTATCGTAACCACTCACCCCATCATGGGTTGCCCCATATTAATAATGAGTCGGTTAACTTTTCATTCTTTAAAACTGATAATCCCATCAAAGTTAATCACCATTGAAACAAGCAAACATTTAATTATAATTATCATAATTAAGAAGTGAACACGATTTCACTTTAATCTCAAGGGATCCACCGCCAATTAAAACACCAAGCAATAAAATATGTATGCAAATTAAAAAATTCATTAAAAATATATTTTTAAATATTAAATTTTTAAACTTATATATTTTACATATGTTGGGTGAGTCGTTATTGAGTGGGGCTAATCTTTATTACATGTGGGGCGACTCATTATTGATATGGTGTGACCCAAGAGTGGGGCGAGTCGTTATATATTCGTTACATCTATCAGGTAGAAGTGATGATGCTCTGATTCTATACTATGGGTTTATACCTTTGTCTTTGGGTCGAAAATAAGCCTTAGACTTCTACAGACCCCTCAACTTCTGTAAGTCTAATGTGAATTTCTCCTAACATAATAATATATGAATTGAATTAAAATACTTTAAACAAGAACTTGTAGGTGTGTAGGCCCAATTTTACTGATGTTATAATCCGAAGTTAGTTTTGTTATTTGTCGGATTAACGGCAGAATTTAGTCCTATTGCTGGTAATGTATCAAATAAAAAATTCTAACTTCGGTCTATTTATACAAAATTCAAACATAACATTCATCTTCTTTACTTTATTAAAGCTTTAGACATTGCAAAGCTAACGGGAAACGATCTTTTATCAAGAAATTTCTTTTTTTCCTCTTGGAAGATGCACGTGCAAAATGCTATGTTGATCATTTTTCCGTATATGGATAATGTGACCTAATTTTGTTATAAACGTGCTAATTTGCATACTATAACAACCATTCCGTAGTAAGAATCCAGTAATTTACATATGTATTACCCAAGCTGCAACTGGCCATTCATTTTTGGGTTTCTCAATGTTTTTCATGTAGTAAACATAATTAAAAAGAGACACGAATCTCAGTAAATACACAAAGCACAGCGGGTTATTAAAAACGGCAATAACTATCATTACGTATCAATAATGATCGATTTTAAACACGAAACCGATGAAAAAATGGTGACACTGTCCAAAGATATGAAGATGACCACGTCTGATTGTATATGTAACTTCTTTTGGACATCAAAGTGCCGGGAGTGATTCACTCCCGCTCTGCTACATTACGAGTAATGGGACTAAATTTGTACCATCGCCAAAAAAAAAAAAAAGCGAGGGTACGATTATTCGTTCTAGTAGGTGTGCACACATAACATGAACTTGCACATTTAAGTTAGGAAGACAATAAATGCAGAGTTTGACTCTAATTTTTTGGTTTACATGCAGTTGACTTGTCCGATATATTTTACATTCTATTGTCTGAATTTTCTTTCAATATTATAATCTTATACTAGTACAAGACACTTACTATAGTAAGTTTCGAAGCCGTCATATAGCGGTTTTTTGGCTGACAAATAAAAACTGCTTACCGCGTTTCGGTTTGGTCCAGCTAAATATGCTCCTTTTGTAGATTACAGAATGTGTAAACTGACAACAACAATTATATCCAAGTGATAGTCGGCGGTTTGAAATGCGGCAGATTTTTTCACTTTGATAGAGCACTTTTCTATAGTAAAGTTTGACCTAAATTATAAGATAAATGTGGGTTTTACTTGTCTGAACCAGACTTTAACCTGTCCTGGACAATTGGACAGCCGTTAATGTGGAACCCTGAAACTTACTTAGTATCGCAGTCATGACATACATGTACCTTTCTTAATTTACATCAAATTGTTTATGATTTTTGATTTTTATAGATGATTTCCTTTGTATTTTTAAATAATAACACATTGGATTCAGTTGTTTTTTAATTATTATTCATGATTACCATTAACATGAATAACATCATACCTTAGCTTTACCATTATGCTTTAAAAAGGACAGAACCAGATATTGCAACTATTTTAGGCCAAACAAAAAAATATGTGTGTTTCCGGTTACATAGAATTATAAATACATGTAGGTAGGTAGGTCGATTATTTTTTTTTTTTTTTTTTTTTTTTTTTTGAATCGTGAATCGTGTTGTTAAATTAGTAATTTAAATCTTGACCTTTATCTTTTATACCTTTGTAGGTGTAAAGCTTGTAAGTTTCAAGAATTTACCATTAAGCTTTTAAAAGTCTAGACTAATACAGTCATTAAATGAGCTATCAATATCGTTACAAGCGTTAATATGTTTACATTTAGCCGCCATGTCGGGGCGGAAGTATGAAAATAGAACTAAAACCCGGAAAAAATACCGGGAGTTTTCCGGTTCGAAGTAACCTCCGTTAAAAACGCAAAAAAAAACTTTAGGGTCGGCTTCAAAAAAATAGGTAGGGTCGGGTAACCGGAAACACACATATTTTTTTCTTTGGCCTTATCTAGCACTTCAAATTAATAGGCAATACAAAAAGATAAATAAAAAAATACTTGTTTAGACTACATTTGTATATACATATTGTAGACAGAAAAATGAAGTTATTTTATACATGATATGTGTCATAACGTACCTAACAGTTTATTGATTGATAGGATGTTTGCTTTATGTCCTGGACGCCTGATGTTATGTCATATACAATGTAGCTTTATATGGGTATTAAGTCCATTAAAGTTACATGGGCCTCGGTGGCTGAGTGCTTAAGATATATCGTAGTTTGTCTACTATTGATCACCTGGTGTGTCAGCACGGAGGTTGTGTGTTCAAGTCTCATTGTGGGCAGGGTGTACTCGACTCCAATCTTACTTGGCAAGGATTGCCGGTTTTCCTACCAAAGGTTGGGCATTCTCCTGGTACTCTGGCTTCCTCCTCCAATAAAAACTGGAGGCCATGATATAGCTGGTGGAAGTGGTGTTAGACATCATTCAATCAAACATTCATATATTTTTGAGCCATCAAAATGTTGCAAACCAGTTCAAAATTTTACTGGATTCAGTGCTGTGACCTGACTGTATAGTCAAGCTGGAAGTCTGCTAACGATATATTAAGAATATTTAATCAGGAGCCTAGCTAGACTTTATACAAATGATTGTATAGTTAGATTAACTTGTTTTCTGCAAAATCTAAACATATTGTAATTATGAAAAAATAATGAAAAATAGTTATTTATTAATTTAATCCCATTTGAAATGACTAGTGTAGATCACTGTGTTTTGGCTGTTCCATATAATTTAAGTATGTCAAGGATAATATAAACTATGGTCTGACTGTGTTTTGGCTGTTCCATATCATTTAAGTATGTCAAGGATAATATAAACTAAGGTCTGACTGTGTTTTGGCTGTTCCATATAATTTAAGTATGTCAAGGATAATATAAACTAAGGTCTGACTGTGTTTTGACTGTTCCATATAATTTAAGTATGTTAATAATAATATAAACTAAGGTCTGACTGTGTTTTGGCTGTTCCATATACATGATATAATTTAAGTATGTTAAGGATAATATAAACTAAGGTCTGACTGTGTTTTGGCTGTTCCATATAATTTAAGTATGTCAAGGATAATATAAACTATGGTCTAATGTGTACATGTAGTATGTTCTATCTTTTTAAACATGAAGTTAAAGTTTCACATGTTAAGTACATTGTTCGTTCTGGTATAACAATAACATGTTACAGCTACCAGATTAATTCGTTAGAATTTAAAAATCTTTAATGGCTAGATACATTTAGAGTATTTTACAGGAGCAAATTTATCACATTCAAGCTTTTTTGTGTAAGCATGCAGCATAAAACAACAAACATACAAGAATGTAGCATTTTATTGTTTATACTATATATAATAGCTAGTAGATTGAGACATGTACTGTACAACATTTGTATTATTCCAGTGTTTTTTTTTAATTGACATCAAGTAGAAATTTGTCTTTTTATTTTAGAATTTTACAAGTAATTCCTCTACGGTATTGATTCAGTTGTAACAAGCAATACAAGACAGCGCAGTAGGAGGTAATACATTTACACATATTTGTTTATTGATTCTAAGACTTAATCAGATCAACTGATTGGTTTTCATGGTTTTTTTTTGCACAATTCCATTAATCCATTTTAAATTTTATACTGACGTCAAAAAGTCCAATAAACCAGTTAAAGCATGCATGATGTAGGATTGTAAAAAAATATGTTGATTGTGTTGAAATAAATATTGAATGATCATTATCATAGAACTGAAGATGATCATCATTGAGTCATGTTAGATCAATATTTCATAGAACTAATAAGTTCATTCGAATCATCAGAAGGTATTTGTAAAATTAAAATATATAGAATCCATTTATAATATATTGTTGTATCAAAAGGAACTGTTGTTAATCTTATATGCCATATACATTGATGTCATATTTTGACAATTTTGAATTACAATAATCGTAATAATGTTTTACAATAAAATGACAACTTTGCATGGAATTCTTAAGCAGAAACAAGTATTTATGTTGGGCCAAAATGAAAAAGGTTTATTTACCATTTCACTTCATTAATTACCTGCCAATAAAAAGAACTGCCTATGTTTGTTTCTTTTCTACTTGTATTGGTCATAAAAACTGATTAATGGTAGTCGGTTACAACTACACATGTAGTACATGTAGCTGCTATGTTGGTAGTGACCACTGATAAAATTTGCCATGTTGGTAATGACAACAGCAATAATAATAGCTGCCATGTTGGTAATGACAACAGCACTAGTAATAGCTGCCATGTTGGTAATGACAACAGCACTAATAATAGCTGCCATGTTGGTAATGACAACAGCACTAATAATAGCTGCCATGTTGGTTATGACAACAGCACTAATAATAGCTGCCATGTTGGTAATGACAACAGCACTAATAATAGCTGCCATGTTGGTAATGACAACAGCACTAATAATACCTGCCATGTTGGTAATGACAACAGCACTAATAATAGCTGCCATGTTGGTAATGACAACAGCACTAATAATAGCTGCCATGTTGGTAATGACAACAGCACTAATAATAGCTGCCATGTTGGTAATGACAACAGCACTAATAATAGCTGCCATGTTGGTAATGACAACAGCACTAATAATAGCTGCCATGTTGGTAATGACAACAGCACTAATAATAGCTGCCATGTTGGTAATGACAACAGCACTAATAATAGCTGCCATGTTGGTAATGACAACAGCACTAATAATAGTTGCCACGTAAGGAAATTATCTCTGATAATAATTGCCATTTTGGTATTGACAACTGATAATAAACTGTTGGTTATGACCCCTGATTTGCCATGTTGGTAATGACCACTGATGGCAGTTGCAACATTGGTGTTGACCACTGATGACAGTTGCCACATTGGTGTTGACCACTGATAACCTTTGCCACATTAATATTGGTATTGACCACTGATAAAATTGCCACATTAGTATTGACCACTGATAAAATTGCCACATTAGTATTGACCACTGATAAAATTGCCACATTGGTAATGACCACTGAAAAAAATTGTCACATTAGTATTGAGAACTGATAAAAGTTGCCATGTTGGAGGTAATGACTACTAATAATTGTCGCCTTGTCTGGTAATGACCACTAATAATTGTTGTCATGTCTGGTAATGACCACTAATAATTGTTGCCATGTCTGGTAATGACCACTAATAATTGTTGCCATGTCTGGTAATGACTACTTATAATTGTTGCCATGTCTGGTAATGACCACTAATAATTGTTGCCATGTCTGTTAATGACTACTTATAATTGTTGCCATGTCTGGTAATGACTACTAATAATTGTTGCCATGTCTGTTAATGACTACTTATAATTGTTGCCATGTCTGGTAATGACTACTTATAATTTTTGCCATGTCTGGTAATGACCACTAATAATTGTTGCCATGTCTGGTAATGACTACTTATAATTGTTGCCATGTCTGGTAATGACCACTTGTAATTGTTGCCATGTCTGGTAATGACCACTAATAATTGTTGCCATGTCTGGTAATGAATACTTATAATTGTTGCCATGTCTGGTAATGACCACTAATAATTGTTGCCATGTCTGTTGATGACTACTTATAATTGTTGCCATGTCTGGTAATGACCACTAATAATTTTTGCCATGTCTGGTAATGACCACTAATAATTGTCGCCATGTCTGGTAATGACCACTAATAATTTTTGCCATGTCTGGTAATGACCACTAATAATTGTCGCCATGTCTGGTAATGACCACTAATAATTGTTGCCATGTCTGGTAATGACCACTAATTATTGTCGCCATGTCTGGTAATGACTACTAATAATTGTCGCCATGTCTGGTAATGACCACTAATAATTGTTGCCATGTCTGGTAATGACCACTAATAATTGTTGCCATGTCTGTTAATGACGACTAATTATTGTCGCCATGTCTGGTAATGACCACTAATTATTGTCGCCATGTCTGGTAATGACTACTTATAATTGTCGCCATGTCTGGTAATGACCACTAATAATTGTTGCCATGTCTGGTAATGACCACTAATAATTGTTGCCATGTCTGTTAATGACCACTAATTATTGTTGCCATGTCTGTTAATGACCACTAATTATTGTCGCCATGTCTGGTAATGACTACTAATAATTGTCGCCATGTCTGGTAATGACCACTAATAATTGTTGCCATGTCTGGTAATGACCACTAATAATTGTTGCCATGTCTGGTAATGACTACTAATAATTGTCGCCATGTCTGGTAATGACCACTAATAATTGTTGCCATGTCTGTTAATGACCACTAATTATTGTTGCCATGTCTGTTAATGACCACTAATTATTGTTGCCATGTCTGGTAATGACTACTAATAATTGTCGCCATGTCTGGTAATGACCACTAATTATTGTTGCCATGTCTGTTAATGACCACTAATTATTGTTGCCATGTCTGTTAATGACCACTAATTATTGTTGCCATGTCTGTTAATGACCACTAATTATTGTTGCCATGTCTGTTAATGACCACTAATTATTTTTGCCATGTCTGGTAATGACTACTAATAATTGTTGCCATGTCTGGTAATCAGTGTGCGAAATAAGCCACACGCCTGACGGCCGAGGCGTGTAAAACCCGATTCGGGCCTCTAAACATCAACGTAAGAACGCCGAGTGGCGTGTTATTTATAATTACTCACTCCGACCTAATAACTTTAACATGAAAAACGCCCGAGTTGTGCAATCGATAAACAATTTTTATTAATTGACCATTCAATCGATGTTTTCTTTATATAAATTTGTGTATTTTCGTGCTGGACACTGTTTTTAATATAAATAAATAAATAATAACTTTATTTGCTTTTTATCAAATTTCACAATAAATTTTTTGAGCCTTCAAATCTGTCTTTGGGCCTGTAAGTTCCTTCATGTTGTAGGCCCAAATGGCCTTTACTCATAAATTCTTATTGCACAGACTGGGTAATGACCACTAATAATTGTCGCCTTGTCTGGTAATGACCACTAATAATTGTTGCCTTGTCTGTTAATGACCACTAATAATTGTTGCCATGTCTGGTAATGACTACTAATAATTGTCGCCTTGTCTGGTAATGACCACTGATAAAAGTTGCCATGTCTGGTAATGACCACTAATAATTGTTGCCATGTCTGGTAATGACCACTAATAATTGTCGCCTTGTCTGGTAATGACCACTGATAAAAGTTGCCATGTCTGGTAATGACCACTAATAATTGTCGCCTTGTCTGGTAATGACCACTGATAAAAGTTGCCATGTCTGGTAATGACCACTAATAATTTTTGCCATGTCTGGTAATGACCACTAATTATTGTTGCCATGTCTGGTAATGAATACTAATAATTGTCGCCATGTCTGGTAATGAATACTTATAATTGTTGCCGTGTCTGGTAATGAATACTTATAATTGTTGCCGTGTCTGGTAATGAATACTTATAATTGTTGCCGTGTCTGGTAATGAATACTTATAATTGTTGCCGTGTCTGGTAATGAATACTTATAATTGTTGCCGTGTCTGGTAATGAATACTTATAATTGTTGCCGTGTCTGGTAATGAATACTTATAATAGTTGCCATGTCTGGTAATGACAACTAATAATTGTTGTCATGTCTGGTAATGAATACTTATAATTGTTGCCGTGTCTGGTAATGAATACTTATAATTGTTGCCGTGTCTGGTAATGAATACTTATAATTGTTGCCGTGTCTGGTAATGAATACTTATAATTGTTGCCATGTCTGGTAATGACCACTAATAATTGTTGCCATGTCTGGTAATGAATACTTATAATTGTTGCCGTGTCTGGTAATGAATACTTATAATTGTTGCCATGTCTGGTAATGACCACTAATAATTGTTGCCGTGTCTGGTAATGAATACTTATAATTGTCGCCATGTCTGGTAATGACCACTAATAATTGTTGTCATGTCTGGTAATGAATACTTATAATTGTTGCCGTGTCTGGTAATGAATACTTATAATTGTTGCCGTGTCTGGTAATGAATACTTATAATTGTTGCCGTGTCTGGTAATGAATACTTATAATTGTTGCCATGTCTGGTAATGACCACTAATAATTGTTGCCATGTCTGGTAATGAATACTTATAATTGTTGCCATGTCTGGTAATGAATACTTATAATTGTTGCCATGTCTGGTAATGACCACTAATAATTGTTGCCGTGTCTGGTAATGAATACTTATAATTGTTGCCGTGTCTGGTAATGAATACTTATAATTGTTGCCATGTTTGGTAATGACCACTAATAATTGTTGCCGTGTCTGGTAATGAATACTTATAATTGTTGCCATGTCTGGTAATGACCACTAATTATTGTTGCCATGTCTGGTAATGACCACTAATAATTGTCGCCATGTCTGGTAATGAATACTTATAATTGTTGCCATGTCTGGTAATGAATACTTATAATTGTTGCCGTGTCTGGTAATGAATACTTATAATTGTTGCCGTGTCTGGTAATGAATACTTATAATTGTTGCCATGTCAGGTAATGAATACTTATAATTGTTGCCGTGTCTGGTAATGACCACTAATAATTGTTGCCGTGTCTGGTAATGACCACTAATAATTGTCGCCATGTCTGGTAATGAATACTTATAATTGTCGCCATGTCTGGTAATGAATACTTATAATTGTTGCCATGTCTGGTAATGAATACTTATAATTGTTGCCGTGTCTGGTAATGAATACTTATAATTGTTGCCATGTCAGGTAATGAATACTTATAATTGTTGCCGTGTCTGGTAATGAATACTTAAAATTGTTGCCATGTCAGGTAATGTATACTTATAATTGTTGCCGTGTCTGGTAATGAATACTTATAATTGTTGCCGTGTCTGGTAATGAATACTAATAATTGTTGCCATGTCAGGTAATGAATACTTATAATTGTTGCCATGTCTGGTAATGACCACTAATAATTGTTGCCGTGTCTGGTAATGACCACTGATACACACTGTTATTGTTGCCATGTCTGGTAATGATCACTGATAATTGTTGCCATGTGGGTAATGACCACAGATAATTGTTGTTATATTGGTCATGACTATGGATAATTCATGACTCCCTCTGTGTCCTATATCTACCTCTATCTTGCTTAAGGTCACTGACTCCCAGTGTCCCATAGTACCCATGCCTTTGCCAGTATTTATGACACCATCTTTTTACCCAAGCCACCACTACCTTTTAAAAAGGTCCATGACTCCCAATGTGCTCTTGGTACCCTTCTCTTCTTCAGTGTTTGTGACTCCCTGTTTATAACCCAGCCACCACTACCTTTCGTTTCTTCAGTTGCATTACCTTTTGCACTAGTTATCTAAAAGAATTGTTGAATTGTGTGTAAAAAAGCTATTAAATCTGGGTTTTTTAATTTTCTCCGAAACATAATATAAATTTAGTCAAAGATTTTACTATGGTTAACTCATTTACAACAATAAAATCATTCACTAATTTTGTTTACTGTCTCTATGTTTTTCATTCTTGAAACATCTATATCTATTGCAAATGAAATAAACATCCCAATGAATTCAGTGCACTCCTAATGAGACACGATTCCTACTATGTGTAGACAGATGTATGGGGGAAATTGATTTTTATGTTGTTTTCATATACAATTTATCAGACCATTTTTGTTACATGTTAGCACCAGTAACCTCATTAATAAGTTAACATATTTGTTGATCTAAAAAATTTGATAATAGAAAACATTAATAGATCATACAGCAATAAAGTCAAACAAATGAAGATAATTATTAAGTTTCAGCCAACAGGGAAATGGGAATTTTGTAATGTCAGTTAATACCAAATGGTAATGATGGCATAAATGAGAGGACAGTCAATTATTAGGGCCCCGCCAATTTTGTGACATATGCCCTTATAGTGATCAGTCTGTTCGTCTGTCCAAAACTAATCGTGTCCGTGCTGTGATATTTTTATCTTTTGAAGTAGGATTTAGATTTTTTGTTATGTGGGAATATAATATCAAGGCGATGTGTCCCATACCATGGTTGGTAATCTTTGACCTTGACTTCAAGGTCGGCAGGGCGCTCAGAGATGGATACCATCTCACTGATATCCAGTTAGTATCAGTTGTTTATAAGGAATTGTAGAGTACTATACTAGTATGTACTGGTACAAATAAGCTTGGCATCCCTAAAGATTCTATGTACAATTGAACTGTTGACAATTGATATTATTTTTGGTAGGTTATTGATTGCCTGTTAATTTTAGCTTAAATTTATATGTTGTTTGTTTGTTTGATGGTGTTTAACGCCACTTTCAGCAATTTTTCAGCTATATCATGGCGTCCAGTTTTTATTGGGGGAGGAAGCTGGAGTACCCGGAGAAAACCCCCGAACTGCGGTAGGAAAACTGGCAAACCTTGTCAATTAACATTGGAGTCGAGTACACCCTGCCTGCAGTGAGAATCGAACCCGCAATCTCAGTGTTGACAGACCATGTGATCAATAGTAGACGAGTAAATTTTGATTTGATTCAAACTATTTATGGCAGTTAGTTGACCCTTGAAAATAATATGCAGATAAAAAAAGGGAAGTGTATTTATATTAGAAGGTGCTCCACCTTAGACATTGTCATACTAGAACATGGTTTTATGTCATGGATGTTAACAAGGAAATTGATTAACCACAGTTAAAAAATTTTAAGGGGGTGCAATACAGTCAAATCTGGTGATTTTAGTAAATGATCTATTTTCAGAATAATAAAAAGTGTTTTTATTATTCTCCCCAAATACTAGTAAAATTCAAGGGAGCATTTAGTCACCTAGTTGTCTTTCCACCTGTCTTGGTACACATTTATTGCGAGCCCATTTGTTGTTTATTGACGGATTTTCAGTCATATGGCACAGGTGATTGTCCCAGTAAGATGATGTGTTAAATGAATTATTAGGTCACTACTACTTTAAAGGTTAAGGTTGCACAGTGGCATTGAAGTGCAAATGTTAGCACTTCAGATGAAATGTTGTCAAGTATTTTAAGGTTATAAAATTGACTACACCAGTCATATGTTTGGTCTTGCTAAGACTTATCAATGAGGCTATTCAGGATGCAAAGATGTAAAGAAACATTGAAACGGAAAGGTCAGGGAGGACTTGTTTTGACTGTTATAAAAAATTAGAAGGGTTGGGTATGGACAGAGAATTAAGTCTTATGGTGGCTTTAATGCTCCTTCTTTTTTTGGAATCTTCAGAAGTTGCTTTTATTTCACTACATGTACTAGTAGTATCATGTCATTCTTCTTCCACATCACCCAGTATTGTTAGCCATCAGGCATAATACAGCATTGTAAGAAAGAGGCTTCTCTGTCAGCTACTAGTACATGTACGTAGAGACATGCTGAGAAGCTCTGTGGTTCAAGCCCTTGGAAGTTAACGATATTATAGATCTTTTATTCTTAAAATTCCACAACAAGATTTATATTTTTATGAAAGTTTTTTTATCTTGTAATTTATTAATTTATCTCTAAAACTATGTACATCTCTTTGTATCACTACATGTACTACACACAATTTGGGTAAATTTGAATGAAAATTTAACAGCTGTCAGTTTGAATATCCCCCTCCCAATAGTATATTTTTTTTATTTACACTGCCGAGAAATCCATAATACTAAAAGGAGGTTACCTTGCAGAATACAAGATGTGAAATGTGTATTGGAGACAATGATTCCCTTGACAGCTATTTGTAATTATTCCTGTTGATTCCCTGTCATAATTCTATCTGAAGTTAAGCAAATTGTGGTCATTTCTGTAGACTTATTGATCCATCTTGATGTAGTCCGTATGTTTTGTTATCGATTGATCGCTTAGGATGTTGAATTCTGCGTCACTTGTATGTTACAGTAAAAAGTAATGTATAATTTATCATTGTTTTGGACATCCGTTTGACATTTTATAGGAACTAGATATAATTGTTTGGACCCATTTCTGATCTTCTGGTTAGTTCTTGTTAGTGTATAAACATGTAACGTGTGTTGTTCATTATGGTAGGTAATAGAATTTTTAGCTTTCACATGGTCAGTCCATGTTTCGTTTGTTTCACCTATTATGCTATTAGACCTGTATTAAGAAGCCATTATGACGAGGGCAGTAATGCATTCAACAAGGACAGGTGATCTTTTAATCCAGGTTTATATGAAATAATTGCAGTCTGAATGTCTTTTTTGCTTCATAGAGGTGGTCTCGTTAGTGGGTTCAATTTAAAATCTTTTTAAGTTCATTTGATGTTATTAAAAAATTATTGGCATATAAAACCTTTATGCCATTAATGATACTAGCACGAATAACCATACCCTCGTTTTTTTTGGCGAGGTTATTAATCTTTGGTTAATCTGCCAAATCACAAAATTAACATCGGATTATAATGGCAGTAAAATTTGGCCTATACCGGTACATGTTGTCTTCTTTGTTTACTTGTTTTTCATCCTTGGTGATGCTACTCTTGTGCCCTAGAGTTGGAGCCTAGTTTTGTTGATAAGGACTAAATTGTTCAGTTACAGATAATTTCATTAGATGACAATAAAGTCATGCTTCAAATGGTGTCAGACAAAACAGTGAGTTTAATCTACTGAAAATCAAATTAAAAAGTGAAATTTCCACGTACTAAGCAGAGAATGTTTTTGTATTTTATATACATCTACAATGATCACTGTACTCACACGTGTACAAATTAAAAAGTAAACTCGTTTCTCCGTACTAAGCAGAGAATGTTTTATGTACATCTTCAATGACCACTGTACTCACACGTGTACAAATCAAAAAGTAAACTTGTTTCTCTGTACTAAGCAGAGAATGTTTTATGTACATCTTCAATGACCACTGTACTCACACGTGTACAAATCAAAAAGTAAACTTGTTTCTCCGTACTAAGCAGAGAATGTTTTATGTACATCTTCAATGACCACTGTACTCACACGTGTACAAATCAAAAAGTAAACTTGTTTCTCTGTACTAAGCAGAGAATGTTTTATGTACATCTTCAATGACCACTGTACTCACACGTGTACAAATCAAAAAGTAAACTTGTTTCTCTGTACTAAGCAGAGAATGTTTTATGTACATCTTCAATGACCACTGTACTCACACGTGTACAAATCAAAAAGTAAACTTGTTTCTCTGTACTAAGCAGAGAATGTTTTATGTACATCTTCAATGACCACTGTACTCACACGTGTACAAATCAAAAAGTAAACTTGTTTCTCTGTACTAAGCAGAGAATGTTTTATGTACATCTTCAATGACCACTGTACTCACACGTGTACAAATCAAAAAGTAAACTTGTTTCTCTGTACTAAGCAGAGAATGTTTTATGTACATCTTCAATGACCACTGTACTCACACGTGTACAAATCAAAAAGTAAACTTGTTTCTCTGTACTAAGCAGAGAATGTTTTATGTACATCTTCAATGACCACTGTACTCACACGTGTACAAATCAAAAAGTAAACTTGTTTCTCTGTACTAAGCAGAGAATGTTTTATGTACATCTTCAATGACCACTGTACTCACACGTGTACAAATCAAAAAGTAAACTTGTTTCTCTGTACTAAGCAGAGAATGTTTTATGTACATCTTCAATGACCACTGTACTCACACGTGTACAAATCAAAAAGTAAACTTGTTTCTCTGTACTAAGCAGAGAATGTTTTATGTACATCTTCAATGACCACTGTACTCACACGTGTACAAATCAAAAAGTAAACTTGTTTCTCTGTACTAAGCAGAGAATGTTTTATGTACATCTTCAATGACCACTGTACTCACACGTGTACAAATCAAAAAGTAAACTTGTTTCTCTGTACTAAGCAGAGAATGTTTTATGTACATCTTCAATGACCACTGTACTCACACGTGTACAAATCAAAAAGTAAACTTGTTTCTCTGTACTAAGCAGAGAATGTTTTATGTACATCTTCAATGACCACTGTACTCACACGTGTACAAATCAAAAAGTAAACTTGTTTCTCTGTACTAAGCAGAGAATGTTTTATGTACATCTTCAATGACCACTGTACTCACACGTGTACAAATCAAAAAGTAAACTTGTTTCTCTGTACTAAGCAGAGAATGTTTTATGTACATCTTCAATGACCACTGTACTCACACGTGTACAAATCAAAAAGTAAACTTGTTTCTCTGTACTAAGCAGAGAATGTTTTATGTACATCTTCAATGACCACTGTACTCACACGTGTACAAATCAAAAAGTAAACTTGTTTCTCTGTACTAAGCAGAGAATGTTTTATGTACATCTTCAATGACCACTGTACTCACACGTGTACAAATCAAAAAGTAAACTTGTTTCTCTGTACTAAGCAGAGAATGTTTTATGTACATCTTCAATGACCACTGTACTCACACGTGTACAAATCAAAAAGTAAACTTGTTTCTCTGTACTAAGCAGAGAATGTTTTATGTACATCTTCAATGACCACTGTACTCACACGTGTACAAATCAAAAAGTAAACTTGTTTCTCTGTACTAAGCAGAGAATGTTTTATGTACATCTTCAATGACCACTGTACTCACACGTGTACAAATCAAAAAGTAAACTTGTTTCTCTGTACTAAGCAGAGAATGTTTTATGTACATCTTCAATGACCACTGTACTCACACGTGTACAAATCAAAAAGTAAACTTGTTTCTCTGTACTAAGCAGAGAATGTTTTATGTACATCTTCAATGACCACTGTACTCACACGTGTACAAATCAAAAAGTAAACTTGTTTCTCTGTACTAAGCAGAGAATGTTTTATGTACATCTTCAATGACCACTGTACTCACACGTGTACAAATCAAAAAGTAAACTTGTTTCTCTGTACTAAGCAGAGAATGTTTTATGTACATCTTCAATGACCACTGTACTCACACGTGTACAAATCAAAAAGTAAACTTGTTTCTCTGTACTAAGCAGAGAATGTTTTATGTACATCTTCAATGACCACTGTACTCACACGTGTACAAATCAAAAAGTAAACTTGTTTCTCTGTACTAAGCAGAGAATGTTTTATGTACATCTTCAATGACCACTGTACTCACACGTGTACAAATCAAAAAGTAAACTTGTTTCTCTGTACTAAGCAGAGAATGTTTTATGTACATCTTCAATGACCACTGTACTCACACGTGTACAAATCAAAAAGTAAACTTGTTTCTCTGTACTAAGCAGAGAATGTTTTATGTACATCTTCAATGACCACTGTACTCACACGTGTACAAATCAAAAAGTAAACTTGTTTCTCTGTACTAAGCAGAGAATGTTTTATGTACATCTTCAATGACCACTGTACTCACACGTGTACAAATCAAAAAGTAAACTTGTTTCTCTGTACTAAGCAGAGAATGTTTTATGTACATCTTCAATGACCACTGTACTCACACGTGTACAAATCAAAAAGTAAACTTGTTTCTCTGTACTAAGCAGAGAATGTTTTATGTACATCTTCAATGACCACTGTACTCACACGTGTACAAATCAAAAAGTAAACTTGTTTCTCTGTACTAAGCAGAGAATGTTTTATGTACATCTTCAATGACCACTGTACTCACACGTGTACAAATCAAAAAGTAAACTTGTTTCTCTGTACTAAGCAGAGAATGTTTTATGTACATCTTCAATGACCACTGTACTCACACGTGTACAAATCAAAAAGTAAACTTGTTTCTCTGTACTAAGCAGAGAATGTTTTATGTACATCTTCAATGACCACTGTACTCACACGTGTACAAATCAAAAAGTAAACTTGTTTCTCTGTACTAAGCAGAGAATGTTTTATGTACATCTTCAATGACCACTGTACTCACACGTGTACAAATCAAAAAGTAAACTTGTTTCTCTGTACTAAGCAGAGAATGTTTTATGTACATCTTCAATGACCACTGTACTCACACGTGTACAAATCAAAAAGTAAACTTGTTTCTCTGTACTAAGCAGAGAATGTTTTATGTACATCTTCAATGACCACTGTACTCACACGTGTACAAATCAAAAAGTAAACTTGTTTCTCTGTACTAAGCAGAGAATGTTTTATGTACATCTTCAATGACCACTGTACTCACACGTGTACAAATCAAAAAGTAAACTTGTTTCTCTGTACTAAGCAGAGAATGTTTTATGTACATCTTCAATGACCACTGTACTCACACGTGTACAAATCAAAAAGTAAACTTGTTTCTCTGTACTAAGCAGAGAATGTTTTATGTACATCTTCAATGACCACTGTACTCACACGTGTACAAATCAAAAAGTAAACTTGTTTCTCTGTACTAAGCAGAGAATGTTTTATGTACATCTTCAATGACCACTGTACTCACACGTGTACAAATCAAAAAGTAAACTTGTTTCTCTGTACTAAGCAGAGAATGTTTTATGTACATCTTCAATGACCACTGTACTCACACGTGTACAAATCAAAAAGTAAACTTGTTTCTCTGTACTAAGCAGAGAATGTTTTATGTACATCTTCAATGACCACTGTACTCACACGTGTACAAATCAAAAAGTAAACTTGTTTCTCTGTACTAAGCAGAGAATGTTTTATGTACATCTTCAATGACCACTGTACTCACACGTGTACAAATCAAAAAGTAAACTTGTTTCTCTGTACTAAGCAGAGAATGTTTTATGTACATCTTCAATGACCACTGTACTCACACGTGTACAAATCAAAAAGTAAACTTGTTTCTCTGTACTAAGCAGAGAATGTTTTATGTACATCTTCAATGACCACTGTACTCACACGTGTACAAATCAAAAAGTAAACTTGTTTCTCTGTACTAAGCAGAGAATGTTTTATGTACATCTTCAATGACCACTGTACTCACACGTGTACAAATCAAAAAGTAAACTTGTTTCTCTGTACTAAGCAGAGAATGTTTTATGTACATCTTCAATGACCACTGTACTCACACGTGTACAAATCAAAAAGTAAACTTGTTTCTCTGTACTAAGCAGAGAATGTTTTATGTACATCTTCAATGACCACTGTACTCACACGTGTACAAATCAAAAAGTAAACTTGTTTCTCTGTACTAAGCAGAGAATGTTTTATGTACATCTTCAATGACCACTGTACTCACACGTGTACAAATCAAAAAGTAAACTTGTTTCTCTGTACTAAGCAGAGAATGTTTTATGTACATCTTCAATGACCACTGTACTCACACGTGTACAAATCAAAAAGTAAACTTGTTTCTCTGTACTAAGCAGAGAATGTTTTATGTACATCTTCAATGACCACTGTACTCACACGTGTACAAATCAAAAAGTAAACTTGTTTCTCTGTACTAAGCAGAGAATGTTTTATGTACATCTTCAATGACCACTGTACTCACACGTGTACAAATCAAAAAGTAAACTTGTTTCTCTGTACTAAGCAGAGAATGTTTTATGTACATCTTCAATGACCACTGTACTCACACGTGTACAAATCAAAAAGTAAACTTGTTTCTCTGTACTAAGCAGAGAATGTTTTATGTACATCTTCAATGACCACTGTACTCACACGTGTACAAATCAAAAAGTAAACTTGTTTCTCTGTACTAAGCAGAGAATGTTTTATGTACATCTTCAATGACCACTGTACTCACACGTGTACAAATCAAAAAGTAAACTTGTTTCTCTGTACTAAGCAGAGAATGTTTTATGTACATCTTCAATGACCACTGTACTCACACGTGTACAAATCAAAAAGTAAACTTGTTTCTCTGTACTAAGCAGAGAATGTTTTATGTACATCTTCAATGACCACTGTACTCACACGTGTACAAATCAAAAAGTAAACTTGTTTCTCTGTACTAAGCAGAGAATGTTTTATGTACATCTTCAATGACCACTGTACTCACACGTGTACAAATCAAAAAGTAAACTTGTTTCTCTGTACTAAGCAGAGAATGTTTTATGTACATCTTCAATGACCACTGTACTCACACGTGTACAAATCAAAAAGTAAACTTGTTTCTCTGTACTAAGCAGAGAATGTTTTATGTACATCTTCAATGACCACTGTACTCACACGTGTACAAATCAAAAAGTAAACTTGTTTCTCTGTACTAAGCAGAGAATGTTTTATGTACATCTTCAATGACCACTGTACTCACACGTGTACAAATCAAAAAGTAAACTTGTTTCTCTGTACTAAGCAGAGAATGTTTTATGTACATCTTCAATGACCACTGTACTCACACGTGTACAAATCAAAAAGTAAACTTGTTTCTCTGTACTAAGCAGAGAATGTTTTATGTACATCTTCAATGACCACTGTACTCACACGTGTACAAATCAAAAAGTAAACTTGTTTCTCTGTACTAAGCAGAGAATGTTTTATGTACATCTTCAATGACCACTGTACTCACACGTGTACAAATCAAAAAGTAAACTTGTTTCTCTGTACTAAGCAGAGAATGTTTTATGTACATCTTCAATGACCACTGTACTCACACGTGTACAAATCAAAAAGTAAACTTGTTTCTCTGTACTAAGCAGAGAATGTTTTATGTACATCTTCAATGACCACTGTACTCACACGTGTACAAATCAAAAAGTAAACTTGTTTCTCTGTACTAAGCAGAGAATGTTTTATGTACATCTTCAATGACCACTGTACTCACACGTGTACAAATCAAAAAGTAAACTTGTTTCTCTGTACTAAGCAGAGAATGTTTTATGTACATCTTCAATGACCACTGTACTCACACGTGTACAAATCAAAAAGTAAACTTGTTTCTCTGTACTAAGCAGAGAATGTTTTATGTACATCTTCAATGACCACTGTACTCACACGTGTACAAATCAAAAAGTAAACTTGTTTCTCTGTACTAAGCAGAGAATGTTTTATGTACATCTTCAATGACCACTGTACTCACACGTGTACAAATCAAAAAGTAAACTTGTTTCTCTGTACTAAGCAGAGAATGTTTTATGTACATCTTCAATGACCACTGTACTCACACGTGTACAAATCAAAAAGTAAACTTGTTTCTCTGTACTAAGCAGAGAATGTTTTATGTACATCTTCAATGACCACTGTACTCACACGTGTACAAATCAAAAAAGTAAACTTGTTTCTCTGTACTAAGCAGAGAATGTTTTATGTACATCTTCAATGACCACTGTACTCACACGTGTACAAATCAAAAAGTAAACTTGTTTCTCTGTACTAAGCAGAGAATGTTTTATGTACATCTTCAATGACCACTGTACTCACACGTGTACAAATCAAAAAGTAAACTTGTTTCTCTGTACTAAGCAGAGAATGTTTTATGTACATCTTCAATGACCACTGTACTCACACGTGTACAAATCAAAAAGTAAACTTGTTTCTCCGTACTAAGCAGAGAATGTTTTATGTACATCTTCAATGACCACTGTACTCACACGTGTACAAATCAAAAAGTAAACTTGTTTCTCTGTACTAAGCAGAGAATGTTTTATGTACATCTTCAATGACCACTGTACTCACACGTGTACAAATCAAAAAAGTACTAAGCAGAGGAAGTTTTTGTACTTTATATACATGTACAACCTTTGCTGTACTAGCACTTATAAAAATAAATTAAGTAAACTCTTCTGTCCTTACTAAGCAGAGGACTTTTTTGAACTTTACATTGTATCTACGACACTCGCTGTACTGGCGCTTGTAAATCATATTTTATGTACAATTGTGTATTCACACATGCTTATTTCAATTAAGAATAAATTGCTTGACTGTTTTTAACCAAGATTGAGTGGGTTTTATACATAGACCATGATATCTTTATTATTCATATTGTTATATTAGACATATTGAAATTATTTGCCCAGTGTACTTTATTACACTCCAGCATGCATGGGTTTTGTGCTGGACCTTCTGAATTTGTTTTTCTCAAAAAAACATGTCATCCTGGTTCTTCTTAGTACATGTACATGTATTTCATTATTAACTGATAATAAATGGAGGCATTTAGTTGGGTATTCTGTTTGCCTGTTCCCATGGAATCCATGAAAATTGGTATAATACGAATTATATTGTATCCACAGTACTGCATAATTATAACCCTGCAAACTTGTTTGTGGTGCGGGGGGTAGGAATCACCCTGTCTGTCTGTCGACATCGATTCCTTGTAAGCGCAACTCCTCCGAAACCATTTGATGAAATTTAATGAAACTTAGCATGAAGGAAGTACATTATATGTGAGATGTGCATGAAGAATTTTTATTACATGAATAGAATTTTGCGTGTTTTTTATTGGTCTAAAAACAAAGTTCAGGTCACAATAAATTGCAACAGTACTAAAATTAAATACAATGTTTGTACGCTGCATGTTACCGCTGCATATAAGTCAAGCGGAATCCGATATCTACCTGGTTTTTATGTTTAGCCAATCAGAATAGCCATCTTAATAAAGTCATTTGTCCAATCAAATTAATTGTATTAATTGTACACAATTCATTGATGTCTGCTACACATACATCGTGGGTTTCAACAACAAATGGGAGAAACGTCGGCTCTGCAACATATTGATTCATTTCTATTATTCTCAATATTTGAAACTGGAATTTCAGGATTATCAACAAATTGATATCAAAATGCAGTATTAAATAAAAAATATAATGAACTAGCATTACGACAATTACAAAAATGTAAGCAGGTGCTCCAGTAGAAAAGGCATCCTCAGTTTTTCTGATCAAGGGAAAAGGTGGTTTCCGAGATATTAACTTGTACGATTTTGCTGTAGTTTTTACCAATGTCAAAATAAGGCTTACAGGTTGTGCATTGAAAATCTTGATTCTTATAGATGTGTTGAAAAAAAAATCATTTGTTTCCTCAAAATCATAAAATGTGTCAATCACATTCAGTCTGCACTTGAATGGACCAGAAATTCAATTATAATAAAGCATCTCGATGATAGTGATCCTGGTTGACGAAAGTTTGGAATAAATCAGGCCTACAGTGTCCATGATGTTAAGTCAAGCAGATCAGAACCTTCTGAAGATGAGACTTAATTTGTGACTTAATATATCATCCATTTCTATTTGACAAAGTATGCAAAACTACTGACTAATTTGACTAAGGCTACTGATGACACATAAATTAAGGGAGGTGGATTTATATATCTTGCAAAACTTGACTGCTGTCAGAACAGCTTAGCCATAATATTATGTAATAACTTAATGAAAGGAATAGAAGGAATAATCCATGAAATTTCAAAACCATCACTTTAATGTGGGGAACAACTTTCAAAAATCATTTTTCATACATAATAAATCAAAATAAAACATAAAATTGACAAAAAATTGGTTTTATTTATAAATCACTCCATTTTTTTCAGAAAACAACAATATATGTAATAGTTTTCAAATCACAAAGGGCAAAACTCAATAGCATGAGACATCAGACTTAAAAAGTTCTCAACTCTGACCTAGGGGTGCGAAAGAAAAGTATAATTTTCTCAGAACTTCTAGTAAAAATGTAAAATCAGATTGGAGAAAAGTTACTTGACACTGACCTGAAAAAATTCATGATTTTCAAATCATGACTTATGCGATTAGATTTTTTTAGCCATTGTGGAATGGGGTCACAAGAATTGAAATGTGGCAACATTTACATGTATGTGTACTATCATAGCGTCATCCATATAATGACTCGAAAGACAGGAAACATCTATCACAAAAATCTAACTATAGAAAATGAAAACTGTCGAAAAACATTCACTTATATATCAATGGGCTAGTCAATCTGGTTTAATTGATCCCAGCAATTAAAATAAAAATGTCTTTTATGGTCACCCAGCTGCAACACACCGCTTACGACCTATAAATGCCAGGCATGTTTCCATTGGTCGGTCAGAACAGTGCTCTACAACCTACACTTCTTGAAAGATATTTAAGAAATTTAAATAAAACATTTTTGTGTGTATGCAATACCGGTATCTAGGACAAGTTGGAAAATCAGCACTGATTGATTGATTATCTTTGTGGCAACTATGCCACTTAAACCATAGAATTGTAAATTGAATGTAAAATTGTCTTTTAAGTACTCACACACTTTGAAAATGTTTATCTTACATTTCTGTTGTTAAAGCCTAGTGCAGACAGTCAGAAATTGTTTATCTTACATTTCTGTTGTTAAAGCCTAGTGCACAGACGGTCAGAAATTGTTTATCTTACATTTCTGTTGTTAAAGCCTAGTGCAGACAGTCAGAAATTGTTTATCTTACATTTCTGTTGTTAAAGCCTAGTGCAGACAGTCAGAAATTGTTTATCTTACATTTCTGTTGTTAAAGCCTAGTGCAGACGGTCAGAAATTGTTTATCTTACATTTCTGTTGTAAAAGCCTAGTGCAGACAGTCAGAAATTGTTTATCTTACATTTCTGTTGTTAAAGCCTAGTGCAGACAGTCAGAAATTGTTTATCTTACATTTCTGTTGTTAAAGCCTAGTGCAGACGGTCAGAAATTGTTTATCTTACATTTCTGTTGTTAAAGCCTAGTGCAGACGGTCAGAAATTGTTTATCTTACATTTCTGTTGTTAAAGCCTAGTGCAGACGGTCAGAAATTGTTTATCTTACATTTCTGTTGTTAAAGCCTAGTGCAGACAGTCAGAAATTGTTTATCTTACATTTCTGTTGTTAAAGCCTAGTGCACAGACAGTCAGAAATTGTTTATCTTACATTTCTGTTGTTAAAGCCTAGTGCAGACGGTCAGAAATTGTTTATCTTACATTTCTGTTGTTAAAGCCTAGTGCAGACGGTCAGAAATTGTTTATCTTACATTTCTGTTGTTAAAGCCTAGTGCAGACGGTCAGAAATTGTTTATCTTACATATCTGTTGTTAAAGCCTAGTGCAGACGGTCAGAAATTGTCTATCTTACATTTCTGTTGTTAAAGCCTAGTGCAGACGGTCAGAAATTGTTTATCTTACATTTCTGTTGTTAAAGCCTAGTGCAGACGGTCAGAAATTGTTTATCTTACATTTCTGTTGTAAAAGCCTAGTGCAGACGGTCAGAAATTGTTTATCTTACATTTCTGTTGTTAAAGCCTAGTGCAGACAGTCAGAAATTGTTTATCTTACATTTCTGTTGTTAAAGCCTAGTGCACAGACGGTCAGAAATTGTTTATCTTACATTTCTGTTGTTAAAGCCTAGTGCAGACAGTCAGAAATTGTTTATCTTACATTTCTGTTGTTAAAGCCTAGTGCAGACGGTCAGAAATTGTCTATCTTACATTTCTGTTGTTAAAGCCTAGTGCAGACGGTCAGAAATTGTTTATCTTACATTTCTATTGTTAAAGCCTAGTGCAGACTGTCAGAAATTGTTTATCTTACATTTCTGTTGTAAAAGCCTAGTGCACAGACGGTCAGAAATTGTTTATCTTACATTTCTGTTGTTAAAGCCTAGTGCAGACGGTCAGAAATTGTTTATCTTACATTTCTATTGTTAAAGCCTAGTGCAGACGGTCAGAAATTGTTTATCTTACATTTCTGTTGTTAAAGCCTAGTGCAGACGGTCAGAAATTGTTTATCTTACATTTCTGTTGTAAAAGCCTAGTGCACAGACGGTCAGAAATTGTTTATCTTACATTTCTGTTGTTAAAGCCTAGTGCACAGACAGTCAGAAATTGTTTATCTTACATTTCTGTTGTTAAAGCCTAGTGCAGACAGTCAGAAATTGTTTATCTTACATTTCTGTTGTTAAAGCCTAGTGCAGACAGTCAGAAATTGTTTATCTTACATTTCTGTTGTTAAAGCGTAGTGCACAGAATCAGAAATTGTTTATCTTACATTTCTGTTGTTAAAGCCTAGTGCAGACGGTCAGAAATTGTTTATCTTACATTTCTGTTGTTAAAGCCTAGTGCACAGACGGTCAGAAATTGTTTATCTTACATTTCTGTTGTTAAAGCCTAGTGCAGACGGTCAGAAATTGTTTATCTTACATTTCTGTTGTTAAAGCCTAGTGCAGACGGTCAGAAATTGTTTATCTTACATTTCTGTTGTTAAAGCCTAGTGCAGACAGTCAGAAATTGTTTATCTTACATTTCTATTGTTAAAGCCTAGTGCAGACTGTCAGAAATTGTTTATCTTACATTTCTGTTGTAAAAGCCTAGTGCACAGACGGTCAGAAATTGTTTATCTTACATTTCTGTTGTTAAAGCCTAGTGCAGACGGTCAGAAATTGTTTATCTTACATTTCTATTGTTAAAGCCTAGTGCAGACGGTCAGAAATTGTTTATCTTACATTTCTGTTGTTAAAGCCTAGTGCAGACGGTCAGAAATTGTTTATCTTACATTTCTGTTGTAAAAGCCTAGTGCACAGACGGTCAGAAATTGTTTATCTTACATTTCTGTTGTTAAAGCCTAGTGCACAGACAGTCAGAAATTGTTTATCTTACATTTCTGTTGTTAAAGCCTAGTGCAGACAGTCAGAAATTGTTTATCTTACATTTCTGTTGTTAAAGCCTAGTGCAGACAGTCAGAAATTGTTTATCTTACATTTCTGTTGTTAAAGCGTAGTGCACAGAATCAGAAATTGTTTATCTTACATTTCTGTTGTTAAAGCCTAGTGCAGACGGTCAGAAATTGTTTATCTTACATTTCTGTTGTTAAAGCCTAGTGCACAGACGGTCAGAAATTGTTTATCTTACATTTCTGTTGTTAAAGCCTAGTGCAGACGGTCAGAAATTGTTTATCTTACATTTCTGTTGTTAAAGCCTAGTGCAGACGGTCAGAAATTGTTTATCTTACATTTCTGTTGTTAAAGCCTAGTGCAGACGGTCAGAAATTGTCTATCTTACATTTCTGTTGTTAAAGCCTAGTGCAGACGGTCAGAAATTGTTTATCTTACATTTCTGTTGTTAAAGCCTAGTGCAGACGGTCAGAAATTGTTTATCTTACATTTCTGTTGTTAAAGCCTAGTGCAGACGGTCAGAAATTGTTTATCTTACATTTCTGTTGTTAAAGCCTAGTGCAGACGGTCAGAAATTGTCTATCTTACATTTCTGTTGTTAAAGCCTAGTGCAGACGGTCAGAAATTGTTTATCTTACATTTCTGTTGTTAAAGCCTAGTGCAGACGGTCAGAAATTGTTTATCTTACATTTCTGTTGTTAAAGCCTAGTGCAGACGGTCAGAAATTGTTTATCTTACATTTCTGTTGTTAAAGCCTAGTGCAGACGGTCAGAAATTGTTTATCTTACATTTTTGTTGTTAAAGCCTAGTGCAGACGGTCAGAAATTGTTTATCTTACATTTCTGTTGTTAAAGCCTAGTGCAGACGGTCAGAAATTGTTTATCTTACATTTCTGTTGTTAAAGCCTAGTGCAGACAGTCAGAAATTGTTTATCTTACATTTCTGTTGTTAAAGCCTAGTGCAGACGGTCAGAAATTGTTTATCTTACATTTCTGTTGTAAAAGCCTAGTGCACAGACGGTCAGAAATTGTTTATCTTACATTTCTGTTGTTAAAGCCTAGTGCAGACGGTCAGAAATTGTTTATCTTACATTTCTGTTGTAAAAGCCTAGTGCACAGACGGTCAGAAATTGTTTATCTTACATTTCTGTTGTTAAAGCCTAGTGCAGACGGTCAGAAATTGTTTATCTTACATTTCTGTTGTTAAAGCCTAGTGCAGACGGTCAGAAATTGTTTATCTTACATTTCTGTTGTAAAAGCCTAGTGCAGACGGTCAGAAATTGTTTATCTTACATTTCTGTTGTAAAAGCCTAGTGCACAGACGGTCAGAAATTGTTTATCTTACATTTCTGTTGTTAAAGCCTAGTGCAGACGGTCAGAAATTGTTTATCTTACATTTCTGTTGTTAAGGCCTAGTGCAGACAGTCAGAAATTGTTTATCTTACATTTCTGTTGTTAAAGCCTAGTGCAGACGGTCAGAAATTGTTTATCTTACATTTCTGTTGTTAAAGCCTAGTGCAGACAGTCAGAAATTGTTTATCTTACATTTCTGTTGTTAAAGCCTAGTGCAGACGGTCAGAAATTGTTTATCTTACATTTCTGTTGTTAAAGCCTAGTGCACAGAATCAGAAATTGTTTATCTTACATTTTTGTTGTTAAAGCCTAGTGCAGACGGTCAGAAATTGTTTATCTTACATTTTTGTTGTTAAAGCCTAGTGCAGACGGTCAGAAATTGTTTATCTTACATTTCTGTTGTTAAAGCCTAGTGCACAGAATCAGAAATTGTTTATCTTACATTTTTGTTGTTAAAGCCTAGTGCAGACGGTCAGAAATTGTTTATCTTACATTTCTGTTGTTAAAGCCTAGTGCAGACAGTCAGAAATTGTTTATCTTACATTTTTGTTGTTAAAGCCTAGTGCAGACGGTCAGAAATTGTTTATCTTACATTTCTATTGTTAAAGCCTAGTGCAGACAGTCAGAAATTGTTTATCTTACATTTCTGTTGTTAAAGCCTAGTGCAGACGGTCAGAAATTGTTTATCTTACATTTCTGTTGTTAAAGCCTAGTGCACAGACGGTCAGAAATTGTTTATCTTACATTTCTGTTGTTAAAGCCTAGTGCACAGACGGTCAGAAATTGTTTATCTTACATTTCTGTTGTTAAAGCCTAGTGCAGACGGTCAGAAATTGTTTATCTTACATTTCTGTTGTTAAAGCCTAGTGCAGACGGTCAGAAATTGTTTATCTTACATTTCTGTTGTTAAAGCCTAGTGCAGACGGTCAGAAATTGTTTATCTTACATTTCTATTGTTAAAGCCTAGTGCAGACAGTCAGAAATTGTTTATCTTACATTTCTGTTGTTAAAGCCTAGTGCAGACGGTCAGAAATTGTTTATCTTACATTTCTGTTGTTAAAGCCTAGTGCACAGACAGTCAGAAATTGTTTATCTTACATTTCTGTTGTTAAAGCCTAGTGCAGACGGTCAGAAATTGTTTATCTGACATTTCTGTTGTTAAAGCCTAGTGCAGACAGTCAGAAATTGTTTATCTTACATTTCTGTTGTTAAAGCCTAGTGCAGACGGTCAGAAATTGTTTATCTTACATTTCTGTTGTTAAAGCCTAGTGCAGACGGTCAGAAATTGTTTATCTTACATTTCTGTTGTTAAAGCCTAGTGCAGACAGTCAGAAATTGTTTATCTTACATTTCTGTTGTTAAAGCCTAGTGCAGACGGTCAGAAATTGTTTATCTTACATTTCTGTTGTTAAAGCCTAGTGCACAGACGGTCAGAAATTGTTTATCGTACATTTCTGTTGTTAAAGCCTAGTGCAGACGGTCAGAAATTGTTTATCTTACATTTCTGTTGTTAAAGCCTAGTGCAGACGGTCAGAAATTGTTTATCTTACATTTCTGTTGTTAAAGCCTAGTGCAGACAGTCAGAAATTGTTTATCTTACATTTCTGTTGTTAAAGCCTAGTGCACAGACGGTCAGAAATTGTTTATCTTACATTTCTGTTGTTAAAGCCTAGTGCAGACAGTCAGAAATTGTTTATCTTACATTTCTGTTGTTAAAGCCTAGTGCAGACAGTCAGAAATTGTTTATCTTACATTTCTATTGTGAAAGCCTAGTGCAGACAGTCAGAAATTGTCTATCTTACATTTCTGTTGTTAAAGCCTAGTGCAGACAGTCAGAAATTGTTTATCTTACATTTCTGTTGTTAAAGCCTAGTGCAGACGGTCAGAAATTGTTTATCTTACATTTCTGTTGTTAAAGCCTAGTGCACAGACAGTCAGAAATTGTTTATCTTACATTTCTATTGTTAAAGCCTAGTGCAGACAGTCAGAAATTGTCTATCTTACATTTCTGTTGTTAAAGCCTAGTGCAGACAGTCAGAAATTGTTTATCTTACATTTCTGTTGTTAAAGCCTAGTGCAGACGGTCAGAAATTGTTTATCTTACATTTCTATTGTTAAAGCCTAGTGCAGACAGTCAGAAATTGTTTATCTTACATTTCTGTTGTTAAAGCCTAGTGCAGACAGTCAGAAATTGTTTATCTTACATTTCTGTTGTTAAAGCCTAGTGCAGACAGTCAGAAATTGTCTATCTTACATTTCTGTTGTTAAAGCCTAGTGCAGACGGTCAGAAATTGTTTATCTTACATTTCTGTTGTTAAAGCCTAGTGCAGACGGTCAGAAATTGTTTATCTTACATTTCTATTGTTAAAGCCTAGTGCAGACAGTCAGAAATTGTTTATCTTACATTTCTGTTGTTAAAGCCTAGTGCAGACGGTCAGAAATTGTTTATCTTACATTTCTGTTGTTAAAGCCTAGTGCAGATGGTCAGAAATTGTTTTTCTCTAATTTTGATGTAATATTTCAACGGCTTCACCGGTGTGGAAAAAATATTTCTCGTCACTAGTTAATTTGTTGTTCTCAGCAGTTGATTGGTTAAAAATAATATAATAACGTTACAATAAGAACTCATGACATCATAAACAAAACACCTTCCATTTATCGCGTATTCAAGTAATGAATGTAAAATTGGGGTTGGGAGAATTTGTACTTGTTTCGCAAATTTACTACTTTGTAAAATTAGAGAAACAGAATCTTTCATTAGTACTTTTGGATTATCAGATTTCTCCACTCTTGATAGTTAAATTATGGAAATTTAAGTCTCCCACTGAAAATTCCATAATTTAACTATCTCGATTGTAAGATCCTATATATCTTGCATTTCTGTTGTTAGGGGCCTTGGTGGCAGAGTGGTTAAGGTAGTTTGTCTACTATTGATCACGTGGTCAGTCAATACTGAGATTGCGGGTTTGATTCTCACTGCAGGCAGGGTGTACTCGACTCCAATCTTAATTGATAAGGACTGCCAGTTTTCCTACCCCAGGTCGGGGGTTTTCTCCGGGTACTTCGGCTTCCTCCCCCAATAAAAACTGGACGCCAAGATAAAGTTGAAAAATTGCTGAAAGTGGTGTTAAAACATAATCAAACAAACAAACAAACATTTCTGTTGTTAAAGCCTAGTGCAGACGGTCAGAAACAATATATGTTACACAAACATAAAAAAAGAAACAATAAATAAAGACAGAATCCACTTCACATGACATAACCAAAAGATATATGAATATTTTCAGTTAAGGATTAAGAACATAAAATATTTTCTTCCTCGAGGGATAACAGAATTGTCATTTTGTATAATCTGTGTAGCTGATTGTATAAAAATTTAAATGTGTACAAAGGAAATTGTTATCCCACGACAGAGAAAAAATTGTGTAATTAATATTTATAAATGCAGACATTAGAATAAAGTCAATAATTTAATTTGTGAACAAAGATCAACACACAAACTGAAGGTGTTCCACACAGTAATTTATAACATCACAATATTTTTTCCTTCCATCCTATGATATAAATTAGCTTTAGCCAATCAAAAGTCAGTATTCTCAACCTATTTATATTTTCCTGTAATATGATGTAGGAGGGTTTGGATGTAAATTCCTTTGTTTCTCATGTTCTTAAGATGATGTGATAACTTATTTTTATGGTCTTTGAATATCTATAGCTAGTTATCATTAGAGGAAGGTTTTTATTTCAATATAATTGGTTTAATCCCTGTCTAAATAATAACAGGTGTGTTAGATTTCAAATATTCCTGCAAATTCTGTTTGAACAAGATAAAATGTTAACAAATTAGAGTCTTATGACAGATAATTTTCTGTTACAAAAAAAGAAAATGTTGCTGAAATTAAAACAGATTCTTACAACTGAGATCATTTTCTGTCAGAAAATGGAAACATTATAAGGTTTAAAGACTATTTTCTCATGCCTAGATGATGGACCATTAGTTTTAAAAGTTCATCAGACGTAATTTTGCCAAAAGCAGAAAAAAAATCTCTCTAAATATTCACAAATTTGGTTCAAATTATATAGTTTAGATTTATTATATATATCTGGTATTTTTGTTCTTTTATAATTTACCATGATCAATTATTCCTTTTTCACTCTATATAGTAACTCTGAACTCTTTTCATTTTGTACTTTTATAATTTACATTGTACCTGTAAACATTTGCCATATATCTTTTTCTAACCATATCATAGTATCTAGTATCAGACTTTATAAGTTTTGTACTTTTACTATTTTTACACTTGAAGTTACCATCTTCCTTGTTGAAACTGTTGGATTACTTTATCATTTTCTGACCACCTAAGGCCTATCTCTTCTAAGAATCTTTAGTAAATGAAGAAAGTTATGAACCCTTGGCAAATAACTGCTTTATTTTAGTGTGTTTTCTTAATTTTGGATAACACACAGTACATGTAGTTTTAGTTTGTCAAACTAGACTTGACATTAGTAGAATAGAGATGTCTTCATGAAGAGTCAGTAGTAGTTAATTTTTGTTAAGTGCTATTTGTAATGTCTCCTTTCAATAGTAGTTAACTCTTGTTTACTGGTATTAGTTAATTTTGTTTACTAGTGTTTTTAGCTCACCTGACGTCGTTGGCCATATACTTTTCACATTTCAATCTTCTTTTTCAAAACCATTTGGCCAGTAAGAACCTGGAATGTTTATTGGATGGTTCTTTACAAAGTTTGAGTTTCTGGTGCTGATCAAATATTAAACATGGCTGCCAGGGCCATTCATGCATTCTGATTGGCTGAATTGAAATGATCTTCTCATAAAAACTTGTCAGATTGATTTGAAATATTGCAGAAATGTACCTGTGATGGTCCTCTACTAAGTTTTTTGTGCAGATCTAAAATCCAAGATGGCCACCATCACTGGACTTGGTTTAAAATAGAACCCTATGGGAAAAACATACCAACAACTTCTTCTCAGAAACTGTTCCCCAAAATGAAGCCAAATTATGAAGAAATGAAGGTTGGATAATAATCTTATTATTTTCAGTTTTTTGAGCCAACAGCAAATTCAACATGACTTCTAGCTGCAGGAGACTATTGTGTTCTAATTGGCTGAAATTTTGAAAAATCTTGGCAAATGCATGACAGATTGATTTGATATATTGCATAACTGTACCTTAGATGGTAACACGTTTGGCAGATTGATTTGAAATATTGCAGCAATGTTCCTTATACTGTCCTATACAAAGTTTGAGTTTTTTGTTCCAATCCGAAATCCAAGATGGACACAAGCTTAACATATTACCCTATATAAAAACCATACAAACAGCTTCATTGAAACTGTTCCACACAATTAAACCACATAATGCAGAAGTGAATATTGGATAGTAGTCATATTATTTTGCGTTTTTTTATTCCTTTTGTGAATTAAAGATGTGTTCTGAAAATTTGTTTCCTCACAAACTGGTGGCTGAAGGTATTGTGATATTATAGAAATTTACCTTAAATGGTCCTTTACTGATTCATGTGATTTAGACTATAGTTTTTAGTTTTGATCCAAAATACAAGATTGCTGTGGCAGCATGGAACATCACTTAACATGAGAACCTATGAGAAAAAATTTAAACAGCTTCTCAGTAACTGTCCTACAAATTGCTGTTAATTGGAAATTCAACATGGCAACATTCATAGATTGTTTAACTTTATTATCTTCACATAACCTCTTTAGCATTTAATATCAAAATTTGCAAGAAAAGTCATGTCTCGAAAAGTTTGTTTGTAAGTCAAGTGAGCGATACAGGCTCTTAAGAACCTCTGGTTAATGTCATCTTTCAGTAGTTGTTTACTCTTGTTTACTGGGTAAAAAGTATTTCTAGTATGTCCTCTTCCAGAATGCCAGCCATTGAACTAAGTGCAATTAAATTAGGATCTTCTCTTCTGAATAAGATTGATATTAGATTGTACAACATGCCAACGTATTTTTTGTCCATGAATTCACACAGACTATCGAATGATACATCATTGAAACCAATTGTGGATTAGGTCTTATAGTACTTGAACAGATCCATACTATTCATGCAGACACAATTAATCTCCAGTGAGATATCAAACTGTTTTCCAAAGATTACATTTTTCTGTTTTATTCCATTACGTAGTCTTAATTGCTAAAATCTATTGTAGCATATGGTATCGTGAACGGTTATATATGGCATGGATTAGCATGTGTCTACATGTAGAGGGAACAATAACATGAAAATATAATGAGCAATTTAGAAGATACATCTGGGATTGTTTATAGTTATAAATATTTAAAAGAATCTTAATGTGATTCACCAGTCATTAACATTGAGGGTGTATTATTGGACATGGTGTTAACTGTACTTAAGTGAAATTATATTTAAGCAGTTTTTAATTTTCACAAAAATTACTACTAAGCTCTATATGTTTAAAGTTGAACTAAAGAGTTCTAGCACTATTTGTGGGGGCCTCGGTGGCTGAGTGGTCAAGGTAGTTCATCTACTATTGATCATGTGGTCTGTCAACACTGAGATTGCGGGTTCGATTCTCACTGCAGGCAGGGTGTACTCGACTCCAATCTTAATTGACAAGGATTGCCAGTTTTCCTACCACAGGTCGGGGGTTTTCTCCTGGTACTCCGACTTCCCTCCCCCAATTAAAACTGGACGCCATGATATAGCTGAAAAATTGCTGAAAGTGGCGTTAAACACCATCAAACAAAAAAAAAAACACTCTTTGTGTGCAAAAATTACCTAGAAGAATGTGTTTATTAAGGTCTTAAACATTGAGTATGATACAACTTTCTCATTGGCGTCATATTGATTCGAATGTAGAATTGTTAAAAAAATAATGTATCCGGAGTAGTTTAAATCATATAAATCTCAGAATTCAGACTAAAAATAACTAAATTATTAACAATAATGATAATTATGGATAACACATAACAAACGGCATTTGTAAGTCAGTTTTTACATTTACACAAAACACGCAGTTTACGCATGTGTGAACTAAACTTATTGGAATTTTGACACGGCTTTGTTTACATAGCTAAAGCAGGACGTCATATTAGAATTGTTGTCAAAGCTTTATGGGATAAGTACAACAGCTTATCTTGTTTCTTCATTTAAGAAATAGATTATTGCGAGCGGGCTCATGCGAATTAGAACATGGTCAGACCTTATATTTGTCAATATTTTACACCGAGCGATAGCGAGGTATAAAATGAGGACAAATATAAGGTCTGACCATGTTCTAATTTGCATAGAGCCCAATTGCAATAATCTATTTCGATTCTAATATGTCTAACAATTGTTTTAAAATTTCGAAGCGGCTCTAAGTCGCTTTCAATTGTAATACTGTTTTTTGAAACTATTAAGATATATCCAAAAACAGTATGTTAAAGCAAATAAAATTGACATAAACATATATTCTCGTCATTTTATTGAATATACGTACCTTTTAAACACAAATATTGAGAAATCTTTACGAAATTGCATTGTTCCAGTTTGAAATTTTTAGTTGAGCGTAATATGACGTCGGAATTCTAATTGTGACGTCATATTAATTCGAATATAGAATTGTTAAAAAAATAATGTATCGGGAGTATGTTAAATCATACAAATCTCAGAATTCAGACTAAAAATAACTGCATTATTAACAATAACGCTAATTATGGATAACACATAACAAACTGCATTTTTAAGTCAGTTTTTACATTTACACAAAAGACACAGCTTACGCATGTGCGAACTAAACTTATTGGAATTTCGACACGACTTTGTTTACATAGCTAAAGCAGGACGTCATATTAGAATAGTTCATAATTTTGTTACGGGTACTAGCTTATGTACCGGGTATGGTTCACAATAATTGTCTTAATATATGTACTAGCCTATAACATTTAACATGTATTTATAAGGAATTAGTTCACAATATTTTGGAGGAGTTCTAGTTTATACTGTATACATGTCATTCTGTCACAGTGCTTGGCCCAATACTAGCATGCTCTCTTTGTATTGGGTTGTCTATCTTCATGGTTGAATGGTGGGCTAATTATACTTACATGTATAAATCATGGAAACTATTTCTTATTTTTGCGGATATTTGTCACATGTATTATACACTTTATCTTTTATGGAGTCTGGAGAGCTTGCGTTTGGGTGACCTGTTAAGAAAGCTAACCAGTCCGGGGAGCTCATGTTTGGGTGACCTGTTTAGAAAGCTAACCAGTCCGGGGAGCTCATGTTTGGGTGACCTGTTTAGAAAGCTAACCAGTATTTGTCCATAATCATTCCAAGGAACAATTTGAAATATATTGATCTAAAATAATATATCTTGCTGGAGCATGGCACTGGTGAGGGGGCCATTAGCACAGAGTTGGGTAGATTTTTTTCACCCTGCCTGTACAGTTTTGGGACCAGTGGAGCAGACTGGGATGGGTAGATTGTCACCCTCCCTGTACGGTGCAGTGGCCAGTAGCACAGAGTGGAGTAGGTAGTTTGTCACCCTGCCTCTAAAGTGCAGGGGCCAGTGAAGCAGAATGGAGTAGGTAGTTGTCATTCTGCCTCTACAGTGCTGGGACCAGTGAAGCAAAGTGGGTTAGGTAGTTTGTCACCCTACCTGTACAGCGCAGGGGCCAGTGGATCAGGTAGTTTGTCATTCTGCCTCTTCAGTGCAGGGACCAGTGGAGCAAAGTGGAGTAGGTAGTTTGTCACCCAACCTGTTCAGTTTTGGGACCAGTGGAGCAGACTGGGGAAGGTAGTTTGTGACCCTATTTGTACAGTGCAGGGACCAGTGAAGTAGGTAGTTTGTCACCCTACCTTTACAGTGCAGGGACGAGTGAAGTAGGTAGTTTGTCACCCAACCTTTACAGTGCAGGGACCAGTGAAGTAGGTAGTTTGTCACCCAACCTTTACAGTGCAGGGACCAGTGAAGTAGGTAGTTTGTCACCCTACCTTTACAGTGCAGGGACCAGTGAAGTAGGTAGTTTGTCACCCTACCTTTACAGTGCAGGGACGAGTGAAGTAGGTAGTTTGTCACCCAACCTTTACAGTGCAGGGACCAGTGAAGTAGGTAGTTTGTCACCCTACCTTTACAGTGCAGGGACCAGTGAAGTAGGTAGTTTGTCACCCTACCTTTACAGTGCAGGGACCAGTGAAGTAGGTAGTTTGTCACCCAACCTTTACAGTGCAGGGACCAGTGAAGTAGGTAGTTTGTCACCCAACCTTTACAGTGCAGGGACCAGTGAAGTAGGTAGTTTGTCACCCAACCTTTACAGTGCAGGGACCAGTGAAGTAGGTAGTTTGTCACCCTACCTTTACAGTGCAGGGACCAGTGAAGTAGGTAGTTTGTCAACTTACCTTTACAGTGCAGGGACCAGTGAAGTAGGTAGTTTGTCACCCAACCTTTACAGTGCAGGGACCAGTGAAGTAGGTAGTTTGTCACCCAACCTTTACAGTGCAGGGACCAGTGAAGTAGGTAGTTTGTCACCCAACCTTTACAGTGCAGGGACCAGTGAAGTAGGTAGTTTGTCAACTTACCTTTACAGTGCAGGGACCAGTGAAGTAGGTAGTTTGTCACCCAACCTTTACAGTGCGGGGACGAGTGAAGTAGGTAGTTTGTCACCCAATCTTTACAGTGCAGGGACCAGTGAAGTAGGTAGTTTGTCACCCAACCTTTACAGTGCAGAGGCCAGTGAAGTAGGTAGTTTGTCACCCTACCTTTACAGTGCAGGGACCAGTGAAGTAGGTAGTTTGTCACCCTACCTTTACAGTGCAGAGGCCAGTGGAGCAAAGGGGGTTAGGTAGTTTGTCACCCTGCCTGTATAGTGCAGGAGCCAGTTTAGAAGAGTGGAGTAGTTAGTTTGTGACATGCCTGTACATTTTACTTTCGTTTTTCGAGTTCATGTTAAGGATTAATTATTAAAAAAATATTGCACTTCATTTTCATGAGTTTGTTTCAATGTATATAATTACCTGTAATTTCTTTTGACATTTATACTTGTAGCAATACCTGTATGATTTTTACTTTTTTTTATAGATGATGGCTTAATAAAGAGAAGAATTTTAAGGTTCAAAGAACAGAGAAATACCTGAACAATTTGACAATGGCAGAGTCGCCAGTAGACAGTAAGTGGCTATACAATTTTACCAATGCAAAAATGGATCAATCAATCAATCGATCAATTTGAGTACTGACATTATCTTTTGCATAAAACAGTGTGTGTATAAAAATATCAAAACAAAAACTTCCTATATAATTAGAATTCATCATGCAAATACCTAAAAAACTGCCTTAGCCTGTACCATGTGTGTTTTTAATTCACATATTTAATTTGAATAGACTTCAGTTCTTTCATAAAATTGTGTTCTTACATATTTTTAGCTCACCTGACCCGAAGGGTCATGTGAGCTATTGCCATCACTTGGCGTCCGTCGTCGTCGTCCGTCGTCGTCGTTAACTTTTCTTTAAAAATCTTCTCCTCCAAAACCACTGAAGGGATTGCTTTGAAACTTTGCACACATCATCAGTAAAATGTCCTCTGCCAAGTTTGCACAATTATGGCCTCGGACCAACCAACATAGTCGCCATGGCTAAAAATAGAACAGGGGGGGGGTCCAAATACAATTTTTGGCTTATAGTACAAAAAGTATAACAGCTACAGGATAACCGAAGAGACATGCCTTCATCGGCATCAAAAGCTCTACGAAACACTCCATTGTGTCAAAGTTGTATGATGACCCCTTATAGGAGTTATTGCCCTTTAATTGTCGAAATTGATTATTTTTGACATTTTTGCCTCGAAATCTTGAAAATTATTAGAACTAGTGAAAAAGTTAGCATTGCTGAGTTGTTCTGCTCTATGAGGGCTACAAAAATGACTTAGGGTCAAGATTGTCTGATGAACCGTTTAGGAATTATTCTCCTTGAACATTTTTTTAATCAATTTTTCTTGATTTCAAAAAATCCTCTCCTCTTTAACCCATTAAAGGACTGCTTTGAAACATTGCACACATCATCTTTAGGACGTCCTATCATGCAAATCATGACATCTGACTACCTATAGCTACGTTGGCTTAAAATAGAAAATGGAGGGGGGGGGAGGAAGTCAAGAGAGTTTTCGACTGATAGTTAAAAAAGTATAACAGGTACAGCAAATTTGAAGTGAACCTCCCTTCTCCCTCTAAGCATCAAAAGCTCCTCCTTATAGGAGTTATTTCCCTTAAAAGGTCAAAATTAATGACTTTTGCAGAAGTGTTGGGCAATTCCTTATAGCAAAGAAAAGCTGGATAAAAAAGGGTTGTTTGGTTTCAGGTTCAGGTGAGCAATACAGCCTCTAGTTGTTTGTTGTTGTCATAACTGTGGATACCGGAATTACATATGACATATTAAAGTCTGTATTGTTTTACCATCTGGGCTAGTTAATTACTTGTAATTATTAAATAAAGAGAACAAAAAGGTCTGGACTGATGAAAGTTTTAATGTGTACCATGGTCTCGGGCCTCTCAGATATAAAGTTGAATGGCCATGCTGGCTAAAACTTTTGTATCTTGTAGATTTAGTAGTATAGATTTATATGTTGGACACAGAGTACATAAATAATCATGCAATACATCTTATGCATGTAAATGATTCTTATGACATATGAAAAAATGTTAATTTTTATTTAAATTCAACAAAAAAGGGTAGACTATCTGGTTTGTGACGTCACTATCAAAACTGGTAAAAATAAATAACAAATTTGCTTCACCTATATTAGAGTTTCCTAAGATCAAGGAAACTGATTTTCATATTTCACAAGAAAATAGGCCAAGCTATACCACCTAAAACTTTGCATACTATTGACAGATAATTTAAAAATGTTTCCTTGTACAGTGTAAGGGAGATAACTAACATTTGATGTTATATACCAATACAGATTTATCTCCCTTATCTTCAGAGAGTATTGATTTTGCCTTTCCTTTTACATGAATCATACAAGACAGATTGATTTCATGTTAAAAGGTTTCATAATTAACAGACATAACATCCTAGAGGTATGCTTTTAATATGTCACTTAGAATTTACACAGAATTACATGGAATTTCAGATGATGTTTATTTCATTGATTATCTTTAAGCAGGGTGTAATTATTTGGTCTGTTATGAAATGATGGTATGTTTATATGTACTATCCATATCATGCTTATATTTATTACTAAACACTATGTTTTAATGTCAGTTGGTAAAAATTAACCATGGCATAGATCTGACTTATTTTCTGATTGAAATCCAGAAAAAACTGACTTGGCCTCCATCACTTGTTTACCAAGTCCTCAGTACATTTGTTGATGAATTAACCTGTCTTCATTGACCAGTCTCCATTGAGAGGTCACCTGTAAACAAAGACCACCATTCTTCATTGACCAGTCTCCATTGAGAGGTCACCTGTAAAAAAAGACCACCTGTCTTCATTGACCAGTCTCCATTGAGACGTCACTTGTAAACAAAGACCACTTGTCTTCACTCACCTGTCTCCATTGAGAGGTCACCTGTAAACAAGAGATGTCACCTGTAAACAAAGACCACCTGTTTTCATTGACCAGTCTCCATTGAGAGGTCACCTGTAAACAAAGACCACCTGTCTTCATTGACCAGTCTCCATTTAGAGGTCACCTGTAAACAAGGGATGTCACCTGTAAACAAAGACCACCTTTTTTTTATTGACCAGCCTCCATTGAAAGTTCACATGGGTTTGAATGTATTGATACATGTTTGATGTGTTCAAACAAAGTTTGGAGCATTAAGTTTACATGTTCTTAAGAATCAGGCAGACTTGTTATAATTATTGTGCTTCTTGGTAGAATAAAGTCAATTATTTAATTACATGACATGATATAGCAATTTTTTAGCTATATCACGTATCATGGGGTCCAGTTTTGATTGTGGAAGGAAGCCTGAGTACTCGGAGAAAACCCTGGCATTCAGTAGGAAAACTGGCAATCCTTGTCAATTAAGATGTCGTGTACACCCTGCCCGCAATGAGACTCAACCAGCAACCTCAATGTTGACAGACCACATGATCAATTAAGATGTCGTGTACACCCTACCTGCAGTGAGACTCAACCAGCAACCTCAGTGTTGACAGATCACATGATCAATTAAGATGTCGTGTACACCCTACTCGCACTGAGACTCAACCAGCAACCTCAGTGTTGACAGACCACATGATCAATTAAGATGTCATGTACACCCTACCCACAGTGAGACTCAACCTGCAACCTCAGTGTTGACAGACCACATGATCAATTAAGATGTCGTGTACACCCTACCCGCAGTGAGACTCAACCAGCAACCTCAGTGTTGACAGATCACATGATCAATTAAGATGTCGTGTACACCCTACCCGCAGTGAGACTCAACCAGCAACCTCAGTGTTGACAGACCACATGATCAATTAAGATGTCGTGTACACCCTACCCGCAGTGAGACTCAACCAGCAACCTCAGTGTTGACAGATCACATGATCAATTAAGATGTCGTGTACACCCTACCCGCAGTGAGACTCAACCAGCAACCTCAGTGTTGACAGACCACATGATCAATTAAGATGTCGTGTACACCCTACCTGCAGTGAGACTCAACCAGCAACCTCAGTGTTGACAGATCACATGATCAATTAAGATGTCGTGTACACCCTACCTGCAGTGAGACTCAACCAGCAAACTCAGTGTTGACAGATCACATGATCAATAATAGACAAACTGTGATGTTTCTTAACCACTCAGCCACAGAGGCGTTATCTCCAAAATTACTGTTAAAACTATTTAATGTGTAAGATAAGTAAACTTCAATGATTTCAGATATAATGTTTATTCTTTCATATTTTTGACTTAAGCCAAGAAGTGTTGTATACTTCATGAAGTTATAAAATTGTTAGAAATCTTGTACTAGTATAATAAGAAACATTACAAACACTTGATTATGTACATGAATTATAAAAAATATTGGACACACATTGCATGCTTGTGTATATTTGGCTGGTCTAGATCTATTTATAATAATGAATGTAAATACCTAAGGGTCTGGATGAGGGTTCAGCTAGTCTATATTCGTTAATTGTTGTGTACAATTTTTTTTAGTAATCTTTAATTTTTAAAGGCATTATTGTCAAATTCAGAAATATTCTAGTTTGTATTATTCTGATCTGTATTATTCTGGTGTGTATTATTCTGGTCTGTATTATTCTAGTCTGTATTATTCTGGTCTGTATTATTCTAGTCTGTATTATTCTGGTCTGTATTATTCTGGTCTGTATTATTCTGGTCTGTATTATTCTGGTCTGTATTATTCTGGTCTGTATTATTCTAGTCTGTATTATTCTGGTCTGTATTATTCTAGTCTGTATTATTCTGGTCTGTATTATTCTGGTCTGTATTATTCTGGTCTGTATTATTCTGGTCTGTATTATTCTGGTCTGTATTATTCTAGTCTGTATTATTCTGGTCTGTATTATTCTGGTCTGTATTATTCTAGTCTGTATTATTCTGGTCTGTATTATTCTGATCTGTATTATTCTAGTCTGTATTATTCTGGTCTGTATTATTCTGGTCTGTATTATTCTAGTCTGTATTATTCTGGTCTGTATTATTCTGGTCTGTATTATTCTAGTCTGTATTATTCTGGTCTGTATTATTCTGGTCTGTATTATTCTAGTCTGTATTATTCTGGTCTGTATTATTCTAGTCTGTATTATTCTGGTCTGTATTATTCTGGTCTGTATTATTCTGGTCTGTATTATTCTAGTCTGTATTATTCTGGTCTGTATTATTCTGGTCTGTATTATTCTAGTCTGTATTATTCTCTTATATTTGGTTTAATCATTATTCTCTATTCAATTTATAATTTTTCATTAAAAGTTCCATCCTACAATTCTCAAATTAAATGTTAGGGTCTCTGTGGCCAAGTGGTCAAGGTAATTCGTCTACTATTAATCATTTGGTCTGCCAACACTGAAGTTATGAGTTCGAGGGTGTACAAGACTTCAATCTAAGTTGACAAGGATTGCTGGTCAGGGGTTTTCTAAGGGTATTCTGCTTCCTCCCCCAATAAAAACTGGACGGGATGAAATAGCTGAAAAATTGCTCAAAGTGGCATTAAACACTATTCAAACAAAAAGACAAATTAAATGTTAGACTGAAAAATGTTGCCTTGTTTGGTGTGATTTCTGTTGAATTGTGGTGTCTCTTTCGTTAGAGGCAACATTATGTGCCAACTATTTTCTGGTCTAATGATTTCATGTTCAGATAAAAAACTGTGTTCTTCTTAGGGCCAAAACATTTTATTTTCAAAATTTATGTCTAGAGAAACATAAGGATAATGAAACAATAGAAAACAAGTGTTATTGGTCAGACTGGAAAAAAAATTGTAGGCTCCACACAGACTAGGCAGTAGTTGTCCCTTTGTATTGTTAAGGTCATAATACTGTTCATTTCTGGTGGATTCAGTTGTTTCAAGTGGGCAAAATTTATAGATAGTTTAGAATGGGCACAATTTTTTCTTTATCATAATAGATGTAAGTATATTCTAAAATGCAGAAATGTTCACTAATGTGTTTTTTTGTGATTTGGTTTTTGTTTTGCATTGTGTATGTTTGTTTTTATCCAGATTTGTGACTGTCCCTTGACTTTAGGCTCTTGTTGTTCGAATAAAATAACAAGGTTGAAGTAGAGCAGACCTCGGTAGATTTCTTGTTGTTGATGCTGAAAAAAGCCTATACCTGGTAACTTGATCAGTTTTTTTTATCAAAGGAAGATAACTCTTATAGTTTTAATTCTATGTGAATTTCTAAATGTGCAGATATAAAGAAATTAAATGATAAATTAAATTTCATGTCATGCATTAGTAATGAAATAACTCATCATCACATCGTTAAAAACATTATTGAATCTTGCATGTGACAAATCCTTAACAAAATGTCATCATAATTTTGGATCTTGGGATATCTTTGAATTTGTCTCAACGTGGAAACCTAAAAATAATCATATCTGATGTGGAAAATTAAGTTCCACATGGCTGATGTTGTTAAATAATTCCCTTTTGGAAATAATTTTGTTTGCTTAAAAAGTTCAGTTAATTGTCATCATTTTAGATCAGATGCATCAAAATTAAAATAAGTTTTATCAGATTTTGTTGTTAATAAGTTATTAACCATGTGAACTGGGATGACTATTGAGCTTCTAATGATTAAATTTTGCATGTTTTCATAGAACTCGGTTTTGAATATACATGTAATACGTTATCTAAAAATATTTTGCTTTATTCTGTTAGTATCTAAAAAATGTCTTCTGATTGAAAATTTTATACTTCCTGTCTCCAGAGCAGTGGTCATAATCGTTCTGTTCCATACTCAGTTATAGTACACTAATGTAAATGTCACCACTGTCCACCATGGTTTAAAACCATGAGAGATATCTGTCATGGCGGATAAACCTCTCCTACAAGCACTGTATTTTTTATACAAAACTATATAAAAAGTTTATAAATGTACTACATAAAAATTAATTTGATTTTGTGTATATGATTACAAGCATCAGCCTTTGTTTACAAACATCACATGCAGATCACAGATGTAGTCATGCAGTAAATATGAGGTGACACATGGCAGAGGTTATATCTGTGGCAGAGAGTGGATTTTGTTGTTAAATATGATATTGTTTTCACCAAGTTTAAACCAGAAATCAGCTAAAAATGGTCTTTTAATGCTTGTTTGGTATAAAATCCATTTAAGGTCAAAGGATAAAAAAAAGTACCTACATTGTCAGAAAATGTATAGTGCATTTGTACTTGTTGTGTAGCCCTGGTTAAAAATGCTTCACAGGGTTTCAAATTACTGTATGTTCTAAGGCTTACAGAATATACATATTTTCTCGCAATATGCAAAGTATTGCTTAATCTAGGTTTCATGGATTAATTAAAATTCATGGCTGCTAATTTTTTACCAATTTCTTGGACACAGAAAAAAACCATAAATAGACTCAGGAAAACAACAAACTAGACTCTATGACAAACTTGATGACTTCAACTTTAAAATTGTCAACTTCCTGTTCATCGACAGCAACATTCCAGCAGCTCCAGCATATGGTTTGTCCATTTCACAACTTATACATTATTCTAGACCGATTACTGCTGTTGACTGCTAAACTACTTAAACAAGGGTTTGTTGTACCTAGGTTGACAATATCTTTTCAGAAGTTCTATGGTCGTCACCATGACTTAATTGATCATTATGGGAAATCAGTGTCTCAAATATGATCTGACATTTTCGCTGAGTCATAGGTAGTGTTTCCTATTGATGGATTTGACTTTCCCCTAGACATAACAATGAGTAACTCTACGGGTGTCTAATTAGAGGCAGGCACTGCTTACTCGTCCAGAGCACCTGAGTGCACCCATGGTTTTTATTGAGTTCAGGTTACTCTCTTACTGTGTTTTATGTTTTTGGTTTTCATGCCCCTGCCATGACATGTCGGGGGGCATTAAGTTTTACTCATGTCTGTCTGTCCGTCCGTCCGTCCGTCCGTCCGTCCGTCTGTCTGTCTGTCCGTACGTCTGTACGAATTTCCGTCAAGCTTTTCTCAGAAACCGTACATGAGAACAATTTGAAAGTTGGCAGGGTGGTTCAGTATCACAAGTTGTACGTCCTAAGCGACTTTCAGACCTGTTGGACAACTACTTCCTGTTTGCGACTGGGTCGATATAAAAATGTGTTAACACAAGTATGAAAATTTCCGTCAAGCTTTTCTCAGAAACCGTACATGAGAACAATTTTAAATTTGGCAGGGTGGTTCAGTATCACAAGTTGTACATCCTAAGCAACTTTCAGACCTGTCGGACAACTACTTCCTGTTTGGGACTTCATTTAGCGGGGGCATCTGTGTCTCATGGACACATTCTTCAATTTTTGTGTTGTGTTATTCTATATGTCCCTTGACTTTTGGCTCTTGTTGATAAATGGTCTGTTTTCTTTACTATACTTTATCTAATAAGAAACACTTGATACACCTCAAAATTAATTAACATCACTGAAACAATGAAAGTTCATACCCATGAAATTAAATGCATGCTCATTAAGGTTATTTTGCATTAATTTTTTTATATGTATCATAATCTTGATCAAACATTTTCTACATCGGGTGTATATTTTGTTTGTTTGAATGGGGTTTAATATCTCAATAAGCTGTAGTGCCCTGTAAAAACCTGATCATTGGCAGGAACACTGGAAATCCTTATTAATCAAGGTTGGAGTCGAGCACACCTTATTGCAGTATGGCTCAACCCAGAAAAACCTCATTGTAGACAGGTATTTGATCAATAGTAAATGACTAACTGATGAAAACAATTCACTCCCAACACATCCCTTTGGACTATTCCAATTAATATCATCATATCCAATGAAATCTCAGAATTAAGTTTATCTGGTGACAGTCCATGCATTAATCTGTATCTTTCATCTGTTTTGGACAAGAAAAAGTTCAGCTGAATGTTTGAATGTTATGTAAAATGTTTTTTTTAATCAGGTTTTCAACGAAAATACTGGTTATTAGATTGGGGTATGGCAGGTGGACAGGCATTTTGGCAGACAAATAGAGGGTTTCTGGGTCAATAACTTCAGTTTGGATTAGCCAATCTAGCTGAAACTTTGAATATTGCAACTTGTATGAAGACCAAGCTTGGGATTGGATTTTGAGCCAGTCTGGTCAAGGTTAAGGTCACTGTTACTAAAATTAGAAAAACAGTTTTTCTGTCAATAACTTAAGTTTACTTAAGTTTGGATAAACCAATTTGCTGAAACTTTAGATATAGCAAGCTTGCATGAAGACCTAGCTTGGGATTGGAATTTGTTTTAGTCCGATCAAGGTGAAGGTCACTGTTGCTAAAAATAGAAACAGTTTCTGGTCAACAACTTTAGTTTGGATAAACCAGTCTTGCTGAAACTGTGGATATAGCATGCTTGCATGAAGGCCTATTATGGGATTGGATTTGAGCCAGTTGTATCAAGGTCCAGGTCACTGTTACAAAAAATAGAAAAACAGTTTCCGATCAATAACTTCAATTCTGTTCTTAAACTTTGGATATAGCAAGCTTGCATGAAGACCTAGCTTTGGATTGGATTTAGAGCCAGTTGATTCAAGGTCAAGGCCACTGTTACTGTAATAGAAACACAGTTTCCGCTTAAAAACTTGTTTTAAAATGGAGGTATTCTGCTGAAATTTTGTTTGTAGGTAGTTAATATGCAACGTTAGCTTGGCATTTGATACAGGGACAGTCAGGGCCAAGGTCAGGGTCTCTGTTCCTTAAATTAGAAAAACAGTTTCTGCTGAATTACAGCCATATAACTGCTGCCTTTTTAGTCTTCTACAAAAATTGATTGTTAAATCGTTGAAAACCTGGTTTCCTGGCTTGGCTTGTTTCTTGTTAGTATGATATTTGTAGAGAAAACTCATTAATATGGTCAACGCTTCCTTGTATGGTTTCAAACTGAAGGTACACTCAGTAAAGATATAACAGAGTCCCTGACAGGCTCTCTATTTTATGGATGAATGTAGCACTACAATAGATTATAATTGTCTGTGTCATTTTTTCTACAAAAAAAAAATGAATAAAAAATTAGTAACCATGTTGTTAGAAAAGTTAACAAGTGACTTGAGTATTACATAATATTGTTGTTTCTTTGTTTTAATTGTATTCTCTTCTTGCATGAATGAGCATATCACTTTCTGTTTTGTATAGAAATGATAGTTTCAGTGCAATGCGATACTCCTAATGAATTGTGGAACATTAACCAAGACTTAATCTCTTTCAATTTTAACTTGGAAAGCTCTTAGGGATGCTTCAGATGGTTGTCAGTAAAATACAATTATTATTCGCTACAGCGTAATTTTATTGTCCTTGTTATAGAACGGAAGAAAGCCACACGTCTAAATATTGGTTTAGGAATCACATTTGCATTCCATGGTGGATAGGTTCAAATAATGGACTTTAGAAAAGTGTCGTCTTTTTGATACAAAGTTATGAGTTTCCTTTGTGTTGCCATGGAAACTCAAATTTAATAAAGTGATGTAAATTGATCTTACGAATGACAATTTGTATCCAAGATAAAAATACTACGTGTCCATTCTCGGCAAATGGATGTTGTATACACATAGGTAATTGACTGTAATAACCTATATTGAAAATGTGCAAATAGAATTACGAATTTAGTAGAGCGACTACAAATTCTGACTATGTATGTTTATCTTCACTTAATGTAATTTACGGGCGAAAATGTTTCTTGATTGCAAATCTTTGAGAAATTGAGAGTAAATAAATTCTTAATTGAAGTCTGTAACATGGCAGTCAGTGTGAAGTCTGTCTTGTTAATTTCCAGTATTTAGTTATTATAGTCAAAAACTAAATATTGTAACAAAAAATCTAAGATGTTAAAACTACCAAAAATACATCTTTTTGAAGAAAGCAATTTTCATTTTATATAATCGACAAAGTAGTACATTTAAAGATGCAATTTGAAAAAAAGGGATTTTTGGTGAACGACAATCTAGATTTATGGCCTGCATTAACCTTTGTTACAGAATATTTTAAAAATTGTTTTATAGTTGTGGTATTTTGTTAAGGAATTCATATCTCCAGCATATTATATCAGTTGAAGCATACTCGAGATTTATAAGTGATGTCCCTGTATAACTTCTATGTCCTTGTCCAGAGTGATTAAGTGAAATAGCAGTATCAGAATGAGAATATTGGGCTCTCCATGAAAGAGCATTGGAACTTAAACATTCTACAAAAGCCATCAAAGAAAGAATAATGATTTTTGCATCATTTGTTTTCGTGGAAGTGGTTATCGAATTTCATCGTTAAGACTTCTCATAGCAATGTACAATAATTGCGATCTGTCAAACCATCGAAATGCGGTATAGTTCTCTACAATATAGTTATTGATGGAACTGATCAGAAAATATAACCGTTATAGAATGGCAACAGTCATTGGAGACTTCTTTTTGATGGACAGGAAATGTCATTGTCTCCCTTTAGAGAATTCACAAGATATTGATCAGAAAAATGAATTTGTAAAAATATATTAAGTTTATTGCATTGAAACTGCATTAAATTCTATCTGAATAGACATTCTCTTTTGTAGTAGATTGGTCTTGAAATGGAGGTTTGTCAGGGAGTGTAAATCCTTGATAGAAACTTGAATGTTGCTGTGCAAAAAAGTCAAAAGCCAAAAAGACAGTTTAGATTCATTTATACTAGTTATATAACACTAATCTTATGAACCAAGTCACAGGACAAAATTTTATCAGGGGAGATAAATAAGTAAAGATGATTTACTTTTAAGGCTGTTAAACATTACATAACCATACACTAGGTACTTTAATGGACAGATTCTTGGTGCCATGCTTAAGGATTTCTACAATCAGGGACATTTTTTTATAAAGGGAGATAATAAAGTTCAGATTATAAACTATTACGTAATAATACACTTATAAGACAGATTTCTGGTACCAGATGCTTAATGACTGCCTTCCACAATCGTGGTAATCTTCACGTTACTGCATAGATACATGTTCCTATAGAATAACTGGCGACAATTCTTCTGTAGATAATTGTTTCCTGATGATTCCATCTTTCCTGCGTGTTGTAGAATTATGACGGGAGTGACAAAATCAGTTTATCAGTATTCAGTCTATTGTTTTCCCATTTCTGATTGTTTACTTAGACTTTACAAAAGTTCAGTTGTCAAGAATTGATACGCAGATTTTAGTGACTTTCCTTGAATTTTTTTTGTTTACAATTAATTTTAATAAGATATTTTTTATTTAAACACAAATTTTACTAAAAAATGGCGTTTTTTTTGTCTTTTGTAATGAGTAGAGTATGATACAGTTACTAGTAGTTCATTTATTGAAGATAACCAAAGACGTACCTATTATCATGTTGCTGACTTTTTGGTCATTGTTCAAACTGGTCATTCAACCATTGTTATCCATATCTAACTTAAAAAGGATAATTAATTTTATCTAATCCCTTATCTTTATTGACTTTGTTAAGAAGATTTGTTATGCATTACAAACTGTAGATAGCAGAAGCCCTTTTGTGACTGAGGTTATTTTTACCCTATTTGACTTATCTGATGGCAAACCTTGACTGTGGATGTAAGTATGATTGTGATTTGTTCAATGTTTATATTTCAAAATTTCAGGTAAAAAAGAAATACAATGTGTATTTTATTTGAAATACCTTAATTAGACCCTTAATTTCCTCCCTTGTTTATTGTCAACACTTGCACGGAAATTGTCTCTCACAACTGGTGGATAATGGCTAGCTCTTTACAAAACCCACTAAACCCAGAAACCCTCTCTTTAACAGTATAGACAGTATAGTCTCTTCTTAGCTGTTGTAATGTTGAATGTACAAGTTTTGAAGTAAATATTATCCATATATTGGTTTGATTCTTGACCAATGACAGTACAATTTGTAGTATAGGTCAAATTGAGCCATGACAGGACTGCATTTAATTTTTGGGGAGTAATACATACCCATGTACTTAATAAGCTGCCATATAATTATTCTGGTAATAGATAATAAAAAGTACATGTACATTCAACAGTACAACAGCTTAGAAGACACTATTACTGTCTATACTGTTAAAGAAAGGGTTTCTGGGTTTAAGGGGTTTTGTAAAGAGCCAGCCATCATCGACCAGTTGTGAGACACAATTTTCGGTGAAAGTTTCGACATAATTTTTAATCAATCTAATTAAAATTAAATCTTTTACTTGCTGCCCCCTTTTTGTTATTGGTCGCTGCGTTGTACAAGCAGCTAACAGAGCAAAAAAGGGGGAGCAAGTGAAAGATTTAATTTTAATTAGATTGATTTTTAATATGTGTGCCTAGCATTTTTTCACCTAAGGAATTAAACACATGCTAATTGTACATGTAGTTGATTTTAAATTTGTTTAAAGGAGTATACATGTTGACACCAGCTTTCTGATATATATCTTTATTATAGAGTACATAAAAAAGAGATAAATCTAGAAACTCATTTGAAATTTAGCACTTGTGCAATAGGTGAGAGAAAAAAAATCAGATATGATCAGATATAAAAAAGCAGACTTGATTTTCATCCTCATATAGTCATCATGCTTCTAAACGTTCATTTCCTTACAATTAATGTTGTATATTTGCTTGGTCGGCGAAGCATAAAATTTTTCCGTTTGACTTTCTTGTTTTTCCACTATCTATAATCCTAGTTAATGACGAGTAACAGTGTTTTCCATTTTATAGAATCGTAATCTGTGGTAGAATCGACAGTTCATGTTGCTTCAGCGATTTGCAATTTCCACAGAGCTGTCGTAACATTTAATATATTATGTGATTAAAACCTTCTCCATGCCATAAAACAGGATATCAAGGATTAATGTGACTTGAGTTGTGCAACATTTCTTATTTAATTCATGTTGAGAGTGACAGTATTTTTTCAATAAATAATTTTGGAGTGTCCCCCTAAGAGGTTCTGAGTCATAACTGTGATTTATTGTCTGTATCTCAGCAGTGTTTTGATGCAATATCCTGTGTCTAACCCATTTCAAGCATCAGTTATTTGGATTCTTGTGTTTAAGAGTTTTAGTTATTGCAAAAAGTTTTTTCTTATCCGATTTAGAAATCTTTAAATTCTTATAGCTTCCTTTGAGCTGTAGAAGTCTTAAACACGTCTGTTCAACTTTAAATCAGCAATTGAGCTGCCTTATTGGATGAAAATGCTGTTTTATTAGAAGTTTAGATGCTTTTAGGGTATTTCAACAAGTGATAAAACTTCAAGATTTTAGCTTTATTGAGTCAGATATTGTAAAGACACGCTGCTTTCCAGCGGGGAAACCATCAGACTGTATACGGTTATTGGTTAGTATGTCTCTTCAGGAACAATAAAGATGACATTAATAGGTTTTGTTGGTATGACAGCATGGTGTTACTAATTTGAAATTGATTTGAATCACAAATTGACTTTGGTAACAGTACAGTTCACTGTTAACCAGTAACATTATATATTTACAGCAACATTTATTTTGTATGAGCCTTTAAAACTGTCAAGCATTCGTCCCCTGTTACCTATCCGGTACAAATAAATTTGTTTTATATAATTGTGAGCATGAAATGTTTTTACCTGCTATGTTATGTAGCTGTTTGGTCTAATATGAATATAGGAACAGCTTTAATAAATGTGAGCATTGCACATTGTATTGTTCATGACGCTAATTCAGAGCCAGCTGTACTACACATCTTCTCTAACTATGCTAACGTGCTGGTGAGGTCACAAAACTGCCAATTCGATTGCAAAAAATTTGTCGGACATTTTTGTTGTTTTTTTATACAATAAACACTTTAATTTTATCGATGTCTAAATTAGTTTTGTCTACTTTTAAATTAATTTCACTGCTCTTCTACAATATTTTCTTTAGATAACTCAGACAGCTACCATTTGCAATGTAAGGGTGCTCTGAAGTAAAGTCATCAACAGTCTACACCTATATCTACATGATACATTGCTCCGTCAAAGTTGACGACTATGCAACGGCATAAACAGACAAGTTTAACATAAAAGGGGAAAAAAACTATAATAGAATAAACATATTTATATATATACAAATGGTTCAACCCTGCCACATAATGAGGGGAGGGTTAGGGATCCTATCAAATGGTTCAACCCTGCCAGATAATAAAGGGAGGGTTAGGGATCCCATCAAATGGTTCAACCCTGCCAGATAATGAAGGATGAATTAGGGATCCCATCATATGGTTCAACCCTTCCATATAATGAGGTGAGGGTTAGGGATCCCATCAAATGGTTCAACCCTGCCACATAATGAAGGGAGGATTAGGGATCCCATCAAATGGTTCAACCCTGCCACATAATGAAAGGAGGGTTAGGGATCCCATCAAATGGTTCAACCCTGCCACATAATGAGGGGAGGGTTAGGGATCCTATCAAATGGTTCAACCCTGCCAGATAATAAAGGGAGGGTTAGGGATCCCATCAAATGGTTCAACCCTGCCACATAATGAAGGATGAATTAGGGATCCCATCATATGGTTCAACCCTTCCATATAATGAGGTAAGGGTTAGGGATCCCATCAAATGGTTCAACCCTGCCACATAAAGAAGAGAGGGTTAGGGATCCCATCAAATGGTTCAACCCTGCCAGATAATGAAGGAATGATTAGGAATCCCATCAAATGGTTCAACCCTGCCACATAATGAGGGGAGGGTTAGTGATACCATCAAGTGGTTCAACCCTGCCACATAATGAGGCAAGGGTTAGGGATCCCATCAAATGGTTCAGCCCTACAACATAATGAGGGGAGGGTTTGGGATCCCATCAAATGGTTCAACCCTGCAACATAATGAGGGGAGGATTAGGGATCCCATCAAATGGTTCGACCCTGCAACATAATGAAGGGCGGATTAGGGATCCCATCAAATGGTTCAACCCTGCCAGATAATGAAGGGAGGGTTAGGGATCCCATCAAATGGTTCAACCCTGCCTGTTGCCGTCGCATCTGAAAACTGTTTACATTTTTAATCTTCTTCTCTGAAACCAATAGGCCAATTGAAACCAAACTTGGTCAGAATGTTCACTGAGTGAACCTTTACAAAGTTTGTTTTTTATTCTGATTGGAAAACTATTATGGCCACCACTGTGGGACTTAGTTTAACATAGGTCCCCATGGGAAAAAAAAGTTTAAAGGGCATCTCTCTGAAACTGGTTAACCAGTTGAAAAAAAGCTTACTTTTAATATTGTTTGGATGGTCCTCTATAAAGTTTATGTATTTTATGCCAACAGGAAATTCAAATGTCTGCCACCGCATGACTAACTTCACATCTTACTCTATGGGAAAAAGCTTAAAAAGGCTTCTTCTCTGAAACCCATTAACCAATGAAAACAAAACTTATATTGTTAGCAATATTGTTAGATGGTCCAATTTGAAGTTTATGATTTGTATGCCAATCAGAAACTCAAAATGGCTGCCACCGCAGGGCTTAGTTTAACATAGGACTCAATGATAAACAGTTTTAAAAAGGTTCTTCTGTAAAACCAATTAACCAATAGAAAAAAAACTTATCACAAGTATTCATGGATAGTTTCCAATTGGAAATTCAAAATGGCTGCCACACCAGGACTTAGTTTAACATAGGCCCCTTTGCAAAAATTTTGTAAAAGGCTTCTCTGTAACCGGTTAACCAATGGAAACAATAGTAGCAATATTGCCTGGATGGTACTATATAATATTTCGGTTTTTTAAAATGCCAATTGATAATTCTAAATGGCCACCAACACAGGAATAAGTTAATCATAGGACACAAGTTGTACACCATGTTTATGAGATGGTTCTCTTAAAAGTTTATACATGTATTTGATAAAAATATCCATTATGGCTGCAATTGTAGGACTACAGGTTTATGTTAAAATATCTTCCTATCTGAAACTTTTTAACCATTGAAACCAAACAGCAAGATTTTTTTGGTGGTCACAACAAAGATAATGTATTTATGCCAGTAGAAAATTTGAAAATTACAAGATTTAGTTTAACACCTAGGAAATACCATCTTCATTGCCTATAAAATCATGTGAGGGATACACAGGTTCTTGAAAGCCTCTAATTGTATTACAGGTTTGTTGTATTGTTTGAAGTACAATAAAGATGCACTTTATTGACATTTTATCATAGTGGAATATTTGTTTTAATAAAATGTTATGACAGATTTATTTATAGCTATGTCATGGCAGCTTTTAAGTAATGGTTTATATTACAGATTTTGATTAAATTGACATGTATCAGGTGACCTTTACGTCTGGGTTAGGTGACCTTTATGTCTGGGTTGTTATGGATATTTGATGGACTTTCAAATTTTGATAACTTTGATTAATTGGATAATATTTCTTTGAAAGGTTATTAATAATAAATTTATCATATATCAGACATTTTCCAAGAGTCTTTATTTTTGATAAATGATCAGCAGACACAAGCAGTTGTTTTTAATATATTTTTTACTGAGTAAAGTATGAGGTTTGTTCTTACCTTTTTAGGTAACCTATGTCTGGATTCTGTTTTTTTTCCTTATTAATTACAGACAATGAGAAAATTTTATAGATAATTTTTGAAGTTTGATTTTATTAAAAGCTCTAAACAAATTATTTTGACTTCAAGGACATTTAATGTACAAGTAAATTTCCCTAGTCCCAAAGGGAACATGTATCAGCCATGTGAGCCTTATTGTCAACTGTTTGTGTCTATCTGTCTGCTGTGTGAGCCTGAATGTCTGCTGTGTGAGTCTAAGTGTCAGCCGTGTGAGCCTTATTGTCAACTGTTTGTGTCTATCTGTCTGCTGTGTGAGCCTTAATGTCTGCTGTGTGAGCCTTAGTGTCAGCTGTGTGAGCCTTAGTGTCAATGTGTGTCTAAGTGTCTGCTGTGTGTGTCTAAGTGTCTGCTGTGTGAGCCCTAGTGTCATTTGTGTGTCTAAGTGTCTGCTGTGTGTGTCTAAGTGTCTGCTGTGTGTGTCTAAGTGTCTGCTGTGTGTGTCTAAGTGTCTGCTGTGTGTGTCTAAGTGTCTGCTGTGTGAGCCTAAGTGTCGGCTGTGTCAGCCTTAGTGTCAGCTGTGTGAGCATAAGTGTCAATTGTGTGTGTCTAAGTGTCTGCTGTGTGAGGCTTAGTGTCAGTTGTGTGTCTAATTGTCTGCTGTGTGTGTCAGCTGTGTGAGCCTAAGTGTCAGCTGTGTGAGCCTAACTGTCAGCTGTTTGAACCTAAGTGTCAGCTGTTTGAGCCTTAGTGCCAACTATGCTATGTAAGTGTCAGCTGTTTGAAATTTAGTGTCAGCTGTGTGAGCGTAAGTGTCAGCTGTGTGAGTCTAAGTGTCAACTGTGTGAGCCTAAGTGTCAGCTGTTTGAGCCTTAGTGTCAGCTATGTTATGTAAGTGTCAGCTGTGTGATATTTAGTGTCAGCTGTGTTATGTTAGTGTCAGATGTTTGAGCCTGTCAGCTGTGTGAGCCTAAGTGTTATCTGTGTGAGCCTTAGTGTCCCCTTTTTTAGAGCCTAAGTGTCAGCTGTGTGAGATTTAGTGTCAGCTGTGTTATGTAAGTGTCAACTGTGTAAGCCTTATTGTCAGCTGTGTTATGTAAGTGTCAGCTGTGTAAGCCTTAGTGTCAGCTGTGTGAACCTAAATGTGAGATATGTGTGCCAAAGTGTCAGCTGTGTGAGCCTAAGTGTCAACAGCTGTGTGAGCCTCAGTTGTGTTGGCCTAGTTTTCAGGTGCATACCCTGTAAGTATCAGCTGTGTGAGTGGAACTGTCAGCTGTGGTAGCCTAAGAGTCACCTGTAAATCAGTGTCAGCTGTGTGAGTGGAACTGTCAGCTGTGGTAGCCTAAAAGTCAGCTGTGTAAATCAGTATCAGCTGTGTCAGTGGAACTGTCAGCTGTGGTAGCCTAAAAGTCAGCTGTGTGAGAAATAAAAGACAGCTGTTGGAGTCTAAAAGTCAGATGTGTGAGCCTCAGATTCAGCTATGATCCTTAATGTCAGATGTGTAATTCTTAGTATCAAATGTGTAAGCCTAAGTGTCAGCTATGTCAGTGTATGTATCAGCTGTTTGAGCCTGGGTGTTATAAAAGGATATAATCCTAGAGCACTTAATGGGGGACCTTATTGGTGGGGTTGTTAAGGTAGTTTGATCAATTGGTCTGTCAACACTGCTGGTTTAAGAATCACTGCTGGCATTATTTAGAAAACAAATTTGCTAAGGAAATTACTGCACCTGACTTTGCATTATTTAACCAACCTAAGATCATTCAGAAAAATATATTTGCTGACATGGCATTATTGAACTAGCATAAACTGCCTCAGAAAAAAATGGTAGCCGGCATGACACTTTTTAACCAACATAGCCTCATGAAACACATGTCTATAATACTAAGATGATTTACATGTAGAAATGTCATAAATACAGAGAAAAGGCAGCAACAGCATTGATTTACAGATGAATTTTAGTCAGAATAAATATGCTCATCTGTTATTAATCCTACATATAGACAAATTATGTTCTGTGGTATTTTTATTTTTGTCACAGAGCATGTTGGTTTCTACATAAAATTTATGTAGCTTTTTAAAGGTTTCGTCATGTATTGTGTAGGTAGAACCTTCCATTAAATTCTGTGGAACAAAACATGACGATATAGCAAGCAAATGTTATTTCTGGTTGTAATTTATCGTTGTTTCTTAATAGAAGAAACAAGCACCACTGCAATCATATATACGATCTATGGATTAAAATGTATTAGAATGTTTGATGTAATGTGTATTTTATTCTTTAGCATATTTTGTTTTGAATTTTTTTTCTGGCTTTTTATTGATCTTTTGAATAAATACATCAAGTATCCATTTTATCTCTTGATTGTCTCTTAAACTTAAAACAATTTTTATTAGTTTGAAAAGGTGTAAATTTTCAAATCACCTGTGGAATGATTGGTTGTTTTAATGGTATTATGATCATATTTGAATTTCCTAACAAAATTTGTACAATTCAGTTTTTAAGATAAAAATGCAGCAATGGGGAAAAAATGTACAGTTTTTTCAATGTAAGACTTAGCTTTTTATTTGATACATGGAACATAATAATTATCCATATTATTTGGTTTAATTTTTCACCAGATGCCAATATAACTTAACTAAGTTCTGACATTAATTAAAAACTAGCCAAATCTTTAAAAAAAAATTCGCAATCTACGATACAATCAGAATGCAATTTTTCAGCTGTCTTAATTCTATTAGTACCAACTCTCTCAAACAGAATTGTATTGTGTAAAAGCTCATTTGTGTTTGTTTGAATGGTGTTAAATGGCACTTTCAGCAAGTTTTCAGCTATATAGTGGCTTTCAGTTTTTATTTTAGAAGTAAACCAAATTACTCTAAGAAAACCTCTGACCTGCAGTAGATAAACTGGCAATCCTTGTTAATAAAGATTTGAATCTAGTAAACACCCAGCCCACAGTGAAGATACATGTAAGAGGTATTCAGTTAACAGCTTTTCAGGCAGGTCCTAAATACAGGAATTAAAGAGGTATTCAGAGCCCAGTCTTGTTTATTTTGTCATACTTTATTTTTATGCTTACTAATTTAACAGTCAGAATATAATGTTATTTAATTCCTATTTGGAAACTATTTTAGGGTAGTTTTAAACACTGGTAATAATTAAATTTAAAATTATAAAGTCTAATTTAAGATTGTACCAAATTTATAACAAAGGTCATTAGACTGTTGCATGATATGAAGTTGTAATTTATTGTTATAAACTAGAAATTTCTGTGATGCCTACCAATTCATTTGTAATGAGAGACATTCAGATTACAGACAAAGTAATTTTCTGATTCTAAAATTACTGCAATTGAAATGGTTATTGATACCCATTTTAAGATTAGCAAAGTCTGATACAGTACTAAATAACATGTAAATGTTTATCGTGGTGCCAAAGGTATGCACAATTTGGAATTACAACATACCATACAAGGTTAGAAAATTAAAGTCATACAGGAGTTGAAGTTGAAATATTTTAAAATATTTTTAAGAATGTTTTGAGTCAATTCATTGTCATTCACCCTATTGTAATAACATGGTCAACCATTAAAGTAATAAATTTTCTTTTGCAATAACATTGTCAACCTTTAAAGTAATAATTTCCTATTGTAATAGCATTGTCATCCTTTAAAGTTGTATTTTTTCTATTGTAAAAATATTGTCAACCTTTAAAGTAATAATTTCCTAATGTAATAACATTGTCAACCTTTTAAAGTAATAATTTGCTATTGTAATGACATTGCCAACCTTTTTAAGTATTAATTTTCTATTGTAAAATATATTGTCATCCTTTAAAATAATAATTTCTTATTGTGAAAAACATTGTCATCCTTAAAAGTAATAATTTCCTATTGTAATAACTTTGTCATCCTTTAAAGTTGTATTTTTTCTATTGTAAAAACATTGTCAACCTTTAAAGTAATAATTTCCCATTGTAAAATACATAGTCAATCCTTAAAGTAATAATTTCCTATTGTAATAACATTGTCATCCTTAAAAATAATAATGTCCTTTTGTAATAACATTGTCATCCTTAAAGTAATAATTTCATATTGTAATAACATTGTCATCCTTTAAAGCAATAATTTCCTATGGTAATAACATTGTCAACCTTTTAAAGTAATAATTTCCTATTGTAATAACATTGTCATCCTTTAAAGTTCTTATTTCTTATTTTTGTAAAAAAAACATTGTCATCCTTAAATTAATTATTTCCAATTGTTATAATATTGTCATACTTAAAAATATTAATTTCCTATTGTAATAACAAGGTCATCCTTTAAAAATGTATTTTTTCTATTGTAAAAATATTGTCAACCTTTAAAGTAATAATTGGCTATTGTAATAACATTTCCAACCGTTTAAAGTAATAATTTTCTATTGTAAAATACATAGTCAATCCTGAAAGTAATAATTTCCTATTGTAATAACATTGTCATTCTTTAAGTTGTATTTTTTCTATTGTAAAAATATTGTCAACCTTTTAAGTTTTAATTTCCTAATGTTATAACATTGTCAACCTTTTAAAGTAATAATGTCCTATTGTAATAACATTGCCAACCTTTTAAAGTAATAATTTCCTATTGTAAAATACTTTATCATCCTTTAAAGTAATAATTTCTGATTGTAATAATATTGTCAACCTTTTAAAGTAATAATTTCCTATTGTAATAACATTGTAAACACCTTAAATTAATAATTTCCTATTGTAATAACATTGTCAACCTTTAAAGTTGTACTTTTTTGCAGCGACCAATAACAAAAAGTGGGGAGCAAATGAAAGATTTAATTTTAATTAGATTGATCCTTTAAATTAATAAATTCTTATAAAAACTTTGTCAATCCTTAAAGTAATAATTTCCTGATGTAATACCATTGTCAATCTTTAAAGTAATAATTTCCTAATGTAATAACATTGTCAATCCTTAAAGTAATAATTTCCTGTTGAAATAACATTGTCAACCTTTAAAGTAATAAATTCTTATAAAAACATTGTCAACACTTAAAGTAATAATTTCCTATTCTGTAAAAACATTGTCAACCATTTAAAGTAATAATATCCTATTGTATAACATTGTCAACTTTAAAGTAATAATTTTTTATTGTAAGGACATTGTAAACCTTTAAAGTAATAATTTTGTGTCATGTATTCAGTTGTTGAGAACAAGACAAAACTTAATTCACACTTAATGCATCAGTTTTAGAAAAAAAAATCCTATGAAAATTTTACTGTCATCTACCTTCAGGACCAATATATCGCTATTGGGATGATGACAAGGCTGATATAGAAAATGCATATGTAATAATCTGTCTTCTTCTCTTATCATGTGCAAATCCTTAATTATTAGCCCCATATGAAACAGCATACACATTTTTTTTGTATTATCATAAATGTTAAGGACACATTTTGATAAATGTGTACATAGGTCTTGAATTATTACAATAGGAGTGGTATGATCAAATGGTCCCCATGGTTTTATAGACTTGTTTATTTCAACTTTTTTCTTGGGAGTAAACAAGATCAAAATAACAATTTGCTAATAATGTCAAAGAGTCGGATTATATTCTTTGCCCTGTAAGTCTACTGAAATTGAAGACTTCAAACCATGAATAGAATTTTTAATAATGAACTTGCAACAATATAAATCCGTGACTCGCCAATTTCCGTTAGTGATTTGTTGCTGCTTTGAAACAAGAGAAACAATATTATTGTTCAGAGACGTTTACCAGATATCATAAATTACCGATATATCGCCCATTCCTTGACAGAAAAAGGCTTAGATCTTTGTAATTTTGTGTTCCGAGACAAATAAAGTATCCCTTGTTTGGGTATGTAATTAGATTTCATAGAGTTACATCAAGCCACAAGTAATTGAATTTGTCAAAATCTTGTGACAACTAACAGTTATTAGTGACCATTGAGGATCTCAAAAGGGGTCAGTTTTCTGAATTGTCCAATTCTTTTTATAACTGCCATTGAGGATCTCTTAAGGGGTCAGTTTTCTGAATTGTCAAATTCTTCTGATATATGTAACTGCCTTTGATGGTCTCATAAAGGGTAGGTTTTTTGCCAATTTATCACATTCTTCCGATAACTAACAGTCAGTGTGTTTTGCTCATTTATTAAAACCTTGTGACAACCAACAGATATTTAGTGACCATTGAAGATCTCATAAGGGGTCAGTTTTCTGAATTGTCAAATTCTTCTGATAACTAAAAGGTATTAACAACGATTTAGGATCTCATAAGGGGTCAGTGTGTTTTGCTAATTTATCAAAATCATGTGAAACTTACAGTTACTGGTGACCGTTGACGACTTCATACGGGGTCAGTGTGTATTGCTAATTTGTCAAAATCATGTGAAACTAACAGTTACTGGTGACCGTTGACGACCTCATACGGGTCAGTTTTTTGTTAATTTGTTGTCAAAATCTTGTGACAGCTAACAGTTGTTAGTGACCAATTAAAATCTTACAAAGGGTCATTTTTTTTAAACAATGATAATTGGAGGAAATTTGATGACAAATGACAAAGGTCAGTTATAAAGGTTAATATGGCTAGTTCAGTTGGAGAAAGTGTATGCTAAAGTTTCAAAATAGATTATTCCTTTTTCTATTTTGGGGGTTTGGGAGGAGTAAATCGAAGTTTTTCACCCTATAATTCCTTACACCATCCTGTCACAACATGTAAAACCTAGAAGTCTGTACATATAAAATATCAAAGGTACCTAGGAGTGGTCATAAAATGATAAGTCAAGGACAAAACTATAGGTTAAGCTAAAGATTGGACAACAACAAAATATACAGACAAAAAACAAATTGAGTAACACGACCCCCACTAAAATCTGGGAGTGAGTTTATTATAAAGTTACATTTTCAGTACACTGATTATGTTCTGATTCTGTGGGAAGCTTTTGTTGCAGACTAACCTATACTGTCTGAGTAGCATCAAAAAATAGTTTTCATTTGAGTCTATAAGTGACCATCCTTTCTGGGTGTACTGTTTTGACATCACGTGAAGACAACTTACAGAATATATTGATAGGAAGACTAAAAAAGTACAAATGTTACGTACTCTCTCATAGCAAAAAACACGCAAACATTTTCTAATGGAGTCTTAATACAGGTGGTCCAGTGAGCAGGTTTGGCTGTATTATGCAGATATCAAAATTTGGAAGAAAAACACAATATAAATAATGCCTGGTGATATTGTGAAAGCCCTGATCCAGACTTAAAATGGATTTGTTGAGAAGAAATCATGTTAAAGTTATCAGAAGTAAGTTAATTTCTTATAATACATGTAGTTCAAATTTCATTAGTATTTAACATTATTGGGGTACAACATAAGACACACAAACTTTAATCATGTATAAATTAGTTTAAAATGAATGCCCTTTTTTGTCATGAAACTTTCAAGGGCTAAAATGGCAACATAATAACATAAATATATACAAGGACAATAAGCCTTTTTTTTTTCAATTAAAATTAAATTAGTTGTACTTATATTGTTTCATGACTATGTCAACAAAGATTGAACTTTACCTTTATTTTATTGGAAAAATAATTAATTTAAATACTTAAATAATTTGCCAACTTTGATTCCATTATGGCGAAATTAACACCGAATAAATGTAAACATATTAATCGCAGGTTTAACGCAGCGCTACAATGTTAGGATCTTTATGGTATTAATCTGGTAGCCTGTTATTGGATAAAATGATTTTGTATGATCTGTTGGATAAAATCAATCTGATTCTTTTGTATGTTTATCCTTTGCACAAACCAAAAATTAAAAGACAGAACATATTCAATTTGTTACGATTCTAAGTAGACATGCAAATCATCGGCAACGGGTAGAGAAAGGCATAAAAACACAATAAATCATGTAAAAAGTTCCTCGGAATTATAATGGAGTTGAATTAATCATGTTTTCATGAATGATACATGGTATTTTGTTAAAAATTTTGTGCGTTCAAGCAAGTGATAGAGAGGAAATTGATCACACAATCGGATTTCTTTAATCAGGAATTGACATTAAAAGACTGTATGAAAAATTATTTTAAGCAGAAAATGAAATTTTGATTCAAAAAGCTAAATGTTTCATATTGATGAATTCAAACTGGAAATGGAAAGTTGTTATCCATAAAATGATATAAATCATTATTATTATGTGAATTTTCTCCAGCTTTTATGTTGCTACTTAGAAATACAAAAACAAGTAAGTGGAAAAAGAAATTTTATTATTGACTCATTTTATGACAATAAACATATTAGAGAAAATGGCCAAGGTGTTTTTTTTTGCTTCAAATACTGAAGTTGAAGAAATGACGAAAAACATTATTTTATTTTGAGTGGACTATTTATATGGAAAATATAGATATAAAAAACCAATTGAGAAAATTTTGTGGCAGCTTATTATCCAGGGATCCTTTATTTGATGGCCCTACAAATTGACATTTGTATGATATAGTGTCTTATCGGTATTCCAATGATTATATTTAGCCAAGACTTCAAGAAAACATTTACCGCAGATTGTAATGAAAAATGACAGTGGTTAGAATATGTTGTCTACAATAAACGCATGATTGTGCATATCCAATGGAATGTATATAGAGGAAAAAAAACCTCATAAAACCAAATTTGTTGTTTGGTGTCTTTTGGAATTGAGACAAGGAAGGAATAATTATATGCATTCAAAACTGTTATCTGTTTGATGGTCTGTGTTTCCTGTTGCATGCTGGGAATTAGCAAAAATTGATTTAAAAAGTTTAATATTTATTTAAACTGATCAGTGTCAACATGTAATTGGAAATGAACAGTTTCAATGAACTGCTCTGTAAAACACACCCAGCTTCTCTAAAGAAAGTATATGCAAAACACATGTATGTTTAAAATTACACCCGAGAGAATATCCGTTACTCTGATTAGATCATAATTAATGATTGCCAATATCACAGAATTTTCTGCATTTTTAAATTACTGAACAAATAAGCAACAAAAATGATGTGTATTACAAGGAAATCCATAGAGAGCGCAATTTTCAATTTTTTGTTTTCTGAAAGCTTTTTGAATCAAACGGATTTATAGACTTTACATTTGCACTCCCATGTTTGGAAATATTCAAACTTTGACTTGATTCTGAAGAGTTTTAAATTCACTTGTTTTATGGTTGAGTATATGTCATGCATGGTTAGCGGACAGTTGTTTGGGAGTCGTCAGATTTTATCTTTGACAAATTGTCTAGTCGACTTATTTCTGAAGATGATTGTTTATGGAAATTATTTCTTTTTGGAATAACAATATTGTCATGCCAATTCTTCTGTGTGATTAAGCACAAACAGTACGAATCCAGATGGGATTTATAGAAAACATAAATATACTTGGACATAAAAAGGCATGACGATGCTGCGAGACTACAACTTACGGAAGCAGCATAATTTTAACGAACTTTGTCATTATGACTGGATTCGAAAAAGCCTAGATGGAAATATGGGTTGCACTCACAGAAAGAAAACACGAAAATTTAATTTTAATATTTATGGCACTTTATATAGACGATTAAATCGTTGGGAAAAAACATGGACGTTTCATCATAATCCACTTCCCGGTAAGCAGTTATTTAAATAATATGAAAAATATTAATTTTTTTCTATACAAATTATTTGAAACTGTTGCAACCCTTTTTTTGTTTATGTAGAAGAGATGGAGGCAAGGCTAGAAATAGAAATTAATTTTTACATCTGAAACATATATAGTAGACTGTTCATTTCAGATAAGATATATTTTTTAGCACATGTAGTACAATATCTTTTAAATCTTATCAGAAACAATATGCATTACAGCTCAAGTGGAGTTTGTTTTCACCTATCCACATTGAGCCTCCACCAATGTTTTCCACCTGTCCACATTGAGCATCCACCAATGTTTTCCACCTGTCCACATTGAGCATCCACCATTGTTTTCTACCTGTCCACATTGGGCATCCACCATTGTTTTCTACCTGTCCAAATTGAGCATCCACCAATGTTTTCCACCTGTCCACATTGGGCATCCACCAATGTTTTCTACCTGTCCACATTGGGCATCCACCATTGTTTTCTACCTGTCCACATTGGGCATCCACCATTGTTTTCTACCTGTCCACATTGGGCATCCACCAATGTTTTCCACCTGTCCACATTGAGATCCACCATTGTTTTCTACCTGTCCACATTGAGCATCCACCAATGTTTTCTACCTGTCCACATTGGGCATCCACCATTGTTTTCTACCTGTCCACATTAGGCATCCACCATTGTTTTCTACCTGTCCACATTGAGCATCCACCAATGTTTTCTACCTGTCCACATTGGGCATCCACCATTGTTTTCTACCTGTCCACATTGGGCATCCACCATTGTTTTCTACCTGTCCACATTGGGCATCCACCAATGTTTTCTACCTGTCCACATTGAGCATCCACCAATGTTTTCTACCTGTCCACATTGAGCACCCACCAATGTTTTCTACCTGTCCACATTGGGCATCCACCAATGTTTTCTACCTGTCCACATTGGGCATCCACCATTGTTTTCTACCTGTCCACATTGGGCATCCACCAATGTTTTCTACCTGTCCACATTGGGCATCCACCAATGTTTTCTACTGTCCACATTGGGCATCCACCAATGTTTTCTACCTGTCCACATTGGGCATCCACCAATGTTTTCTACTGTCCACATTGGGCATCCACCAATGTTTTCTACCTGTCCACATTTGGCATCCACCATTGTTTTCTACCTGTCCACATTTGGCATCCACCATTGTTTTCTACCTGTCCACATTTGGCATCCACCATTGTTTTCTACCTGTCCACATTGGGCAACCACCAATGTTTTCTACCTGTCCACATTGGGCATCCACAAATGTTTTCTACCTGTCCACATTAGGCATCCACCATTGTTTTCCACCTGTCCACATTGTTCATCCACCATTGTTTTCTACCTGTCCACATTGGGCATCCACCATTGTTTTCCACCTGTCCACATTGGGAATCCACCATTGTTTTCTACCTGTCCACATTGGGCATCCACCATTGTTTTCCACCTGTCCAAATTTAGCGTCCACTATTGATTTCCACCTGTCCACATTGGGCATCCACCATTGTTTTCTACCTGTCCACATTGGGCATCCACCATTGTTTTCCACCTGTCCACATTGGGCATCCACCATTGTTTTCCACCTGTCCACATTGGGCATCCACCATTGTTTTCCACCTATCCACATTGGGCATCCACCATTGTTTTCCACCTGTCCACATTGGGCATCCACCATTGTTTTCCACCTGTCCACATTGGGCATCCACTATCGATTTCCACCTGTCCACATTGGGTATCCACCATTGTTTTCCACCTGTCCACATTGGGCATCCACCATTGTTTTCCACCTGTCCACATTGGGTATACACCAGTTTTCCACCTGTCCACATTGGGTATCCAACATTGTTTTCCACCTGTCCACATTGGGAATCCACCAATGTTTTCTACCTGTCCACATTGGGCATCCACCATTGTTTTCTACCTGTCCACATTGGGTATCCACCATTGTTTTCCACCTGTCCACATTGGGTATCCACCATTGTTTTCCACCTGTCCACATTTGGCATCCACCATTGTTTTCTACCTGTCCACATTTGGCATCCACCATTGTTTTCTACCTGTCCACATTGGGCAACCACCAATGTTTTCTACCTGTCCACATTGGGCATCCACAAATGTTTTCTACCTGTCCACATTGGGCATCCACCATTGTTTTCCACCTGTCCACATTGTTCATCCACCATTGTTTTCTACCTGTCCACATTGGGCATCCACCATTGTTTTCCACCTGTCCACATTGGGAATCCACCATTGTTTTCTACCTGTCCACATTGGGCATCCACCATTGTTTTCCACCTGTCCAAATTTAGCGTCCACTATTGATTTCCACCTGTCCACATTGGGCATCCACCATTGTTTTCTACCTGTCCACATTGGGCATCCACCATTGTTTTCCACCTGTCCACATTGGGCATCCACCATTGTTTTCCACCTGTCCACATTGGGCATCCACCATTGTTTTCCACCTATCCACATTGGGCATCCACCATTGTTTTCCACCTGTCCACATTGGGCATCCACCATTGTTTTCCACCTGTCCACATTGGGCATCCACTATCGATTTCCACCTGTCCACATTAGGTATCCACCATTGTTTTCCACCTGTCCACATTGGGCATCCACCATTGTTTTCCACCTGTCCACATTGGGTATACACCAGTTTTCCACCTGTCCACATTGGGTATCCAACATTGTTTTCCACCTGTCCACATTGGGAATCCACCAATGTTTTCTACCTGTCCACATTGGGCATCCACCATTGTTTTCTACCTGTCCACATTGGGTATCCACCATTGTTTTCCACCTGTCCACATTGGGTATCCACCATTGTTTTCCACCTGTCCACATTGGGAATCCACCATTGTTTTCCACCTGTCCACATTGAGCATGCACCAAAAGCCACTTGACATCTTATTTCATATACATAGTGAAATATAAATTTTTATCTGCTTTGTTCAATGGGTTACACATGTACTTGCAAAACTGCTTGGATGTGTGGACAAGGTAAAAAATTTGCCTAAACACATACACTGGTAGTCTTGACTGGTAGAAAGAGGTAAACCAACTTGAAGAGCAGTGTAATTATATATTATTTGGAAGGTGCCGTCCTAGACCTTTATAGTCAACTCACATATTTATACAATATAAACGATTTTTATTTCAAATAAGGTCATTAATAGATATTTATTTATTCAAATAACTGAACTATTTTGTTTTATCGAGGAATTCAGTGATTTATACCATGTATGCGACTTTTTAAAATTAATACGACTTTTTTTACAGTTGAAAAATATAACATGATCTGAACTATAAACTGGTATAACCAGAGAAAACAGATTAAGTTTTATGTCTGTACATTACAAGAATAGAAAAGCTTAAACCACATTGTCTTAATTGCAGGATAATAAAGGATCTATGGGGGATGGTTGCATGTGTGTATTTAACGAGCGTTTGAAGAAATTATTTTTGTTTCATGTATACAATCAACAATGCATACATACCACGTCTTCTGTATTATTTCCCCTCACATCAAGCAATTTAGAAAATTAAAATTGTAAAAAATCATACCATTAAAACTTGTTTAGATAATTAAAACTTTTCATGTATCATTCATATTGCATGTTAAGTTGATGAAATAGATTCTAATGGTCTTGTATTTTATGTTTTATCTACTAATTGATTTTCGAAGTGTCTCTTGAAGATAAAATTGAAAATCATAAAATGCAAAATTGCACAAGATTTTCAATTCACATGAATATTTAAATGGAGCATTATATTCTACCAGTTGTTGGTTTCACGATTTTTGCATAAATTGATTTCGTCATTGCTGATGAAAACAAAAACTGCACAAGATTTTCAATTTTAATGAAGAGATTTTTTTTTTAATCTTGTAGGTTTCATGTTTTTAGCTTTAATATCCTTGTTACAAAAAGACAAAAAGATAGAATAATGTTGTCCTATACAAATTATATGGAAACAGTTGCTAAGTGATTCTGTGAAACATTGATGTAAATCTATCTAATTACTTTTATATCAAAGGTTGGTTTTTCACCAGATACCCCAGCTTCCTCCCCAATATGATGTAGCTGAAAAATTGCTAAATGTGGCATTAAACACCATATTTATTTACCAATGAAAGCTTCTTTGAATCTTCATGGTCTCAGTAGTAAGTTTTCAGCTATTGATCACTGGCATGCCACCAATGGGGCTATGAGTTCAAGTGTAACCTGTGGCTATAGGTGATCTTAACTTAATTGAAAAGGTTTGTATGTTTTCCTTTCCATTTCTTCTCAAATAAAGATGCTATTATCTAGCTGAGGAAATTGGTAAAAAGTTTATTAAAACTTTAAAAATAATCAAAAACTTCAGTTGTGTTACCCTCATAAAAAAAACCATTCCCCTTAAGAATTTATAAAGATTTAAGACAATGTAGTGGTATGCAAAACTTCTTTATTTTGAAATATACACCAGTTATGTAATATTCTAAAAAAAAAGCATTCGTAATGCATGTCTTGTTACCGTATATACTGCAGCACAATGCAAGGGAAAACATTATTAAGCAATTTTGTACCATAAATAAAAAATGGCATATAATATTATAGATGCAAAATTATTTATGGTATTCATTATCTAATAAAATCAGTAATCATACACAATAAAAAGACTATGTCATTGATATATTGATTGTCTTAGTTAGGGTTCTAATCAGGGTAAATATAACGGTTACAACTATATTGTTTTTGACTCTGTTTAGAGAGGAGATGTAATATAACTGCCTTTGTTTGAGGAATGAAAAAGGTTAGAACTGTGTTAGTTCAGATTCTGATTATGAGGAGATGATATCGGTTAGAACTGTTTCGGTTCTGATTGGAGAGGGAATAAAAGAGGTCGAACTGTTTTGGTTCTGATTGGAGAGGGAATAAAAGAGGTCATACTGTTTTGGTTCTCATTCTAATTGTAGAGTGAAGGAAATTTAAGGACTTAGAACTGTCTTAGTTCTGATTCTGATTATGAGGAGATGATATCGGTTAGAACTGTTTCGGTTCTGATTGGAGAGGGAATAAAAGAGGTCATACTGTTTTGGTTCTCATTCTAATTGTAGAGTGAAGGAAATTTAAGGACTTAGAACTGTCTTAGTTCTGATTCTGATTATGAGGAGATGAAATCGGTTAGAACTGTTTCGGTTCTGATTGGAGAGGGAATAAAAGAGGTCGAACTGTTTTGGTTCTCATTCTAATTGTAGAGCAAAGGAAATTTAAGGACTTAGAACTGTCTTAGTTCTGATTCCGGTTAAAGATTGAATGAAAGGAGTTGGAACTGTCTTGTTCTGATTCTGAAGAGGGGGGAATGAAAGGGGTTAGAACTGTCTTATTTCAGATTAATTCTGATTCAGAGAGTTGCAGAAGGAGAATATGTTGTATTCTTGCTAGCATTATTTCATCTTTAAATGTCCAAAGATTTCATAGTGTAACTTACAGTTTGTAGATAACCTAGTGTATCTATGTTTCTACTAGTTTTTTGAGTGAGGAAGATGTAACTGTTGAATTAAAAATGTGTCCACTAGTTTTTATACCCCCGCTCGACAGAGTCGGGGGGTATATAGTGGTCCTTATGTCTGTGCGTCCTTCCGTCTGTCCATCCGTTCGTTCGTTTACATTTGGTTTCCAGATGATAATACAAAATGTTTACATCTGATTGGAATGAAACTTTATTGTTATATATTAGATTGGTAAGAAGCCTATCGATTTTGGTGGAAATCCGTCAAATTTCAAGGTCACAGAAATTTTTACAAAAAGTTGTTTCCGGAGGATAACTCAAAAAGTTTGCATGTGATTTGAATGAAACTTTGGGATATTGTTATATATCAGGTTGGTAAAAAGCCTTTCGATTATGGGGGATATCCGTCAAATTTCTAGGTCGCAATCCGCAAACACTTTAAACATTTTAGAAATAAAGTTGTTTCTGGACAATTACTCAAAAAGTTTGCATCTGATTTGAATAAAACTGGGATTTGTTATATATTATGTTGGTAAGAAGCCTATAGATTTTGGGATTTATCCGTCAAATTTCAAGGTCAGTGTCTACGAAAAACGTTAGAAATTTTAACAAAAGTTGGGGTATCAGTGATCGCTAGATCGACTATGTCTAATTTGATTGGGGTGTCATTTTTTTTATCTAAAGGCCTTTTATTGGAACAGTAGAGCATCTTGAATTGATGACACAAAAGTCTTACATGTGACCTCTGCTTTGTTATTCTTTATTTGAGGTTTTTATGCCCCATTCAGTATTTCTAAACAATATCATGACCTAAACCAATCAGCCACATAGGTTCTCATGACCTTTAGTGTTAGGGATTATAGATACTACATGGTCTAATCAGCCGCGTAGGTCCCCACTACCTTTGGTGGTAGGATATATAGCTACTACCAAAACTTATCATCCACAGAGGCCCCCCATGACCTTTGATGGTAAGGGTTATAGATACTAACCTGGAAAACAGCCACAGAGGCCCCATGACCTTTGGTGGTAGGAGTTATAGCTACTACCTGGACCAATTAGCCACGGAAGCCCCCATGACTTTTGGTGGTAGGAATTACAGATAAAATCACCCATCCTGAATATAGCTGAAATACTGCTCGCTGGACGTAAAGAAAACATCCAATCAATCAATTAATCAGATAATATCATAATTACCCAAACTGACAAGTTTATTCTTTACTGTTACAGAGAGGTTACAGTCTTTGACAGAATAATAATTATTATTTAATCATTGAATGCTGTGGCTGAACAGGTAGTTTTGTTCATTACAGAATGTGTCATTAGAATTTCACGTGGTTGCTATGAAAAGACTTCTTGAAATAATCAACAGGAATTAATTATTAGAATGTGTGACTTTTTAAAATTATATATTTCTGCTGTTTTCGGAAATGTGGAATCAATGAATTTTAGTAGACTACTTAAACAGAAACAGGGATTTCATGTTTTAGTGATTTATTTTATTGAATAGCTTCTGATATATGTTGTGACGAGTTGTCATGTTTACTATTAAATATTCATAAAATATTGTCACGGTACAGGCTATAAACAATAAATAAGATCTGGTCCCATGACAATAAATTGAAAATTTTGATACAAATCCGCAAGTATTATGTGTTCTTAATTATCATTCAAAAATGGTAAATAGAAGTCCATTGAGACTTGTAAATATATAATTTATACATTAATATATATACCATAGAGCAACAATTTCCAGTTGTGTCAATTATGGGGTTGTAAGTTCAAGCCCCTAGCCCCCTACCCTCCTCAATTTGGGCTTGCCTCCAGATTTATTGACAAGGATTGATGTTAGTTGATGGCATTGTTTCAGCTTCCTTCTCTAATAAAAACTGGACTGTACGATATAGCAGAAAATAGCAGTAAACATCATTCAGAAAAAAACAAACCAGTCTAATATGTAGTTGAACTTGGTGTATATAAGTTTCTATGAGGCAAAGAATATTGTACAGTAAAGATTAATAAATGGATAATTGGTAGTTTTTTTTTATTTAGTATGGATAATCTCTATTTTTAGCTGTCCTATTGGAGAGATTTGTTCTAGTGTATTGTATGTTCTTATTACCTAAATTTCTGTCATTGTACCATCCTGATAGTTACATGGTTTTTTGTATTTAAGGTTTCTCGTCTTGATTCTATTTAGTTTGATAATTTTGGTTATTTTTTTTAGTTCAATAAAATATTTAGTGGTTCTGTGATCATTAAAATTTTATATTCCATTTGAAAAAGAAAGCTGAATTGGAAATTTATATAGTAAATCTATTTTCTGCTTTACACATCCACGAGTCCCTCAGTTTTTGTTATTTGTGTTGTGAGTCTGTTTGTTTTGTTTTTGTCCACTCTTCTGTTAAACCATGGTTTTTTCTGTCCCTTCATAAAAAAGCTTAAATGGAATGGTAAACTTGAGGTGGGATGGACTGATTAACAATCAAATAAACCAAAAATCTTTGTCTCCCACTTTGATTTACAGGTAGAAGAGTGACAACAACACCCATGTACTAGTTTATACTTATACTACAACCCTGCATACCTTCAGGTATCCACTTCTTAGGAGCATTACCTACAGATCTACTTAAACAGTGTTGGTTCAATCCATATTTTTCTTTCTACTTTTTGTTCACAGGATATAAACATTTGAGATCCATTTACATGTACAATCTTTTATGAAAAATTTTAAGAAAAAAGAAATCTATGATCCTGAGGAATATTCAATAAACAAAAAGTCAGACACAGACATTAAAATGAGCAAATGTTACCAACAAACCTGTTAGCATCTTGTAATAAACAAAAATTATTTCATCTTCGGGAAACACCCACAATGAAATGCTTTTAAATAATTTTTCTTGTTACATTAAGTCATAATTCTCTGCAAAAGTCCCCATTTACATGAAAAGGATAATTTTGCATTTGTATAAATTTCAAATTGACAGATTCACATGACACGCAATGTAATTAAAAACTTAAAGGTATGTTTGCTGTCTGTGTCCACAAGAAACATGAAAGAAATCATTGACTTAAGGTAGCAGCAAACCAATGGTTCCTAATTATCAGTATTTATATTGATAAAGTTAATCAAAGCTAAGCAGTCTTGAAGTACCATGTTACTTTTGAACTTGAGTGATTTTTATGGCAATTGATTTATTATGTTTAGACACATTGTTTTGATGCTCCTTGGCTTTTTATGATGGGACAGAATTAGTTTAGTGCTTTTCAGAGTCACTAATGAACCTTGAAAAATGTAAAAAATAAAACGTGACAAAGCTGCATTAGTTGGAATGATTAGAAGTGCAGATCTTGACTTCCTTTTCTTGTTGACAACGTTTATGATGTCTGTAGTTGTTGGGTTGTGTCATCATATCTGATGAAAATGATTTGGTTGGACATTTTTTTAATGAGATCAGATTAAGTATGTAGGTTGGCTATTGTTCAGTTGTATTATATATTTTAGTATATTTTGGGTTTTGTATAACGTGTTGCATTCGGGTTTTTTTATACCCCCCGCTTGAAAAGCTGGGGGTATATAGTGTTCATGGTGTCCGTCCGTCCGTCCGTCCGTTACACTTTCTATTATTTGCAACTCCTCCTACACCACTGAAAGGAATTTGATGAAACTTACACAGAATCTTTGTCTCATAGTGCCATTGTGCAGGAGATATTTAAAATTTTGATCGGAATGATATTTGGGGTTTCCCATAGAAAAACATGGACTTTGTCATTGACCTAAGGGGGTCCCTATCTCTTATGTGCAACTCCTCCTACACCACTGAATGGAATTTAATGAAACTTACACAGAATCCTTGTCACATAGTGCCATTGTGCAGGAGATATTAAACATTTTGATCGGATCGATATTTGGGGTTTCCCATAGAAAAACATGGACATTGTCATTGACCTAAGGGGGTCCTCATCTCTTATGTGCAACTCCTCCTACACCACTGAATGGAATTTAATGAAACTTACACAGAGTCCTTGTCACATAGTGCCATTGTGCAGGAGATATTAAACATTTTGATCGGATCGATATTTGGGGTTTCCCATAGAAAAATATGGACATTGTCATTGACTTTAGGGGGTTCTCATGTCTTATGTGCAACTCCTCCTACACCACTGAATGGAATTTGTTGAAACTTACACAGAATCCTTGTCACATAGTGCCATTGTGCAGGAGATATTTATTATTTTGATCAGAATGATATTTGGGGTTTCCCATATAACAACACAGACTGTCATTGACATAAGGGGACTCCTCCTACACCACTAAATGGAATTTGATGAAACTTACACAGAATGTTGTCACATATTGCCATTGTGCACTAGATATAAAACATTTCGATTGGAATGATATATGGGGTTTCCCATAGAAAAACATGGACTTTGTCATGGACATAAGGGATACCCATCTCTTATGTGCAACTCATTCCAACACCACTGAATGGAATTTGTTGAAACGTACACAGAATCCATGTCACATAGTGCCATTGTGCAGGAGATATTTAACATTTTGATCGGAATGATATTTGGGGTTTCCCATAGAAAAACATGGAGTTTGTAATGGACATAATGGGATACCCATCTTTTTTTTTGCAATTCCTCCTACACCACTGAATGGAATTTGTTGAAACGTATACAGAATCTTGGTCACATATTGCCATTGTGCATTGGATATTAAACATTTTGATCAGAATATTATTTGAGGTTTGCCATAGAAAAACATGGACTTTGTCATTGACATAGGGGATGCCATTCTTTGGGGGATTAGGGAGGGTTACATGTATTATCTGCAATTTCGCCTTCACGTTTAACTAGATAAAGTTTCAATTTCATAATTAAGAACATCTGAATTTTCAAAGTAATTGTGAAGCGGGGGGGGGGGGGGGGGGGATCAATGGTGAGCATTGTTCACAGGTGTTTTTACTCTAGTGATAATCTGTAGAAAATATTTTGAGTTTTGATATAGCTGAAAAATTGTTGAAGGTGGCATTAAACCACATTTAGGCATTCAAACAAACAATCTGGGAAGAGTTATAACTTGATTAGTTAAAGGTGTAATACAGGTATTGCTTTTTCCTGTGTTTTGACACTAGGACACCTTGGATGAAATGTACAGTGAGCCTATTTTCTTTGTTTTCGCTATAATATCCAATAATTATTTTGAAAAAGTCTTTTGAATTCAGAAAAAATTAACATGTTTATACATATAGATTGTTTTAAAAAAAAATAATGCTACTTTGTATAGTCTAAACAAAATTTAAATAAAATTCTGAAGAAGTAAGAGAATTTACTGTTATTAAAAATTTCAGTAGTGATTTACACTAGAATTCCTTTTTGCAGCATTAACTTAGATCTAGATTACAACTAGAAAAATTACATTTCCAAACTGTTTGAAATGTCATTGTTAAGAACAGAATATTCTAACGAATCCTAATCTCTCTATACAAGTTTTTCTGATTATTAACATTTATCATGAAGGAAGCGTCTTTAATTTTCTCTCCTAATCTGATTGATTGCGCTTGTTAGACAGTGCAACATATCCCTCTTAACATTATTGAACAGGCTATCAAGAATTATAAGGGCTCTACAGAACAAATTATAAACATTTCATTTGGTAACTCTGATATATCAGGGGTAATTAGGTGTTTGATTGGTGTTTTAAAGTAAAGTATCCAATTTGTTAGGTTCAAGCTGAAGTCTGATATCCGTTGCTCCGACAGCTTGATGAGGAATTCCAAATAAATTAGAATTTATCTTCTGAATATTCTGCTTCCTTTGTAAGGATTATTAATTTTTGACCTTGTCCATTAAAACTGATCATGATTTATTGTCTGTAATATGTATATTATTGTAAGTCATATATTTTGGGATTTGTATGTGTGGCATCTATTTTGGGTTTTAAAAAATGTTGACATATAATGTCAGGTTTTGTATAATGTGGCATATTTTTCAATGTGTTGCATATATTAGGGGTTTTCATTATGTGTTGCTAATATGTCAGGTTTTTTTTTATGTGTTGCTAATATGTCTGGTTTTTTTTATGTGTTGCTAATATGTCGGTTTTTTTTTTATGTGTTGCTAATATGTCTGGTTTTTTTTATGTGTTGCAAATTTGTCTGGTTTTTTTTATGTGTTGCAAATATGTCTGGTTTTTTTATGTGTTGCTAATATGTCGGGTTTTTTTTATGTGTTGCTAATATGTCTGGGTTTTTTTATGTGTTGCTAATATGTCTTTTTTTTTTATGTGTTGCTAATATGTCTGGTTTTTTTTATGTGTTGCTTATATGTCTGGTTTTGTATAATTTGTTGCATATAAAAAAATTTTGGGGTTTTGTAACCAGAAATAATTTTATAAATCTATAAAAAGTTCTATAAACTGCCAAGAAATGTTAGCTTTTGACTTTTCATTGAATTCCTACATGCAGCATAATTGTTCATCATATGAATTTTTAGTAAATGTATACATTATTAAGTCCTTTCTGGGTCTGTATATCTATTGATAGATTCAGTGGTGACATCTGTAGGTTGGAATCATACACCTGTTTTGTTTTTTTTAAATTTATAAAATCCTATTTCTCTATGTTACTTTTTAGATACTTATGTTATTGTGGTTCAAGAACAAGTTGAGGTTTTGAACTCTTTTTTAGCTCACCTAACCCAAAGGGTCATGTGAGCTATTGTTATCACTTTGTGTCCGTCGTCGTCGGCGGCGGCGGCGGCGGCGGCGGCAGCGTCTGTAAACTTTTTACATTTTAATCTTCTTCTCTGAAACCACTTGGCCAATTGAAACCAAACTTGGCCATAATGTTCATTGGATGGACCTTTACAAAGTTTGTGTTTTTTATTTTGATTGGTAAACCAATATGGCCGCCACCTCAAGACTTATTTTAACATAGGACCCTATGGGAAAAAAGTTAAAAAGGGCTTCTTCTCTGAAACCGTTTAACCAATCAAAACAAAACTTACTAGCAATATTGTTTGGATGGTCCTCTATAAAGTTTGTGTTTTTGATGGGAATTGGAAATTCAAAATGGCGGCCACCGCAGGACTTAGTTTCACATAGAACCCTATGGGAAAAAGTTTTAAAAGGCTTCTTCTCTGAAACCGGTTAATCAATGGAAACAAAAACTTACTAGCAATATTGTTTGGGTGGTCCTCTATAAAATTTGTGTTTTTTATCGCAATTGGAAATTCAAAATGGCTGCCACAGCAGGACTTAATTTAACATAGGACCCTATGGGAAAAAGTTTGAAAGGCTTCTTTTCTGAAACCGGTCAACCAATGGAAAGAAAACTTACTAGCAATATTGTTTGGATGGTCCTCTATAAAGTTAATGTTTTTTTTATCCCAATCGGAAATTCAAAATGGCCGCCACCGCAGGAATTGGTTTAACGTTCGACCCTTTGAGAAAAAAGTTTAAAAGGGCTTCTTCTCTGAAACCGTTTAACCAATCAAAACAAAACTTACTAGCAATACTGTTTGGATGGTCCTCTATAAAGTTTATGTTTTTTATGGCAATTGGAAATTCAAAATGGCCGCTACCGCAGGACTTAGTTTAACATAGGACCCTATGGGAAAAAGTTTTTAAAGGCTTTTTCTCTGAAACCGATTAATCAATGGAAACAAAAACTTACTAGCAATATTGTTTGGATGGTCCTCTATAAAGTTTATGTTTTTTATGGCAATTGGAAATTCAAAATGGCCGCTACCGCAGGACTTAGTTTAACATTCGACCCTATGGGAAAAAGCTTTTAAAGGCTTCTTCTCTGAAACCGGTTAATCAATGGAAAGAAAACCTTACTAGCAATATTGTTTGGATGGTCCTTTATAAAGTTTATGTTTTTTATGGCAATTGGAAATTCAAAATGGCCGCCACCGCCGCAGGACTTAGTTTAACATAGGACCCAATGGCAAATTAAAAAAATCTTCTCTATACAACGGGTTAACCAATGAAACAAAGCTTTCTAGTAATATTGTTTGGATGGTCCTATTTAAAGTTTATTGAAAATTACAGGACTTACTTTAACATCAGGGAAATGCCACCTTCATTGCCTATAAAATCAGGTGAGCGATACAGGCTCTTAAGAGCCTCTGGTTCCCATTTAACTCCTATTGGAGCATACAGTAAGTTGTACTTCTTAATAACTGAATTGTGTGGTTTGCTATTTTCTGTGAAGTGCATAAAAAATATGGCTCGCTTATAAGTCAGAATGCTTCTCTAAAACCAAATGTTAACTCCCAATTTCTCGTCATATGTGCGAGTATGTACAGTAGTATTGCACAAGTAACATAAAGTACATAGATGCTTCAGTGTCTGTACGATCAGGGTAAAGTTAAAAGTAACAGAATGATAGGGAACAATAGGGACTTTGTTGGTTGAGTGATTAAGTTAGATAGTAATCTACTGTTGATCATGGGCCTGTCAACTTTGAGGTTATGAGTTCAAGTCTAACTGTGGGCAGGGTGTGAGACTCCAATCTTAATTGATAATAATAAGGACTGCCAGTTATCTTACTGAAGGTTAGGGTTTTAACTGGGTACCCTGGCATCCTTTTCGAATAAAAACTGGATGCTACCATATATCTAAAAAATTGCTAAAAGTGGCGTTAAACTCCCCAATCAACCAATGAACCACCATCTACAATACACGTGTGGGATCAGCATTTTCGTCAAAATGAAAAACACTGATAAACCAAAAAAAAAAAAAAAAAAAAAAAATAGAACAAATATTTTATCCAATCAAATCCTGTCTGTAAAATGATTTTTTCTGTATGATACATTAACCTTATTGGAGGCTTTCAAACATCCTCTTTTGTCCTTACATTATTTATTATTTATTTGACATAATTAGTTATACATTAAAATATTGGATCATTAATGCTAGCAAATCATTGCAACAAACACAATGGATCACCTCGGAAATATCATTGCAATGTTAGGATATGAAATAAATCAGTCAAAACATAACGTCCTGGTAATCGGCTGAATGATCGGAAAGAATAATTGTCGTAAGGAGTGGTGACAAATGACTCCTTACTAATAGTTTATGAAATAAATATTTATGGATTCGATTGTTTTCTGTTGATTCTGATTTGATGATGAACATGCTCTTGTTGAGATTGTGTTCCAGTTAATTGACTTGCTGACATGAATATATAGAAAACTAATGTTTCATAGATCTTACATAGTCGCTTTAATGTTTCCTGTGGGAAAAGATAAAGAAATTAAAAATGAATTGATTAATGTCTTCATACCAGGAGAATATGTTTTTCAATACGGTAAATTTCATTCATTATTTTAGTAGTGTTTAAAGTTCATCAATGGTAAAATTGGGATACTTGAAATTTTTTTTTTAAATAAAGACTTAAAACGTCTTTTTTTTCTTTTTACAATGGTAACAGCTAGGCTTAGTTCAGTCTGTCAGTTTTAGATTAAAAATTCACATTCTGAATTAGCTGATACATTGCTTGCTGGATGTAAAACTACAAAAAATCAATTTAAAAAAAAAAACTAAACTAAACAATTGTCCTATGTGACCAACATGTCTGATGTGTTAGTCAAATCTATTTATATATATATATGTGCACTAATACCATGTGAGCTTTGAACTATCAACACCTAAGTTATGGGTATGAATCCAACTTGAGGCAAAGAACTTGACAACCCTTAACTAGCAAGGAGGCACAGTTTAATTTTGTAGGTTCTGGGTTCTAGACTTGGACACCGTGATATAGTTGAAAAGTTGGTGGATTTCATTCAAACAAACCAAGCGAAAAATGTTAAATACTGAGTGAGGTTATTTTATTATTAAATTACATGGAAGGAGCTGACAATTTGACATCGGTGTATACAGAATTTGTAAATATCTTATCCTGATCCTGTCATAGTGCAGGACTAAATTATCTGCTTATAACCAACCTCAGAGACTAGAATTGGTCTTGCTGATTAACTGTCTGATGTGTTTTGACAAACAATGCTCCTACCAATTGTCGTCTGCTGTATTTAGAATGTGTTCTTTTAGGTTAATGTCTTTTTCACATGAAAAATAATGTCAATTTCTATAAAATAATTTTGTTAGACAAATTGTTTTCTTTCATTACATATGAATCCATGTTAAATATGGAATAAATTTCCTGGCATATATGTTTGCTAGACACTTTCATACAATAAACATTTTTAGACAGTTGATTGTAAAACCCACGAATGGTTTTATCACGACATAAGATATGGATTTATTCCTTTGTATTTTTATAAATTTGTCACAATGTCCTATCCAGTTATAAAAAAATTAATAACATTGATGTCTTATTTAAGTTGGTGTTTACATGTCCTTAAAAGTTGTGTGCATGTTTTAAAGTATATCTGCCAGGTCTGTCATTTGCTTTAGGCCTCATTGTCTGTGTGAGTGCAGAGAGTTGAAAAAATGTGTATATATATGGAATTTATCTCCTATATAAGTTGTTTATTACAGATTTTTATGCAATTTGACACTGCAGTGAATTATGTTTAATGTAACATTTTCTTTTACCAACGAAAGTTTTATTGAAATTAAATAAATAATAAATTACTATGTACCGTTAATACCCGAGTATATGGGTTTGGTTAACACATGTCACAGTCCAATTAAATTACAGAAATATTACTGATGCAATGATAAAAGGTGCTAAATCTGCTGATGAAACTTCACATGCTATTGTATTCTTGTTAAAGTCATATTGCACCTAGTTAACATCATGTTTGGGTTACAGTTACGATAAAACATTCTGGGCTGTATGATTCAAAAGTAAATTAAACGTCTAGCGGATATAATTTTGCAATAAGTCTAGCTGTAATGTCCTTTCGATGTACGAAGCTGCACATTCATTTTTTCCACCAAAACATCTTGGATTAATCCAATTTTCCTTTCCATTCTGGGTTTGTCTGAACTTTGATACATGTTATTTACTGGATAATTAAAATTTGAGCAGTAATTAATGTTATAGGGAGTATGTCTATTACCCAGTATTCAAGACAAATTGAGTTTAATTGGTTGTTAATTAGTATGTCTTTTTTTCAGATCTGGAAAATACCTATTTAAGTTTTTCAAATCCAAATTACCATTATGAAGATCGAAAAAACAGTAATAACAAACTAAATAAAGACGTGTATCACAGTGAAAGCAACATATATGATGAAATTGACGTAGGCACAATTTCACTGCTTGATAAATCTAAAGAACAGAACAAAAAAGACATGAAACTTGAAAATACAGACATCGAAAAGGCTTCAGTAAAGAAAAGACTACTGTCAAATGATGTGAACTCTTCAGAAGAAGAGGTTGGAATGTCCACTGATGAAGAAGTTGAAAACAAGGATAAGGGCAAAAATGAAAAAGTTGAAAGTGAAAATAAGAAAAACTTGAAGAACAGTGATAGTGGATATGAGGAAATAGGCAATTGTAAGTCTAGTGGAGACAGGAAAAAACAAGGGTTTCTCGGTTATTATACAATGTTAGAGGCCAAGGCTAAAGAAAAACAGCTGAAGATACTGGAAACCCCAGACACAGAAGAAGAAACTGATACCCCAACCCACAGTAACAAATACACCAAGTAAGTATGAAATAATAACTATCCAACTGACCAATCGGAATTATGAACATGCAACTTTTTATTTTATGTAAAAATTGTATTCCTGTCACATGATAGCAAATAAACATATTTGGTAAACACGAGGAGACAGTGCTCCAAATAATGTATACAATATTCTTCATAAACAGATGTTTTTTATAACTAAAATTTTGGTATAAATGACTTTATAGGCGATGGGGGTGAAAAAGGAAATGGAACCAACAGTGGGTTATTGATGGTTGATGGTGCTAAAAATAGAACTTTTGATGGAGCTAAAAATAGGTCTTTTGATGGTGCTAAAAATAAGTCTTTTGATGGTACTAAAAATAGGACTTTTAGACTAGGAATGAAGTTTTGGTATTTCAGTCTACTCATATTTTGTCAGGCAATTGTTTTATGTCTTAGTTTTTATGTTAATTAGAGTAGTTTCTTTTGGTCTTTTTTCTTACATATATGTTGTTGGGACCGTGTGATCTTTCACAGGGGAACGAGCAAGAAGACATACAAAATTTCTATCATGAGTGGAAGATTACAGGGTCCTTTCTTTCTTCTTTGATTTGATGACATAACAATTACAAATGCGCTTGAGCTCTTTTGTACTAGGTCATCAGTACCAGAAATTAGCAATTTGTGGAAGAATTTGTGCTGCATAACATCAATCTCACCTTAGCTACCAAGAAAAAGTATGGACAGTAAAACATGAATTATGATGACCATGTCTCAGCTTGCAACTTGCGTTACCTCAAATTCTATTTTTTTTACTGAAACCAACTATTTTATATTGATGGCCTTATGGGAGTCTATTTCAGTGTTCCATTGAAAAATATTAAATGACAGGTTTGAGTAAACAATTTAAAAAAATGTAACATGGTAGAGGTCAGATAATAGTTCTTTTCTAGAACAAAATATGCAATCAATAAAATTTTGCTTATATTGATTCAGGGGCCTTGGTGGCCAAGTGGTTAAGTTGTATTTCCACTATTGATCACACGGTCTGTCAACACTGAGGTTACTGGTTTGAGTCTCACTGTAGGAAGGGTGCTTTGACTGCAGTCTTGACAAGGATTGCCAGTAGGGTGTGCTCCACCCCAATTTAAATTGACAAGGATTGCCAGTTTTCCCACCGAAGGTTGGGGTTTTTCTTCAGGAACTCTGAATTCCTTCCTCAGTACAAAGTGGATGCCAAGATATAGCTGAAAAATCGCTGAAACATAATTCAAACAAGCACACATATTGATTGATTCTGCAGAAAATTAAAACTTCCAAGTTTTTTTTATTGTGATTAACCACAAATAAAGCAGGTTGTGAGATGTCTAGACCAACAACAGAAACATATAAAGACTTGTATTAATTTCACTCAGATTGCAGAAACTAGAACAGTTTTGGTTGGCAGGTGTTTTATTTGAGTTTAATCATCTTAACTTAATTAGTACGGAAAACCAGAATGCTGCGGTTTCTGTAGGAGAATGGAAACTTTAATTATGTCAAAAATGCAATATATATAGAATTTTGTAAACATCAAGGGAATTGAACATAACAGGAACTGCAATATTACGTAAGAATCTTTCATTATAGTATTATATTTTTATCCTAATTCCTTGGTATTGCTTATTATGCTTTTAAATTGGGACTGTCATCATTTATATCTAGTTGACCTAGCATTTCTTTTAGCTACATCCTGGCATTTATTAGGGTAGGAAACCAGAGTATCTGGTTAAATACTTGACGTGCAGTTTGTGTAGCTTTGTGTACCAATTGTTTTCAATGAGTCTACACTGTAACTGCACTTTACCTGAATAATGCCTGACCAAAGGACCTGTCAGGCCTTTTTCTCTTCAGTCCTGCAATGTTTTAAATTGTCTGGCCAAATAACTGGTACAAAATTGTGAAATCACAATAAAATTGTAGTAGTTGGTTCTGTGTGTTCATTTTTTGTGGCCAATGCTAGACTGAGATGTTCAACTTTCAAAGTCTATAATTGGGTAATAATTGCCATAGTGTACACATCTAAACCACAAAAATATTATTTTAATTTAATAATTAGTGGCCCTTTAAATGAAACATTTACAAGTGTACTTTAATACTGTACAAAATAAATGAAGACTTTTAGAACAGCTGTGACAATTGACAGTAGATATTCATGGTCTGGATATTTATCAAGAACATGCGACATTTCTCTCATATCCCATGATGTTAAATTCAATTAATCAAGGAACCATAGAGATTTGTTTGCAATTCTAAAGAATAGCATTTTGAATTTCAGAGATAAATTTCACAAAAAATTAGAGATTTCCAGACGAGATCATTTGTTAAGTGATTTTTGTGTTAATTTCAGGTTTGGTTTTGACATCAACTCTCCAGATTCCAATGACAGTGGGATCCAGTCAGACGCCAGATCTGATGATGGTATTAATCATCTCCATGGACCTGTAAATGAGGACATCTATGCAGTGGTGTGTAAATCAACGAGTTCTGACCTTGGAGCACTGAGTGTAGATAGCAACGATAGTGATGACAACACTCCAACCGAGGAGGTAAAAATCTATTTTGTCAAAATATGTATAGGTTTAACAAGAGATTTTAGTATGAACCACATAGTTTTTTGTCGTACCATTTGAGATCAATAATGAACTTAAATCTAACCATTTGTAGTACATGTAACCTCCCAAACAACTCCACCCCAAAATAAAATAAAATAGTTCATATACTCCTGCATGCTGTTAGCTGTTTTGTTTATTTTGAATGGGATTTTATGCTACTCTCAGCAATTTTTCAGCTATATCATGATGTCTAATTTGTTTTTAGAAAGCAGAAGTACCTGGTGAACACTCAACCTTAGCCAGTACAACTGGCAATCATTGTCAATTAAGATTGGAGTCAAGCGCACCCTGCTTGCAGTAAGACTAATCTGCAGCCTTAGTGTTACCAGGCAAATGATCAATAGTGATAACTGTCTTAACCATGCAGTCCCAAACCTCTACTATGCTGTTATCAAGGTTAATCATTATCCCACTGTCCTAAGGACATATCCTACTAGTCAATCTCCATATCATATTTTGTTGGTATTTTATTTTCACTTTTCTTATAACAAAATCTTGAATAAAGCGAAAAAATTAGAGGGCACTGACCTTATTTTTAAGTTATGATGTCATCTTTATTATCTGTTTTGAAGGTACTGACCTATATTGGGAAAAATATGAAATAGATTAATTTTAGGCCTGGTCCCCTTTTTTCTTAAAAAAAAAAAATGTTTATTTTCAATGTTTTTGATATTTTTGTAGTTTAACATACATTATCATCAATATCAATGTATATGTACAGTTTTACATAGGTTGTTTATACACAGTATCTGGTTAGCAATAAAATGCTAGCTATGACTACTCCTTGTTGTCTCATTCAGTTTAATATGTCTGACACAGATGTTTTCAATATAGATAAAACTTAAATTGCTTGATTTCCATATTTTGTTTCAGCATTTATATTCCTGGAGTATTAAAGTAAATGGAAAAAAATCTGAATGTGTTTAATGTATGACCTAATCTTCAGACATTTTTCACTATAAGGGATAAAGATGCATCTCCCTATACACCCATTAGTCGACTACATTTATATTTGGCACATGTCTGCTGAATTTAGAATTAATGGTACCCAGACAAATCACCAGTTGACATTCATTGACTGTTTCTCTGTACTAGATTTACACTGAAAAAATTTCTTTTTTGGAAAATAGCAAAGAAAATGTTGTTTTCGTTTAGGAGAATAACAAGAAAAGAAAAGACAGTTTGCCTCCAGGATGGGAGAAGTGTGAAGGTATAAGTTATATTTAGTCAACTGATGTTTTTTAGTGCAATCACTTTATATTTTAACTTGGAAATTAAATGTCAAAGTAGTTTTTAACCTATTACAAACACCTTCAATACTTAGGTACAGTTTCATAAAACTTCTCAGATAAGTTCTCAGATTTTTTCTTTGAAATTTAAAATTTCCAACACTATCATAATTCAATATATAAAGTTGAGGATAATTTGAGTAAATCCTCGTATTTGTGATGTTTTATTCAACTGGAGCATTGTATATTCATCATATGATTATTATGATGATAAATAAATTTTGTATGGTAAGGCACACCAAAAAATATAGTGATAAACACAAAACAAATCCCTGGTTAATCCAAGAAGGGAGCAAATTGATGTTTAAAAAAATTAATTAACTTATCATTGTTCCATTTCCTTTTCTAAGAAAATGGCACCTTTGAAACTTAAGGAATCAATGTTTTCTAGAATACATAGTCCAGCAATGAATAATGTTTTCTTCAACAAATTAATTTTCTTCTTGAAGATGAAGATGGTCCCTATTATTGGCATATTAAAAGTGGAACTATTCAGAGGGAGCCACCATCACCAGCACCACCAGATACCAAACATGTGACTATCAGATCTGTTTCTATAAATAGTGATAGTGTAAGTAGTTTGAACAGTATTTTTTAGAGATCTCAGTTTAAAAAACGTAAAAAAACAGGGTAAAACAAATCAATGCAGCATACAACACATTCCTCTATAGTCATGGTACAGCTAGGCTACCTAACAGCTCCTATTTTAAACACTCACTCAAATGTAATTGATCCAAATTTATGAACTCACCTTACAAAAAGACTACCTAACGAACTGGATTGACTACAACCTACAACCCTTCCAAGACTACTTCCTGACATCAATCAAAAGGACCTTAGTCAAAGATCACTGAAAAGAACTGGTTTAACAACCTTTCACAGACTACTTCCTGACATCATTGGAAGTCTTCATTTTATTTCTAATTGTACTTCAGGTTTTTCACCTTCCATGAAGTGTTTCTTGGTGGCCAAATCCTAAGGGTATTTAATCATCTATTTACGACAGGTTTATCAACAATGAGGTTTCAAAATGGACCCTGACTTCGAACAGAATGTGTATGTTAATGATGAGAAGAAGTTTTCATCCCCAAATAAAAACATGAGACCATGTTATCTGGAAATTAACTTTTTGAAAGTGGTGTATAACCCATTTAAACATTCAAATGTACCAGGTTAATTTCTCCCAGATGTAATACGTGGAGATATTCCTCAATAGATGGCGTTCCTGTTCTACAGACATAAGTATCCTAAGCAATTGTTAAAAGCCCTTTAAAGAAGTTTAAAGCCTAAGGATGTTCCATATCTGTAGATTAATCTAGAAATTACTGCCAATCAGGATAAATACTTGCATGTTATAAAACAACACTAATATAATGAATTCTGTTTTTCTTGGGAGGCATGGTGTTAGTTCAGTAGTCAACCATTAACAACCAATATTTGTTGCATTCTATAGGATGCACCTTATTATAGCATTTGCATCCCATAAATACAAAAGAATGTTGTGAACACAGGATTAACATCCAGATTAAAATCTGAATTTCAATACCCTGGGGTTCTAGCAGTGTTTAAAGAAGTCTTCTTCAGATATTCTGGTAAACCTGTTAGAAAAGCTAATAAATAGATGTTTAGCAGTCTAGTACACAGCTTTGCAACCAGAAATGTCCTGAATTTAGCTGAAATATTGCTCTCTGGATGCTTAACATCAATCAGTCAGTCAACGAAAAGCAAAACATGTCTGTAACCTCTGTTAGAGAATTAAATATTCAAAGTTATTAATATAGTATTAATAATTGAAAGCATGTTGAAAGGTGCAGCTGCTATTTCATTAAACGGGATTGAATCATAGATGTTTTGTTTACTACATTAATCTTTCATTGACTGTATAGTATTATATGACATTTCTCGGGTTTCACACTAAAACCCTGAAAATAAATAATTTGTGACAGTATCGTGGCACCAAAACACCACAAAAAAGACTTAATATGTTCATTTTTATTATATTGTATACACGTGTAGTACCCACACGAGATAAATAAAGATGGTGCTTAGTTCAGTCGTAATGTCCGTACTTATTTACCTGATAGACAAAGGAGCGGAAGGAACGACATATTTAATTCCTCGAGAGGACCTTATATCGTGTTGAATATAATGCTTTTTATATCTTATCAGGCAGTAAATTTCTTAACAATGAGTTGTAATTACAAAAAAACTCTAATTTATGATCTTCATGTAGAAATTTAATTAACAGTAGCACAAATAATCTAGGTAAAAAAATATCCATGGAATAAATGAAATATGGAGACTTTAAACTCATACCTGAAACTTTCAGTTAATTGATAAAAGTCTGAATGGAAAACAGCAACCTTGATACCTTTGCAAATAAAGTTCAATCAGTAACAGTTCTGTCATACACAATGAATTAGTCATCGGCAATTAATTGATTCCAGCAGAACATCCTATATTTGTTTTGTGGATTATAAGGATTTTTTTCCTGTTAACTAACTTGTATTTAAACACTACATCAGTTTTAATTTGATAACTAGATTTTTTGTTTTGTAATGTGTTGATTTAGTTTCACTTCTTTTTGTAAGTATCGTCTTGCAATAGACATGCAATAACATGTATTCATGTTCAGTAAAAAGAAAATATTTCAATTAATCATGTGAAATGATCATAATGGTTAATTTTGTCAGAAAAAGTTTTTAACTGCCTCAATAAATACCAAGTCTAGACCAATTGATTTTGGAAAATTAAAAAAAAATCATTCGAACATTTTTAGTGGTCAGAGTGAAATTCATTTGTTAAAGTTTTTTCAAGATTTCAGTTAAAGTATATAATTCTTTCAAGAATTTATATTTTGTTGAGAAATATTCATTAATTTGAAGAAACATGCAATATGCAGCTGTTCTTTAAATGAAATAAAATTTTGAATAAAATGCAATTTGATGAGCCTGAGTAATTTTTATACATGTGAAGTTTAATTGATGTTTGTTTCAGTGATGTTTAATGCAACATTCAGCAATTTTTCAGCTATATCATGGCATCCAGTTTTTATCTGCGGAGGAAGCCCAAGTAGCAGGAGAAAACCCAACTTTTAATAGAAAACTGGCAATCCCTGTCGATTAAGATTGGGAGTCGAACCCACCCTGCCCGCATTGAGACTCAAACCAACAATCTCGTGGTTGACAGACCATGTGATCAATAGTAGACAATCTACCTTAACCACTCGGCTACCTAGGCCCCTGAAAGGAATGCAGGACACCATATGCAGTTATGCATATCGACAAGAAATTTGAAACAATTTTTTAGGAGTTATTCCCCTTTAAATTCAAAAATTTTGCAAAATATTCTTGAGACAAATTGTTAATGCAATTTGTAGTCCACATGAAATCTAAGAGTAAAAATGAATCCACAGGGATCATATTGTAATTAAACAAAAGGCTGATAGAAATACTTATTGGCAAAGGGGCTTTAAATGAAAACCTCCCTGAAAACTTGCATAAATTCTGCATGGATAAATATTGGACAAGATAGTAAACTGTTCTTTTTCTAGTAGGTCTGTAAATGGATGTCACCGAAGAGTCTTTTTGATTCTCTTTAGAAAGTAATCAATAGCTGGAACAAAATAAGGAATAATTACTGTATAAACTACAAGATATAATCCACATGTTCATAAAAACTTGTCATGCGATACAAATCTAATGATATCAGTTGACAATCAAAATAAATTGTGAACGATGTCAAAGAGGTTCTCTAACAGGAGGAGGCAAATAGATATATCGCTAATTGACATCTAACAACTTATTTCATTGGTCATACAGTCTATTTCTTTCCTTAACATAAAGAGCAAGAAGTCCTTTTTTCAGTGTCATTGATCTCTTTCTTAGGAAACTCGAATTTTCCAAATGTGTCATTGTGGTAATACCGTAGAAACTCAATTCTTAGAATACTTTTCTGTCCTTTTTATTTCATGGCATCACTTGACATATTGCGACAAAATTACATCTTTTGGTTTCTATAAATACAGTTTACGATTGTCAATTACATTTGGATTAATTAAGGATAAAAATGACAAGTAAAGTTTATCATGTCATATTCCTGTTTGGCAAGCAGATCTGTCAAATCGTATTAAAACTAAAAATGTCTACCGCAATCTCAATTACGCTAGCTTGTCAAATCTGTCAGAAATATTATAGCCACTTGTTTGATGTTTGCATGTTAATTCAAGCAATGAAAGATTTTCTCTTTAATGGAAAATCTGGAGAACTTAGGTGCTAGGATCTTAGGACTATTATGTAATACATGGGTTTGGTGTGTATTGTTTTGCCCAAACCCGGATAATAGGTGTTTGATTGTACTGTTAATTATACTGAAATTTTTTTATATTTTTGTGTGCTAAAATCAATTGATAGGGTTTTAAAAACAACTCTAATACTGGTTGTTTTCATACTTGTCTGGAATAGCTTCGTGTAAAAGGGATGACTGTAAAGTAAGTGTTCTATTAAGTGGTATATAAGGTTACCTTGAGTTTTAAGAACATTTAAGCAAATATTATTATATGTTACTGGTTGTTGCAGAAACATATATCCTTACGTAAGCCTGTTTAATATGTATTATGGGAGTCTCTAACGCTGATTGGTTAAGGTAGTTAGTCATCTACTAGTACTATTGATCGTAAGATTGTCATTACTGAGGGTGTGAGTTCGAGCCTTACTGCAGGCAGGGTGTTTTAGACGAGGATTTTTCAGTTTTTCTGACAAAGGTAATAGGTTTTCATCTGCTTTCTCTCGAAATGAAGCTATGATACAGCTGAAAACTGCTGGAAGCATTGTTAAACCCCATTCAAACAAACAGTCGGTTATGGGCAAGTTTATTTAGTTAAGCCTGTTTACTGTTTCTTATAAACAGGGTTATATTTACTATTTGTAATAAGCAAGTTGTATATATATAAGCCTGTTGACTGCTTATAATAGGCCGGTTTGTATTTGTTTAAGCCATTAGCTGTTTCATGATGTGTTCATGTTTTTTGCAGTGATTAATGATGGTTTTTAGTGCTAACTGTTTTCTGCTAAAGTGAGCAATTTGGCTATTACCAACATTGAATTTTCAGGAAGGCTGTTTTAAAATGTTTATCAGAAAATCTGATTATGTCATGACAAAAAAGTTGCTGTAATTTTATAAATTAAAACTGTTGCTCTGAGGTAGAAATGGCTTATTATTGTCAGTTCACACAATAAAATTTGATTTATCTAACCATAAACACAAAATATTGATGGAACTATCTTGTTCTGCCTTCAAACAATGGTTTAATAAAAAAAATTTGCTATTAAATAACATAAGATTTATTGTTTCTCTGTTAGGTAACAGACTTAAGGTTAACCACTGATTTCACTATATATGCAAAACGCACTGGTGACCACTCAACAAGTTAAAGCAGACGACACTTCACATCAGTACAGCAAACAATGGACACTTTAAAATCTATAAATTTTGTATGCTGTTTACCATACAAGGATTTAATACATATATATCACTCATTTATTAATATACAGAAAACTTAATTTTTTGCTGTATTGAAGTTAATGTCAAAACAAGTGTATAAGAAACGAGGTTGGGGTGAGCAATTTGTGATAACACTAAAGACAATATTTTTTTTCCCAAAAAATCCCAGACCCCCATTGTTCTCGTAATAAAAAAAAATTGTCTCATTTTAGCAAAATTTCAGAACACCTTGACAGTAATAAAATTTCCTAATAGCCACTTGTCTTAATTATAAAAAACCCATTTGACTGGATAAATGACTGATGAGAAAATTGAATAAAAGTGGTATGTAGTTATTGGCAAAGTTTGAATATTTAATAAACCTTCCTCAACTCTCGAAATTTGTACTTGACTATCGAGTGATGCCATTGAAGATGTTACTTAATAAATTGTATTACTCTAGAGTCAACTGTATAACAAAATGAGATGTTTCCAATGCTTTTAATTAGGATATTTCATTTTTGAAGGAAATTATTAATCTTATTTCTCTAAAACTGACAGCTTTATAACTCTTATATAACCATTTAATTACCTTGTTCTCTTTTAAAAGTGCATGCCCATCTAGGCATCTTAGCAAGCATTGTTCAACAGTCTGCGTAAATTACATGTTATATATAATTCCACATACATTAAATTAAAAGAATTATTTCAGATGAAGTTTTCCTCAGTCATTTATTTCAATTTCAATTAAAGTTCATATGCGAAAATTTTTTTATTGGCCAAGAAAAGTTGAGACAACTAAATCTATTATTTTGTATTACCATAAAAAGTCACAAATGGTCTGCATTTATCTATTGTCATCAGCCTTTTTTGACCAGAAAAATGCCTATATGCATGCACAATTTGCATGTACGAGCCTCCAGTAGAAGTCCTAATATAAAGACGTCATAATCTGACTTTCTCATGCTTTTTAAAAAGTTTTATAGTCAAAATACAATGAACTGTCAGGTATTTTTTACCTATTGGTCAACCAATTCTTAATACAGATAACAGCTGTTTAGAAAACTGCTTCATTCTGTTTTCTTGAAAGCTTTTCATCAGTGATATCTTGGAAATTTAAATTGCAGCTACTCATGTGTGATAATTTTAAACTTCTAACTTGTTCTATCTACATTGTACTCTATGGCTATCTTCCAGATTAGAAGTTTGAAGTTACCTGAGTCATGCATGAATAGCTGCAATTTAAATGTCCAGCTCTTTCTGATTAAGAGCTTTAAAGAAAACAGATTGAAGCAGTTTTCTAAACAGCTGTTATCTGTATTTTGAAATTGATTGAGCAATAGGTAGAAAATACCTGACAGGTCACATAGTATTTCGACTATAACTGGAAAATGTAATTTATACTTTGATAAAATACCAATTATGTTCATAGATTTATTTATTTAATTTATTTCTTGTGCTGGTAATAAAAAAAATTAAATAGTGCCTTCTGATCATTGTTTAAACAAATATTCAACTGATCAGAAAACACATTCTGAAACCAAAGCCTATATGTCAGGTTTCATTAATCAACCAAAGCTAAGAAACAGAAAGGATCACACAATTTATTTTAATCCCTGATGCTATAAAACATTGATATTCAAGGACTTAAGGTTACTTGCACTAGCTAGAAACGATGTGGCTTGCTTTTACCCAGATAAGTAAACACCTGCTATTTTCATACTCATTTTTAGTTTTAATCATCCCATATAACTCATATCTTATTAGTTATGACATTTTAAATAAAATTAATATCCATACAGAGAATACTTACGGAAGTTTATAAAGGTTATAATAGTGCGAAAATAACTGCAAATAATACAGCAATAAAATGACGGCTTCCAATTTCAACAGTCAACAGATGGATACAGAACTCTTCCAAGGCCGTACTTTGTATAATCCCCACCCTTGGACTGCAGACAATATACAACTATAAACAGTAATTGGGTGGTTTGTATTGAGGACATGCAGTAACAATTAGACATATATCTTATCATTGCTAATCTTAACCAATCCTGAGACCTGGACAGAAAATTGTATCCCAATTCTGATCACTTCTATTTAATTAACATCATAAAAAACTTTATACCGTTATTTATTATACGCTTGAAAAATATATAAATAAGAAAATCATGAGGAAGACTTTTTCAGATTTTATGCTTCAAAACAAAACTTGATTCTAAAGACGATGTGAAACATGACTGTTATTTTAATTTTCTATATTTCTGGATTTCATTGCTTCAGCAGAACATTACATTTGTTCTTATTATCTGTTTCAAAACATGTTCGGAAACAAAACAAAGATTGACGGATAGCATTTTTCAGGATCGCTTCTCATTTTCTCAATTTATTCTGTTATATCCCCTTAGGGGTAGAGTATCTTTGGTCTGTCATAGATAGCCTTTCAATGCCTGACTGAGACTCATTTGTCATGCGTTTTCCTAGAACATGTTTGGTGACTTGACTAATTACAGTTGTCTCTCGTTAGAATTGTGCCTCTAAGAAGTCGACATGTGGATATGACATATGACAGATGGCATTGTCTGTAGAGAAAGTGACTTTGTAACAGAAATAAAGGAGGAGATTAATCTACAGTGATGGTTATTCTGTGTACATAACAGTTAATAAAAACTTTTAAGTTAGATTAATAGTATATCTGTTAAAGAACGTGCCAAAATACATGCTGTTGATCTTACAAGAGTAAAAACTTAAAGCTGTCATTTTGTTGTAGTAAAAGACTACGAACAACAGAATTAAGATAGGTGTCTTGTTTTGTGTGTGTTAAATTAAGCATTTTACAGATCACAGACATATACAGACTTAAACTTAGCTAATTTGAAATTCTTGCAGCACATATAATTGAAATTCTTTTTCAAAGAATTGACTTATTAAATTTTCTTGCATTTAATAAAAACGTAGAATTAAGAGGACTTTATGATTGCATGAGCCCAAAATTTTTTCTGTACATTAAAACCAATACTCATATAGCCTCTGTTGTATGTTCTCTCTGACTACCTCTAGAATTAAGCTGTTGGTATATGTCATGTATCAGTTATATAATATTTCTTATTGTCTGAATCTATAAGGTTTGCAAGAATAAAACATAAACCAAATTTCCCATTATATTTATTTGTTTTTATTGTGAGAGCTCCTGTCATGAAACAATAAGCTTTGTTATTCCTCAACAAGGAAGTAATATATGCCAATAAATATTCATTGGTATTATTTTACATTAAGTGACATGACCAATATTGTTTGCTAACATTAGTTCTCCAACCCAATAAAGTCGTAAACAGGTAATAAATTGTACATCAATCAGTGGGAGAGGTACATTAGCAGCTTAAGTGAATAACAGTAGGTTTCATTGAAGACTGCATCTTTTCTGTTTAACGACATGCACAAGATAATTTTATTGTGTTTGTTGTATTGTCTTTATTGTGCACAAATTGAGTTTTCTGAGGTTTTTATGCAGACAACACTATGATGTTTGTAACTATCATCATGTGACATTGTTTCGGAAGTTCTATGGCCGCCAACATGACTAAGTTGACTATATGGATAATCCATCTCCGGAATGCTATCAGATATTTTTTCTGTGACATTAGCTTTCCTATTCCTGAATAGGACTTTTAATGGACATAAGAATGAGTAACTTTATGGGCCTCTTATTAGATTCAGGCACAGCTTACTGACCCAGAGCACCTGAATCCACCAAGGTTACTCACTGTTGGTTTTTGTTCTGTTTAGTTTCGTCTTTGTATCATGTGTCTTTGTCTCAATCTAGATTTGTCACCTTTCTATGGTTTTCGATTCTTATTCTTTTCTTCTTTGTGAGTCTGATTGAATATTTTGTTAAAATTTTGACTGGTTACAAACATTTGGTGCCCTCTGCCAGTATTTTTTGTCCTGACACCATTTAGATTATTTTGATGCTGCATTAGATTGTATTCAACAGTGTAAGAATTGCAGTACCAGTTTTACTGTTTGTGATGTCCTCTGGAAACATATTTTTGTCCTGACACCATTTAGATTTTTTGTTGCTGTATCAGATTGTATTCAACAATGTAAGAATTGCAGTACCAGTGTAACTGTTTTTGATGTCCTCTGGAAACATTTTTTTGTCCTGACACCATTAGTTTAGGTTTTTTTGATGCTGCATTAGATTGTATTCAACAAAGAATTGCAGTACCAGTGTAACTGTTTTGTGGTGTCCTCTGCCAGCATTTTTTGTCCTTTTACCATTAGTTTAGATATTTTGATGATGCATCAGATTGTATTCAGCACAAGAAACTGCAGTACCAGTGTAACTGTTTGTTGACAATTTTACAGGTAGTAAGAACGGGAGCAGGACAATTGCCCCACGACATTTGCTCCAGACAACTGGGTAGTAAAAAAAGAACAACATCGTGAAAATTGCATGAATAAATATATTTTATATTTGACTGTGATATTTTTTTAGAGCACATTATCTAGTGGAAGTGACTCTGTACCATCCACACCTACCAGTGGAACCTCTGACGATCCACTTCTAGCATTTGAAGGTCATGCTTTGCAATATGCAGTTAAATCCATTCAGAACATGTAAGTAACAAACACGGGGCAAGGAGATGAAATTTTAAAACATTTTTGTACCAGACAACTTTGCCTGTCAGGTCTTGAAAAAGGATATTAGTAATTGACTTAGAGCATGCTAAGCCACAAAATAGAGGCTTTTTCACATTTTTGACTTCCTTCTAGTACAGAAAGATTTAAAATAAGTTGCTTATCCACAAAGGATACTTTATTGACAACATTCTGCATTCTCAGGAAAGGTGTCTATATTTAAAATATGCTGCTTATTTGTCCTGTCTGTCTGTCCGTCCGGGGGGAATGGGGGGCGACATTGTTTTTGTATGCAAAAACAAACTTTAATTATTTCAATTGTTATAAATCTTTTTCAGGTCCTCTAGTCAAAGTACAGTTCCAAAAGTTGAACCAAATCTCACAGAAAAGAAAGAAGAGGAAAAGAAGGAGAAAGCTGTGAGATTTTCCGTGAGATCTCTCGGGTGGGTGAGAATAGCAGAGGAAGACCTTACCCCAGAGAGAAGTAGTCGGGCTGTAAACAAATGTATTGTAGATCTGACGCTTGGAAGAAATGATATCAACGATGTTGTTGGTAGATGGGGAGATGTAAGTTTTTAGGAGTTTCCAAGTTGTTTTGAAAATAACAAATTAAATGTGTTTGTGGTTCCATTTGTTTACTTGAGCTATATAAGTAAATTTGGTGGACTGTAATAAATGGTAAGAAAATGACTGAAAGCTGCATACTAGTATAAGTATATGTATTGATTATAAAGACTAGAAATGATGTATTTTAGACAATGTTTCCATAGAAATAGTTAAAACATCCACTGTTTCATTGTGCACAAAAGTAAATTTCTTAAGGAACTCTTTACATGGTTTTACACAAATATAATTTTTCATTGTTTTGTCCTTTTATAAAATTTTTGAAAAATGGGTGTTTTAAAGAAACTTAAATTCAAAATGCAATTTATATATTTGATTCCGATTAGGAACCTATGGACAACAGGCATTTACAGAAAAAAACAAAAGACATGAATACAAGAGAAGAGCATCTTGATTGGGAGATAGAAACTAATAACAATATATAATTAATTAATTAATTCAAATTACTTACTGCCATGCAGTTTAACTATTTTCTGTTCCTCAACCATCTTATACAAGATTTCATATCGAAGGTCAAGTTTTTTCTGGGTACTCCTGCTTCCTCCCCCAAAAAAGTAGCGCCATGATAAATCTGAAAAATTGTTGAAAGTGGCGTTTAGCAACATTCAGACGAAACCAAACCTATGTAAGATTTTACTTGAACAAATGTTATTAATCATGTAAATTATAATCTTTGACATTTCTGGCTGTTTTTTTTTCAGGGTAAAGATCTATATTTAGATTTAGATAGAGACAGTCTTCGATTGGTGGACACTCAAGACTTTATCGTAATTAATGTGCAGCCGATACAGTCCATAAGAGTCTGGGGAGTTGGTAGAGACAATGGAAGGTAGGATTTTATGTTATATGGAGACATGACTAGCAAATGTTTCAATTTTTAATTTTTTTCTAATTTGAATAAAATAATGCACAATTATATATGTTAAAAAACAAAAAAAAATAAACTAAATTTTAATAACTCTCTTCAACAAGAACACTTATGCCAACTTTATCACAAAATAGTTTTAATGTATATAAATTTTTTTCTTCTCGTTGAACACTATAATTCCCATGTTGTTGCAAGCTTTCAACAATTTGTAAGTCTGTTATAAATTTATGTTAAATATCTCGCAATTCGGAATTCATTATATATGTATTATTATTTATCTTTATACCTACGTTAACCAGGGAGAGGTAACGTTATATTGTTGTATGAATTTAATGTTGTCAATTTCTTTCAACAAATATCTCTGCTTTAATTGTTTTGTTTGTCACATGTACTTATTATGTATATATATTTGACACTGTGGCATTTTGGATAAGACAGTCCTTGTTTATTGGTTAATTATCTCCGGTTAAATATTGATTGAATTTTTTAATTGATAAAAACAAAAAGGCTTATATGACTAATATTGGCAATTTCTCTGTCCAAGGACTGGGGGTTTTTCTTTGGGTACTAAGGCTTCCAACCCCAATAAAAATTTGATGCCTCAATATAGCTGAAAAATTGCTGAAAGTGGCATGAAACACCATTCAAACAAAAAAAAAAAAAAAAAAAAAAAAACACAATTTACACTTCTGTCAGTTAAATGGATTACTCAGTATACTCTGAATTTCAAGTACTAAAGAATAAATAAACAGACATTGTTACTTTATCTACAAAATGTAATTATACAATTTAAGATGTGCAGATAAATTGAACATTTGTACAAATGTACCTTGAAATATTTAAGAAGAACTTTTGAAATCAGATTAAAGAAATATTTTGAAACCTAACAAATTGGATATTTTAGGGATTTCGCCTACGTTGCCAGAGACAAAGCAACAAGAAAACACATGTGTCATGTCTTCCGCTGTGACAATCCAGCTCGACAAATTGCCAATACATTACGAGATATTTGTAAACAGCTGATGATGGAAAGGAGACTTCAGCAAGCTAATGTAGACCAACGATTGTCTCGACCCACGGATTTACCCAATCTTGAGAAAGCAGGGCAGAGTAACCAGAAAGCTGTCATACAAAGCCTCCTGAGAAGTAGGTCATGTCACACTATAATAAAATCTCAATTTTTGACCAACCTTTCTTCAGTTGCATGTGTCTCACTAAAATATTCCATAAATCCAAGAAATCTTAATAGGTTGCTTAGCATCCAGGCAGCCCTCTCAAATCGATTTATCACTTAAATAGAACAACCAATAACTACAACTTACAGGAAGAGGGATACTGCTGGTGTGATATAGTCACATAAAAAATTTTGTGATGGGATTAAACAGATACATAAAAAATTTTGTGATGGGATTAAATCTGTTTATGTGATCTCGACCCTCCCCCTGTATTGTGATATACTCGTATTAGTTCTTCTGAATTTAAGGATTTAAATTAATTGAATTATGAAATTTAAAGGTCTTGATCTGCTCTCAAATTCAATAGTAGTTTAACCTAAAATATAAATTGATTACAAATTAAGCAAATGTTCATGATAAGGGAGGCAACTCAGTCAAACTGTATTAATCAATAGCATCCATAAATTCTTACAACACATACAAATACAAGAGACAAAATCATTAATTAATCTGTATAATTTAAATTTGTATGTAAGCAAACAAATCTATGTTCAGCACTTAGTCTTGAAATCTCTGGAATTTGTAGAAAAATGTAGTCTTGAAATCTCTGGAATTTGTAGAAAAATGTGTGGAACCTATACTGGAAAAAAGTCTATAGGAAGTGTAGGGTTCCATAATGCAAATACCACAGAAAAATATTCCCCATTATATACATAGCCTATGAATGATTACTTGTTTACTTCCAAGACATTTCCTGAAATTTAATACATTGTATTTTGCTTTGAAATTTTCTCTGTGTACAGAATGAGACACTTTTTAATTAATTATGTTCAGACAAAAAAGGTGCATTTCCATTCAGATTTTTCTCATCACCTGTAAACTCCATTTTCTGTGCATTTCATTTCAGGTGCTTCATTTCCGACCCCTATGGAAGAACCTAAAAAGGTGATTCGTTGTCATTACATAGCATGTGAACCAGTCCTGAAACCAGTTGGTAAGTAGTATACATCATTGTCATTACATAGCATGTGAACCAGTCCTGAAACCAGTTGGTAAGTAGTATACATCATCGTCATTACATTGCATGTGAACCAGTCCTGAAACCAGTTGGTAAGTAGTATACATCATTGTCATTACATTGCATGTGAACCAGTCCTGAAACCAGTTGGTAATTAATACATCATTGTCATTACATTGCATGTGAACCAGTCCAGAAACCAGTTGGTAAGTAATATAAATCATTGTCATTACATTGCATGTGAACCAGTCCTGAAACCAGTTGGTAAGAAATATAAATCATTGTCATTACATAGCATGTGAACCAGTCCAGAAACCAGTTGGTAAGTAGTATACATCGTTGTCATTACATTGCATGTGAACCAGTCCTGAAACCAGTTGGTAATTAATACATCATTGTCATTACATTGCATGTGAACAAATCCTGAAACCAGTTGGTAATTAATACATCGTTGTCATTACATTGCATGTGAACCAGTCCAGAAACCAGTTGGTAAGTAATATACATCATTGTCATTACATAGCATGTGAACCAGTCCTGACACCTTAGAAAAATGTGAGTTATTGACATGTTATGTAAGTCTGTTTCTGGGTAATTTTATGCAATAAACACTAGAGAGGGGTATCGCCGGGCAAAGCGTATCGCGATATATTGGAAACTTCTTAAACATGCATTTGAAGTAAACCAGGTTCCTCAAAAGAGAGTCGGCATTCCTTCTTTTTACTAGTATTTGTAACAGGCAACAATAATGGATGATGTCTACGAGACTACGAAAATGTGTTGTCAAGTTTGTTGTTCCGCCTGAACATTTGATGGTCATTTTGCACGTGATACAACCAGCGACATTTTTCAGTATAGTCTGGAGTGGCTTTTGACTTAATAAGTCCGAAATGCTTCCACACTGGAGCTTTTCCTTTTAAATTTTTTACAATTTCTTCCCGAGGTGTCAAGACTGTCCTCCATTATGCATTGCTATTGTAATTAGTGGTATTACCGTACTATTCCGAGTACATAGCAGTGCAATTTTGCATGCATTAAAGTTATATTAATTGGCATTTAAACATAATAAAAAGCAAGAATACACAGGTAATTTTACGTAAATAAAGTAAAATTCTACTTTTTGTAGGATGTACGCAGTCTTACGAATTTCACCGAGCATACCGGTATTCCGGTATTCAGATCCCGTACCGATACGGCGTATCGCCAATGACCCGAATCGCAATATACCGGTATATGGGTAATACCGCCCACCACTAATAAACACTCATTTTTTAATTTCATAATATCTTGCATTTGATTCACAGAAATTTGTAACATGTACATTAAGAGAAACATGCAATTAACAGAAATGGATGGAATTCAGTGAAATCCACTGTATAATATTACTTTCAAAGAATTAAATCATGTGTAGTGCCACTTCATCATTCTTTTTTAGCTCACCTTACCCAAAGGGTCATGTGAGCTATTGTTATCACTTTGCGTCCGTCGGCGTCGTCGTCGTCGTCGTCGGCGTCGTCGTCGTCGGCGTCTGTAAACTTTTTACATTTTAATCTTCTTCTCTGAAACCACTTGGCCAATTGAAACCAAACTTGGCCATAATGTTCATTGGATGGACCTTTACAAAGTTTGTGTTTTTTATTTTGATTGGTAAACCAATATGGCCGCCACCTCAAGACTTAGTTTAACATAGGACCCTATGGGAAAAAAGTTAAAAAGGGCTTCTTCTCTGAAACCGTTTAACCAATCAAAACAAAACTTACTAGCAATATTGTTTAGATGGTCCTCTATAAAGTTTGTGTTTTAGATGGGAATTGGAAATTCAAAATGGCCGCCACTGCAGGACTTAGTTTAACATAGAACCCTATGGGAAAAAGTTTTAAAAGGCTTCTTCTCTGAAACCGGTTAATCAATGGAAACAAAAACTTACTAGCAATATTGTTTGGATGGTCCTCTATAAAGTTAGTGTTTTTTTATGGCAATTGGAAATTCAAAATGGCTGCCACCGCAGGACTTAATTTAACATAGGACCCTATGGGAAAAAGTTTGAAAGGCTTCTTTTCTGAAACCGGCCAACCAATGGAAACAAAACTTACTAGCAATATTGTTTGGATGGTCCTCTATAAAGTTAATGTTTTTTATCCCAATCTGATATTCAAAATGGCCGCCACCGCAGGACTTAGTTTAACATTGGACCCTATGGGAAAAATGTTAAAAAGGGCTTCTTCTCTGAAACCGGTTAACCAATCAAAACAAAACTTACTAGCAATATTGTTTGGATGGTCCTCTATAAAGTTTGTGTTTTTTATGGCAATTGGAAATTCAAAATGGCTGCCACCGCAGGACTTAATTTAACATAGGACCCTATGGGAAAAAGTTTGAAAGGCTTCTTTTCTGAAACCGGCCAACCAATGGAAACAAAACTTACTAGCAATATTGTTTGGATGGTCCTCTATAAAGTTAATGTTTTTTATCCCAATCTGATATTCAAAATGGCCACCACCGCAGGACTTAGTTTAACATTGGACCCTATGGGAAAAAGGTTAAAAAGGGCTTCTTCTCTGAAACCGGTTAACCAATCAAAACAAAACTTACTAGCAATATTGTTTGGGGTGTCCTTTATAAAGTTTATGATTTTTATGCCAACTGGAAATTCAAAATGGCCACTACCGCAGGACTTAGTTTAACATAGGACCCTATGGGCAAATAAAAAAAATCTCTATACAACTGGTTAACCAATGAAACAAAGCTTTCTAGTAATATTGTTTGGATGGTCCTATTTAAAGTTTATTGAAAATTACAGGACTTACTTTAACATCAGGGAAATGCCATCTTCATTGCCTATAAAATCAGGTGAGCGATACAGGCTCTTAAGAGCCTCTGGTCTTATCTTATTCTTACAGGTACTGATATCCTTAATGGCGCCATTATGGCAGCCTATAATAAGGTACCGCCAGAAAAATGGAAGTTTGTTAGTATAGCAATAGCGCCATCTACAATAACCATTACTGAACATGTATGTATTGTGTATAGAGCACTGACCAGTTTAACAATCTGCTGGGATTTTTTGCATAATGATTTACAAGATTAAATATAGTCAGTTGGAAATGTTGGCAGAATATTGTCTATAATGTTGATGGTGATTCTTAATAATAAATAATATTAATGTCACTTAAGTATATAATGTAGGGACCTGAGGGCCACTAACAATCTGTATTATTATACCTTACATATTCATACTGTAATAAGACAATTAGGTTGTTTTTCCAAACTCCTATGAAAGCAGTTTCGGTGTGGGACTATGCAATTGTCAACAATCTATTGTCTCATGTCTTACTGGAAATCTGTCCCGAAACAATTGGGATTTTTCAAACAGGAAATTTTGTTACCTCCTAGCCATTTTAAGGAAAAGAAGCAAGAGAAAACAGATTTGATTGGTTTACAGATACAAATTATCAGTCTTATTTAAATATGTATTTGTAGTTTGGGTATAATAAAACATTTGTTGTCACCATACAAGGTGAACATTCAAATTGTTCACCCTTGATAGGTTGTCCTCCCTCTGTCAGAGGTTGTCCTCCCTCTGTCAGAGCCCTAGAGAAGACAACCCACCTATGGTAAACAAATTGAATGTTCACCTTGTATGGAAGCAACATTTGGATATTGTCTTATATTAAGCTTACTGGCATGTTTTCGATAGGTTTATAATAGCGCCCTCGTGAAGACAACCCACTTCTGGTAAAAATTTGAATGTTCACCTTGTATGGAGGCAACATTGGCATATTTTCTTAACCGCAGGTCAGGGGTTCTCTCCGGGTACTCCGGCTTCCTCCCCCAGTAAAAACTGGACGCCATGAAATAGCTGAAAAATTGCTGAAAGTGGCATTAAAACACCATTCAAACATTCAAACAAAACATATTTTCTTATGTTTGTGACAGTTAAATATTGGTTTATAATAGAGATGTCAGTTGTTGATTGACTGATATGATGATGATAGAAAAGTTATAAATTAAAAAGATTCTTTTAAAACAAATATAATATCCATTAGTAATACACTGTACTAAGGGATATAAGCACAAATGTTTGTAATATTTTTAATTTAATAAAATTTATTTTGTCAAAAAGTATTTGGTTTGTATTTTTAGGATTGCATGCTAAAAGGGAGATAATCATATAAGTTTGTCTTTTTTCAGAAAACTGAAATTAAATTAGATGAGTGTCGAGTTAGATTTCTGTCATTTATGGGCATAGCAATGGAAAATGTCAGGTATGTTTACCAGGCATGACAATAATGAAATTTGGTTGAATTAACAATGCTATATGACTTGGACCACGCAGTTCTAAATTTAACTTTAATGTCGACTGTAGTTTATCTCCCCTATTCCCTCAATAATGTTAAATGCAGGAATGACTTTCAAACTAATAAATTATGTTATAGTATTTTTAAACCATGCATATATCTAGAGTATTGTATTAAAAAAATATATATGATCTCAAAAGAAAGATAAGTAAAGGAACAATGGGTTATACAGTCAGCAGGACTGATATGATTCTCACTTACTCGTGACTACATTTGTTCTTATATACATTTCTTCAATGATTGTCAAAGCTCTTCTCACTCTTCATGCACTTCACAAATGTACATAAAGATATATTTTTTTCAGGTTATGTGGGTTTATTATACATGGCCCAGAGGACCAGTTTAATTGTCATGTGTTCCATTGTGAACCATCAGCAGGAGCATTATGTAAAACCATTGAGGCAGCCTGTAAGGTCAGTGTTTATTATACAATTACTGCCTTTAAATTAGGTCGATAATTTTCATGTCGACCATATTTAAAGGCTATAATTGTTATTTATTATCTGATTTTTTTTCATGTACATCTTTATATACTAATGTTGTAAAATAAATAAATTCAATGTTTCTTTTGATTTAATAGGATACTGTTTTTGTGTTGATTTTTTGTGGTCTCATGTACCAAAATTTCACATTTCATTTCAATATCAGCTAAAAATATGAAAACTCAATTCAAATGATATATTTAATTCAATAAACAAATACAATAAATACTTTAAAAAAAACTTGTAAGGGGAATTCTAAATTATTGAAAGAAATTCAAAAATAGATGTGCAATATTATTTTTTCTAAATTTAACTTTGCAAAATAACTTTTCTATTAGCAGTTTTCAAAGAACCTCTCAAAATACAGCATGTCATGTGACAAGGTTTACACAAATCAAATTTATGAAACAATTATCAAATAATAATATTGTGTAATATTACATCATAATTTATGGCAGAGCAGTATTCTTTAAAACTGCATTAGTATCTATAACTAAGTTATAGTTATAGTGTATTCAGTTTTTTGTTCCAATTTATTTGCATACTTCAGAATGTAACATGAAAATACTAGACAAAAGGTAAAATGGATAAAAATATGCCATTAGCATGATGTAACCTAATTAATCTTCAACGTGCATCTCTTTCTTGATTTTCATGATTTTGTTTGATCAGAAATAAGTCAGTAAATCATGGATGACATTGTTGTTGTGTCCTGGCTCCTGATCCCCATGTGATATTTTAATGCATTGTGCTTTATAAGCTATAAATATCCGGCATTTCCATAAATGTATGGGAATGGGACTAGGGCTTCAGATATTTTTATTCTATCCACTATAATTTACTATTTCTAATAATTGCCAGTATTTGACAAATTTTGAAAATATCTGTCACCATGATATATATCAATATTAATGCATTTTGACCCCCTCCCCCCTCCCCTAAACACATATTTTTATTCAGGATTAATTGAATGACTATTGTTCTCGAACAGACTCAATTATTTGAACATATCTGTTTCAGCTGAGATATCAGAAGTTATTAGATGCCAATCCTACCACACCCACCAACAACAAAATGGAGGGTGGTAACAAGGTAATAATGTTTTTTATATGTGGATGTGTTGTAAGTAGATATGTGTTTTATGTTCCTTGTTTTTTGTGGTAGTTGGTTACACCACCTGCACAGTTCACTGTAGTGAGGTATGGCAACAGCAAAAGGCTGCCCTTGAATTACAACCTATTCATATTATTTGTCCAGACTTTGACCCATTTCTTTATTGTGGCCATTATATTACTGCAGCATTACTGAACAGGACACTGTAACCCAGTCATTATCATAATCACTTTAGTGTTTTACTTTACAATCCTTTACCACTGTTATAAAAGCTACCATGTTTTACTGGACTATTAGTCTCCATGTGCTATAGGTTTAACAGTCAATTTATCTTTAGACTAATAATAAGATTCTATCTACAAGAAACAAGGTTCAGTCCTACTCATCCATTATCCCATAGACTTGTTTAAAATAATCAATGAGTAACAGTTCTTAAAATGCAATTTGGAGAACTGTGGGATATTAATGGGAAAATTTGTATAAACACCATATTAAATGCTAGCTACAATAATGTAGCTCCTTTTTTTATGGAAGGAGCTACAAAAAGGTCCAATTAGTTGTAATGGAGCAGCCAGGAGTGATTCACACCAAAGGGTTTTATGGATGTAATCAGCCTTTAAACTGTTTCCCTGGTTTGCTACATAATTTTTTTTTTGTCTTTTAAGTTTAACTGATATTTCTAAAACACCTTATTTGTAAATTTTACTCTTTATTCATAATCATGGCATTGTTAACAAAATTATAATCCTGGAAGTGCATAATTTCTGAATCGATTTGGTACAAAAAATTTCATTCGGGATCATTTAGCTTTACTCATTGCATTAGCTGGAGGGACTCGGTGGCCGAGTGGTTAAGGTAGTTCATCTACTATTGATCGCGTGGTCTGTCAACTCTGAGATTGCGGGTTAGAGTCTCACTGCAGGTAGGTCGTTCTCGACTCCAATCTTAATTGACAAGGATTGCCAGTTTTCATGCCGCAGGTCAGGGGTTTTCTCAGGGTACCCTTAATAAGAACTGGATGCCATGAAATAGCTGAAAAATTGCTGAAAGTGGCGTTAAACTTCAAACAAACAAAACAAAGCATTAGCTGGATAAAATTTGTACAGATACTACTCCACAATTTTATTTTTGCCAACAATGTCATTATAACGAAAAAGTGTTAAAATGATTTAATTAGATATTGTAGAAATGTCAGCTGAGTGGCAGAGAAAGGAAAAAATATTTATTTAACAAAGACAGAAGTTTAATAGCAAAAAATATGTATAAATCCTAAGAGTGTTTTTGCTCCATTACGAGTAATGGGACCTCTTTGTAGCTCCATCCATTAAAAAAAGGAGCTACATTATTGCAAGTAATTAAATGCCTGTTTTGATTAACTTTATCAAGGTTGATGTTAGTTACTGCTTTATACTTGGAGCTACACATATTGTGTACTGTAGTCCCTTTCTTATGAGACCAGCCAATCAGAACTGAAAATCTGGCCTATGAATATAGCTTATTAACTATACAAATTTGATTTGATTGGGCCTTTGGCGAGGGTGGCCCCTGGTAAAAGGGGGCCATATAAGAGAGGTTTTACTGTAGTCAAACACGTGTTATTAAACTTTTCTTTAAAAATTTATTGTCTGAGTGTTGTGAGTTTTTTAAATTTTTATTACAGTTGATGTTGTTAAACAATTATGTTTTGACATTCTGTTTTGATGTGATTTTGTTTTTGTGTTGTGTTTTTAGATTTTAAACTTGGGGGCCACCATTTCAGCAGGTCTGAAATCCAGCGCAGAGACTGTTCAGACAAATATTATCCCCGGATTAAAGGCAGGGGCTCATACCATGCAATCTGGACTTAAAGCAGGGGCCCAAACCATGCAGACCAGTGTAAAAAATGGAATACAGGGTGTCCAAAATGTCTTCTCCAAGATCAAAACCAAAGTAACAAAATCAGAAAGCTAGCGCCAGGAGAATTCTTAGGACTACAGCATTAAGTATGTTTTGATAAACATATTTTGAACTGTATGTTTTTTCAGTAACAATGCCACCATTGTTTATTGAGTAACTGCAGTTGAGGTAAAGGGTTTCTTGTGGACAAATTATGTCCATTTTCTTCTCGTGTTTTGATGTTTAGTAGGTTTAAACTCAGTTGAGTGTTTCTTGGTTATAAAAGTAGTACTGTGATAGATCTCTTTATGACCACCAGCACGTCAGAGTGGTGGCCGTAAAATTACTGAGGTCAGAACCAGAATTCTCAGGTTAAAGTGGTAAGAATACCGCGGTCAGATTGTGACCACAATACTGAGGTTAAAGTTGCCAGAATACAGCGGTCAGAGGGGTGGCCAGAATACTGAGGTTAAAGTGGTCAGAAAAGAATATCACAGTCAGGGAGGTGGCCAGAACACTGAGGTTAAATTGGTCAGAATACTGCAGTCATAGGGGTGGCCAAAATACTAAGGTTACAGTGGCCAAAATACTCTGGTCAAAGCATGTGGACCTACTCTGTGACACCTGCACATTGAATTGGGCCTGACTGTGGAGGAATTAACTCTTGTTAAGGGGACAAGTTTTGATGTTTAGCTAAATGTGTTATGTTGTTAGTCTGTAATAATGTGTTGAAGTTACTTGTCACATCCTATTTATTGTTGTGGCAAAGTACATCTGAATAAATAATACAGACATTTTGTCCATATTTAAGGACCATTATTTTATTTAAATTGAGGTTTTATTTGCAGGAAATACCCAGTATTTTCAAAATTTTAATTTTAATTTTGGGAATTCTTTTTTGTATTGTGAAAATGAAACATGAAAGTAAATAAGATAATGTTTGGTTTGAAAAAAGTAATTAATGTATCCTACTTCATACCTTTCACCGGGTTTTACGTTGTTCTGTTCATTTAAAATTGATTGGTATATTGTAATTGCAATGTTTGCATCTAAAATATTTGAGATTTTCAAGTGTCCAACTATTGAACTTGCTTTCACTGTGTATTAAGTTTGTTGGAAAATGTTACAAAATAATTTTTCAATCCCATCAAGTGATGACTGCGACTAACTACACATTTGGTCATTAGTTTTGTAATATATTTCCCTTTTCTTTAATTTCTTGATGTTCACGTTAATCAATAAATCAATTAATTAATCAATCAATCAATCTTGATGTTAAAGTTGAAATATTTTATTAGAATTCAGTGTATATTCTGGCTTCCACCCAATATGAAAAACATGACACTATAATATAAATTGCAAACAGCTGAGCAGTCATCAGACTTTACAGTATTTGTATTTCTTCTTTCAGAGTTTTGGTGCTTGTTTTAGACATGGAGTTCAGAGTATGATAGAAACTTTAAAGTCTCCAATAAAATAAAGACCATTTAACTAGTGACATTCCAAACACACAGAAGACACTGATTACAGAAGCAGACGTCAAGTGTTTGACAACTCCCAAAGATCTAACACTTTCTAGTGCTGATTTCAATATTAATCACACCATATAGTGTCAAATTTCATAAAATATGTCCAAGTTACTATGTTAATTAGAAGTTTAAAATAGAACATCTTATCATGCAAATTATTTACAATTCTCCAAAAATATTATTTTTTCGTTTTTTTCTCTTCTAGATTTTTATTGGTTTGATGGTTTGATACAATATTATTAAGACTAAAATACAGAGATATATGTACTTTATGGGAGGGATGTGCCATTTATATAAAGCACAGGGATAGGATTTTCAGTTTGCAGCCATAGATGGGTAGCGAGTAAAAGATTTCAGGTAGTTAGTCTGTACATGGTCTTATATAATACTGGTCTTAAATTTTTAGGCTGCTGCAACCGTACATCTATTTATCATTTATTACTGATAAGACCATGCAGTACCCAGTTTTAAGTTACTGTGGTAATTTTTTTTGTAGAAAGACTTGAAAATAATTTGGATGATGTTTAGAAATCCATTCATAATGCAGATAATGTCGTAGAGTAGCTTTAGTAGGGCATTGTTTTATATAATAACAAGTTGTGTGTTCAATGTTTGTCAACATGTGATATATTATTTTGTGCAATATTTAAAATTTTATAAATTTCCATTTGTTACAGTTGCTAAGATCCGTACCACTGCCAGTGTGATAAAGTTAGGAATAATGAGTGTTTTTTTTTAAGGTTGTAAGGCTATGCTGTTGTATTGGTGTTAAGCATGTTACATCAACTTTAGTTCTAATACAATTTATAGGACTGTGTGATAGGTTACAATGTACTCTTGGTCATGTTGGTTTTATTCTTCCACTGTACATAGGTTAAATAGTTTTATTGATTTATTATTTTACCAGTTAAGACATTTTTACCTTAGAATCATGCATTTCTTGTAAGTTTATGCATTAGTAAATTCTCTGTTAATGACTAAGAATTTTATATCCCCCTTATTTTTATTTAAGACTTGTTGATTTAAGTGTCATATTGTTATTTCTTGGACAGGTCCCACTTTCACCTCAGGATGAACAGGTCGCACAACACAGGGTTAATTATTCACTTGTAAGTTAATTTAAAATCATGCCACATTTTCAACCATTTACTTGGCTACAGTTTATTTTGTCTTTCAATAATTTACATTCCGTCTGTGAAACTCTATAATGGTTACCATAACAAAAGTCGTTTTACAACATGATGATGTTGAAATTCACAATTTAATTAACTTTATTTCTGAAATTTTAATTAACGTTATTTTCTGCAATTGACTAAATTCCAAGTACAAGACACGCACTCATTTTTTATAGGCAAATGTAATGTTTATATATAATTAAACCTGTATATAAGTCTCATCTGAATTCACTTAAGATTGCAAAAATACCAAAAAGTTTAAAATTGCAAAATAAGTCAAACGTTTAAATAAGACTTTCATGCAAATCCTAAATAAAAAGTAACAACTTAAAAAAAACAATTGATTAATTAATGTTTTAATAAGTAAACAAAATCATGTCATAAATTTTATATTTAAAAGTATACATTCCTTTCATTGAAATTCATAGACATATTTAAACATTAAAGTACTATTGAGGAAATTTTGTACAAGAATTGCAATATCAGCATAATATCAAGACCAGCCCTTAGGCTGAGAGCTTTACTTTCTTCAATATCAGCATAATATTTTGACTAATTCTTAGGAGGAGGCATTAGATACTGCAATATAAGCAAATATTGTCCTCAATATTATTTGTAATGTACATGCATGTCATTTTAAAGGTCTAATGATATTATACATAACAAATACTATAACTTGCTAAATTGTGTTTAACTTTATAGAAAGTTGACATGTGAAATCAGCAAAACCAATAATATTAGAGAAGGCAAAGGTCACGTGTTTTAAATTAGACCGAATTCTTCTGTCTCCATGGTGCAGATATTTTACAATTTTCATTTTCATTTACTATTTGGATTTTTTTTTGTTTTGCAATTTGTTTGCAAATCTCCATTCTTTAATGGCTCCAGATTCTGTCTATGAGGCAAAAAAAGGGGAAAAGACAATGAAAATTGTGAAATATTTGCACCATAGAGACAGAAAAATGGGGTGTAATAAATCGCACGTTGTAGGAGTGCATTGGCATCAAATAATATTTTTGTCTCGTGGCATTCTTGTATTGTCGTCTGAGAATTATAATATTCTAATATCTAACAGTTATGTATTGCAGACTAACCAGCTTCTGTGATTGTATATTTAATTCAGGTTTTGATATATGTGTTATGTTATAATAACTTTATTGTCTAGCTTATCATGTTTAGTATTTATTATGATAATGTTTATATACTATAGTCTATGTAACACATTATGTTAAAACTGTTTGAAATTTTAACCAATCAGTGAGTGCTCTATGGTCAGTATCTTCCAGTTTTTCAGTTTGTGTTCATTTGATATGGCAGGTGCTCGTAGTTAACCAATTTTTAAGCTTTAACTGTTTAACATTTTGCATTCTAATTTTGTTATGTGTAAGAACAAAGAGTAAGCTTTTTTCAGAATATTTTTATTTTTGTTTTGACTAGAATAAAGGTTCATAAAGTAAACTTTTGTCATTTGTTGTAAACTGTTAAAATATTGTGATAGTTTTGGGTTACAAACTTAACCTCGTCGTTAAACAAAACAGTTTAATTGTTGCAGAATCTTGATGACAACTTATTATTTAATATCAAGTAAACCAGGCACTTTTGTTGAGTGAAAATACCTCTTTTAGCCAATCAAAACATGAGAATTTTCATGTTTGAAACATTAGAATATTTAGGTTATGTTAGCTATGTCAGTTAAGAAAAAGCTGAAACAGTTGAGTTAAGATTTTTTAGCCAGTCAAAAAATAAGAATAATTATGTAGGTATTCTTTTAAGAAAAAGCTCAAACTGTCAACATGAGATTTGACACATGTTTTGTTGAATCAGGGCCAGGCACAATTTATAGAAAAATCCCAGTCAAAATTCAGGTATTTTAGTTAAAACAAATCAAATCTGACTTTGTTTTCAGAAATACAGGTATGTAATCTGAAATTGTTTATTTGTTGACATTTTAAGTCGTGTACATTTATGATATTTTTGCATGATTTTTGCACTTTTTGAGTTTAGTGTTTATGATTAAAATTAGAACTGTGATTGTTTTATTTTATTGGTTGTGATTTATTTATAACAGGTTGATAGTTTCTGATTTCTAATTAAAAATGCTGTATAAAACTGTGACGTTTCTTTTTTTTGCTGGTTGTTATAACAGTCTTTTTTAAAACTAAAATTGCACTGTACAATAAAAATAGTTATTATAAAACTGTGAGAAAATAAACAAAACAATATTTTGTTGGAAAAGTTAAAGAAAGGTAAACACTGATTACTTGAATTTTTTTAACAATCTACACAACCTGGAAACTTGTATTACCATTTGAGGGCTGTTTGATACATTGTATCTATTGTTTTCATAATTTGTATTGTCTGATGGTGTTAATTATACAGCAATTCCAAATATCGTTGTAAAATTTTCAAAACACAGTTAATTATAGGATAATTAATTGGGCGGAGTGAATATCCAAAATATGATCCAGAGTGCCGCATAACGCATCTGATTAAACAAGTGCGCGGAACTTGTTCGGCGCACGAGTTTAATCTAATGCTTTATGCGGCACGAGTGATCATATTTTGGATATTCACGATGCCCAATTGATTGTCCTATTTATTATTTAGATCAAAATTGTTTTCGTAAAATTTTAACGCCTAATTCTAAATTTTATGAACGGCGGATGAATATTTGTATAGTACAAAACCATTGTGACGTTTTGGCGGGAAAAAACCCGACAGTGAAAATAAACGATAATTTTCACATGTGATTTACCGTGATTTCTGTCACTCGGAAAATTCGATATTTCATCTCAATCTATATAATAAGTTGTGATTTAAAAGTACATTTTTGTCATTTTCATTGTCAAAAAACTAAGAAATGTTTATTATTTCTAGGTACGGTATATATTCTGTATATCTGTTAGTATTGTACAGTTAAGCATTAAAACCATGTGTATCTAACATGGATCACTGCCATTGTTGTTTCTATTACTTAATGAAACACAAAATTCTTGCAGAGGCTTTTAGCAATAAAACATATTTCTCTCAACTGTTGTAATGATTCTTTACCTTTAGTTGATTTTGCCCGTACAAGGATAAACAAAAATAAAATACATAAATGAAGGTTTTCTATGTATTTTCTGTTTGCTTATGGTGCATTAGAAAATTACATTTTCTTCTTCAATATAATATTAAGGGTAAAATGAGGTTAAAAAGCTGGCAAATATTTAATTGGACAGTTTAGTTAGGATCTTTTTTATGGACAGTCTGAATAAAAAAGCTTCTAAGAGTCTAAAATGCATTCATTATACATGCAAATATATCTTATATTTATAAAAATCCTTCTAATATAACCCCACTCTTCATACATTAAGGTGACTTTTTCAATGATTCCCAAGAAATGCAGACAAGTCAAACTTGTATTTAACTTGCATTCTGATATTATTAATGCAGATTTAGGGTAAAATATTTATAATAGAGTTACCTCCCTTGGAATGCTTAAGACTGTTGACTTGACTTGGGGAGTTTTTTACGTCCTACACCCACAACTTAATGTCCTTGGTTGGACGGAGGCAAACATTTCGGTTTATTTACTTGTAATGGTAGTTTTATACCATGGATGACTAAATTTTTGTTTTATTGAGAAATTACACGTTACTTACCAGTTTATTTAGTTTTTTTGAGGAAAGAAAACTTCATTGAAATAGTAGCTTCAAAATCTAGAAGAATTCAAAATATTCATCTTTAGCTACATTGTACCTTGATAAGGTGATTTGCAAAAGATAAGTAACCATATGCATGTACTGTTATATCTTTATCTAAAACAGGGATTTCTGCAATAAACATTGTGTACTAAATAGCTAAATTTAGATGAACATGCTAAGAAATGGCATGGCAAGAGATTGTTAATAAGCAGAAGGGCTTTGCAACAGAAACCATTTATTCAAAAGCTTACTCAAAAGGGGGGGGGGGGGGGGTAACTCATGTTGTTTGGGAGACAACTCTGAAAACTTTGAAATACAATGAAAGAATAGGGCAGTGAATTTCCAATGTTTTTTTATGCACTGTATAATACTCGCCATATATGTGATAGTGGTACACAGCTACTTATGATTTGGTGTTGTGTTATTTCATCATTGCTATTTATAGATCATACTTATTCCATATCAGTTATATCCTTTTTGCTATGGATGTATAATACAGTCATTTTACAAGGGAAATAAAATTATACAATCTGAGTTTGGTGGTTTTGTTTTGTTTGACCTGAAAATGGAAGAAAGCTTGAAAAATACATAAAGTCTCTTACATTATGACAAATATATATTTGTTGGAAATAAGATAAGCATATATATTACATGGCAACACATTTGTTTATAAAGTAAACTTTATAAAAAATCTGCTTTATTTCTTGCATTTTCAGTCATCATGTTAAGTTAGATGTGCTTGTATGTTAGTTCGAGATGTTTTGCTCGGCTTGGCTGTTAGGTTGTGTTGGTTTCCTTGCCTGCTAGGTAAATTTGCTTTGCCGATAGGTTGAGTTGGTTTTATTCCTCAGATATTTTGTTCCTGTTTAAAAAAACTTAGAGTTCAAAATAAATTCACCATGTAGAAGTTTAGAGGCCTAAAGACATATATGTGCACAGAAGCAAGAGAAAAGATACTTATGAAAAATCCAGACAAATCTGTCCTGCTGACACATTTAGGAGTCGTGTCGGCTATAACATCTTCATTATGTATACATTTATCTTTACATAAATCTGTGGGCCAAATGAAACAAACTATTACACAGTGAACAATGAGTGGATTTCATTGATTGATTGATGTTTAACGTCCAGCAAGCAATATTTCAGCTATATTCAGGACGTGAGAGTGGATTTCACAAAAGGTCCTAAGTGTTAAATCTATTGTAAGTGTTCGAAGATCAAAGGGAAATGCATTGTGACGAAAGCACTTACAATGTATTTTACACTTCATTATTGTGATTCATTGGTGTGTATAAGGGAATCGAACCTTTGATATCATTAAAGTGGTCCGACTCTGTGATGTCTACAAGGGATAAAACTTATCCTCCACTCCAGGTAGTCTGGCTCAATGATGTCTACTGGGGATAAAACTTGTATAATATCCTCCTTTCCTGGTGGTCTTACCCGTTTATTGTATAAGATATAACACTTATAATTAGAAAGGAGATGTCCCAATTTACACAATGTAGCAGAGGGGGAGGGAATAACTCCACCACTTCTGTGTCAAAAAGCAGTTGCAAAATATAATAAGCCTTGTTCATTCTAAACAGAGACATGAATGTCAGTTAAGATATCACACGCTAACGGGTAATTAAAAAAGCATAATTATCTATATATCTATAAAGAGCTATTTTTAACAGGAAACAGACAATAAAATTATGACTGTCAAATGATACCAAAGCAATACTAAGTCCCTAACTAGCAAATAAAATTTTCAAAGTCCATGGGCCATAATTTTTTCAAAAATCATTGAACTGGAAGGAGATTCAAACCTGATCTGTAACTCTTCACGGTTGACTTACATACTACTTGATCTTTAACTGGTCATGGTTGACTAGCATAGTAAATATCACCTCAATATCTGCAAGCATTTAAAAAAAAGTACGGAAAATGTGTGACGGACTGACGGAGTGCAAACCTATAGTTCCCTTCTGTGTACTAATAACATTGAAACCCCCGAATTGGGTGTTGCTTCTTGGGAAGGTATATGTAAATAAGGTACTATATGTGGTCCTTCTTACTATGGAATGTTTGTTGTAGTATGGAAATAAGCATGATTTTACTACAAATAGACCACAATTTTATACATGTATATGGTGAAATGACCAAGGACTTGTTTCATGATGCTGGTAACAAACAGTAGTTTCAAGACGAAAAAATAAATTAATACAGATCATTTCCAGGTATTTGGAAATGTCTGTAGCTTTAACAAGGTAAAAGAGATGTATATTATGTTTGAATTTTGTTTTGACAAATCCATGTTAAAATTTATTGCTACATTGCGAGTAATTCTGCTGGCAATACGACAAATCACACAACTATAATTGGATATTTATGGCAGTAAATTCAGCCCAACTTATCCTCCACTCGAGGTTCGAGTGTTACACAATATAGATACAATGGGATGTAGGGACAAATATAATAAAACACTATTGTTTTTTTCATATACTTTAATAATAACATTAATCTTCTATAACAATAAATAAATGGCTGCAATGATGCATGACACATTGTAAAAATGGACGGAAGTTGACAAAAAATATCAAACATGCACATGTATAATAACTAACAATAATATAACTTTACAAGCAATTGCTTTTCTTAGTTAAAGAAATAAAAATATAACCTCTGATGATGGGTCTTGTCAAAAGGGAGATAATCTACACCACAAACTGCTACATTTCAAATTTCAAATGTGAAATTCTTTTATTTGTGCAAAATGCAAAATTATGGTATATGAAAATCTAATTTTAAATAAAGCAACAATGTCACAATGAACAAATTAAATGGAAGGCAAAGTGTTGAAATACTGCTCTGTACTGTTAACATTTAGGAATACACAGTGTAATGTCTCATGCACTGAGTTTAAAAAAAGGACAATATCTTGTATTTTAATTCCTATTGAAATAATAAAAGCACCTCATTAAAATATTGTCATAAATCATTATTACGAAGGGTCAAATTCCACTAACATCTCAAAAAACAAACACGCCTAAACATGCGGTAACTTTCTCAATCTCGTTACAGAGGACGAAATTGTAAACAGATGTGTCAAAGATTTAAACACAACTACTTTAACACAGAAATAAAAGTGGTAATAAGAAAAGTTGTCGTACTTTGAAATTAGCTTTAAGAGACCGAAATAATAATAAATGTCTCTTCACTAAAACAAATTGACAAAGAAGGTACCAATAAATTCGTACTAAAATACTTTAAACAAAGTTTGATACATTTTTTAATTCAAAATTAAAACTAAGTATTGATGCATGAACATGTAGCTATAGATTTGTCGTGGTCACGAAAAAGTAAACATTAACGCATATAAGACAATTAAAATTTTAAAGATTAAAAAAAAATTAAATAATTTACATTTTTGATTGGAACCACACTATTTCTTAATAATGTTTTATTCCACATGTGCATTTTTTACAATGAATCAGATGATTCAGTATCCTTTTGTTCTTTGTTCTTCCTTTTACTGTCAAAATATAATAACAAGCTACATCAAATTCTTAGAGTTAACTCCCTTTTAAAACACTGAAACAGTTTCACATTAGTTATTCCCCTTGACACATTTTTTTTACAATTAATTACCTTTTAAAGCTAAAGTTTTTTCTGCATATGTTTCAATTTTTAATTACAATAATTGTCCTGAATACATTACACCTTTAATTTAAAGAACAATTACAGATGATCCAGTTTTACTAGGTAAACCAAAATCATTATGGTATACTTAGAACTTGAAGTACTTTTTTCAATTAATTTTGTATTCAATTAAGTATGGACAAAGTAAAGTTAAAAAATTTACCTACATATTTCTATGTTCATTTAACAAAATGCATTTTAAAGTTGAAGTAAAGAAAATATATAATTATTATTCACAGGGGAAAAGGTGTAAATAACTGCAGACCGATTTCTGTCATCTCAAGCAAATATATTAATAAATGTACTTTAAAATTGTAATATAAAAATATAGGACAATAAAGGCATTCTATCGTAAGTTGAAGGCACAGTGACATATTTAATCTGTATAACAAAAACGTGTATGACGTTTAAAGAAGAAAGAAATGTCATGCACCCAAGTGAAATGAATCCAATCATTTTATGGCAAGTGAAAAATTTCAAATATTGAAAAATACTCATGCATATCTAGCCGCCAGTTCAATTTCAGGTATGTTAGGTACGATTATTAGCCAGGCAGAAGCACATCAATACGTGATTATAAAGGTATACAATATTGTATAACTGTAAATTTCATGCGTCAGATATAAAAAGTACATCATAATAAACCCCCAAAATAAATCTTGCTTTAAGAGGTTGAATCATCTATAATACACAGCTGCATGAAATAATGTCAGAATTCATTCATTTAATATCGGATTTTAAATTTACATACATTTTCGTTCAAATGTGAAAAATTTATAAAGATATCTTCAAAGACATGACTTTTATAGATCAGTTAGAAAATGTCAGGATGAAATATATGAGTTTAATTGATATAAACTGAATCTTTTATCATAATGTTTAAAAAATGTTAAGCATGAAAGCTTTACTTAAAGAGAACATTAGTACAAAAATATCAAGTATGTACATTCTAAATACAGAGCTACAACACTTACACCAATAATGAATGCAGGTTCAAGTTCTTTGAATTTCTTCAGCTATTTTTGTACTGATGGTGTAAAAGACCAGAGTTGACACCTTTTTTTTTAAGATTGTGCCAATTTGTGTGACTTGACCTGCATTATCAAATCCCTCAGTTTATACCTTTGCAATTTTTGGTCCTTTTTGTATCTTTTATGAAATTCAAATCCATAAGAATTTGATAAGTTATCTAGCTGGTTTTTCAATCTTTCAATTACTAAAAAACTTCCTATATTAAAAATTGTGTTTACTTTGTTCTGGAAAGTTTATATACAAGAATTGTAGTGAAAAACATGCAACATTTCAAAGTGAAAAAAAAAAGAAACCAGAAAAACTGTGAAAAGCTTTTTAAATTTCACTTTATCTTCTTACCTTTTTCTTTTTCTTAAAATAAAAGTACACTTACATTAAAATAGATGTAAACTTTGAAGTAAAACATGTACTGTAAACAGCAGTATGAATCTTAAATGTGTACTAGTTACTTTAGGACTATTCCATGTAGTACAAATAGGATTTTATTTTCTTCAAATTAACTTGTTAAATTAAGAGGAAACGAATATGTAAAAAATACACCTTTGTGGCTTATTATTGGACCCATACTACCCTCCTGTTAATATAGAATAATCCTCATTAACATGCATGGCACTAAAAACAGGCACTTAAAAAAGCCATCAATAATAGCAATTGTACTATTTCTTCTACATTTTTATCAGTATCAATGGACTATGGAAGTACAAAGTGTTGAACACTGTTGCAACGTATATATAAACAAAGTAAATGACATTGATTTTATCATAGTTGATGTTAAGCTAGCCCAAATAAGAATCCGGTGAAGTCGGTGGCAAATACAAGAAACAATACTACCTGTGTAGACTATTTTTACATATACAATGTCTAAACCAATTTCTGATACAATCAGAATTGTGTAAACCCAATACAATTTTTTATAATCTCTTAAAATTTTAACCTTTTAACCAAACACCTATCTATTCAGAACAAACATTTCAGTTTCAATGGTAGTTTGACTGTATAGAACATTTCTAAACCAAGAGACTAATTACCAGAAAGCCTCTGATTTGTCACTAAGAGTCCATATTAAGATTAACCTAAATAAAAGAAAAATGGTCCATTATCAATAACTGGTACCATAGTTTGTATTTTAATATGATTACAGTTTCAAGGCTCATTTCAGCTGTGTAGTAATATAGTTTATAGTGTTGTTGGCTTTAGTAGTTGGTTCATGCCATGAACACAACATAGAAAAATGAAATCTAAAGAATAATGGTCATAAATGATAGATATTTATCTCACATTGGAATGTCATAATAAATTAATAAAATATTGAAAGATCACACATGTCTTTAGAAATTCAACGCATAATGATGATTCTTATATACTTAATAAGAATAACATTGAGGTAAAAAAATGTTTTGAAGAACACATCTGAATAGGTATTGCGTATATATATTTTTTTATTTAGACAAATAAAAGAAATATGATCTGACTAATATGTAAAATGACAAGCCAAAGATTAACGAGTTCCTAGACAGATATTAATCTGGTCAGAAATTATAATAATACATCAAAATATTGATGTTATGATATTGAAAAAAATGACAATCTTTAGTGTATTATATTGAACAAAAATGCTAAATCATGGTGTGTACAAACACAGTCGAATACATCAACAAACATGTGCAAATAACATAAATATTGCTGAACTTTTGACAGCTATTAGAAGTCAACAATGAAATACAAAAAAGCTATTCAAGAAGATAAGAATGCAAATGTCACTTCTAAAGATTTTAAATTTTACAATGAAGAACATCAAAAGTACTGATAGGCAAACCAATTTAATTTGTCAGTTAATGAAATTCTGGTGGGGTAAGGAAATATGTAAAAACAATTTTTAATAAAATCAATGTAGCACTTTAAACCATTAAAAGTCTACTGAAGGTAGATAGTCTGTAACTTCTTTACATAGGAGAGACAGAATAAACATTAGTGTTCAAAATTGGAACATCTTAACAAATTTTCACCCTAGGACCACGTAACAGAAAAATTTTCCAGAATAGCTTTTACAACTACAATCACATGTTCAGATTGCTTGTGTGTCTAAAATTAAAACCATAAAGGCTAATCATAAATATACACTGGTAGTAACCACACATCTCATTCAAATGTACAGCCAAGCACTCTGAATATAGCACTGAAAAAATATTAATAGCACCACAAAATCTATAAATATACACAACCATGTGATAAACATTCAAGACTAGGTGAAGTAAAAATAAATATTGCTTCAGTAATTAACAGTTTGTGTTATTAGTGCTACATATTACACTGGACCATGTTGTGTTAACAGTGCAGTCATTGCATCGACACCTCACCTAAAAGGTGCAGGGTGCTTAACAACTTTTATATGCTCTGAAACATACTTGGGTTTCTCCTTGACCTTTTGTTCTTGGAACACTTTAGTCTGGGACTGATACAACCGAGATCCTACCGATACTCCAGAGACACTAGATTTAGTACTGGCCGAATGCCGACGCCATTTCATTGCGGCACTGATATAACTGGCCACAGGGCTGACCGTATGTGGTTTAGCATAAGCACGAGGGTGCGGCGTAGAAGAAGCGTGGTGAACTTGAAGCTTTCTTGGGGCTTTTTTACCCCGTTTATGAAGCAGTTTCTGTTCAATCTCAGCATCATGCCCATTAGAAATATGATCTACCTCACCATTTGTAAGTTCAGAACTATCAAGTTTTTCTTTTGATTTCTTTGAAGACAGAAGACCCCTAGCCTGAGCTCGAGCCAAGACATCTCTAGCTGCTTCTTTAGCATCTTCAGGCTGCAAGTATATTACAAATTTGTCTGTTGTCAAAGAAGTTTGGTCAGTTTAACTTAATGATATTTATAGTTTATGGTTGATTTGCTGTTTTCACAGGAAAAACATCTAATCCATCCTAACCAAGAAATGTTTATATCTCTTTTATGCCTCTTGTTACTATGGAAAATTGGCTTTTTTGGAACCCCCCCACCCCTCCCCATATCAAATGAACATGTTACCTATGGTACCAACCCAATTTTTGGGCAGGAAAGAGCAAACTAGCTATACTATAGGATGACATTGTGTGTTTTTACAATTAAGCCCATTGTTGTACACAGTTGATGCAAACTAAAAACAAGTACAGCTGTGGAGGAGGAAAAAGGATAAGGAAGGATGTATATATTTGACATGCTAATAAACGTAGATGTGAATAAGAAAATGTGTCTCAGTGACACTGATGTCCTGCTTGGCACATATTGGTAAACACCCTACTTTTTCTAAGTTCACTAAACCATGAAATATTTGGCAAAAGCCCTACATAATTTTGCCAGTAAAAAGATCTCAACCTGTTGACTGTTGTAACTGTGTACCAAGTTTCATGGAGATCAAAAGTCAACTTCATAAAAAAAGCTTCAGCACAAAGGTAAACGGACGAACGAACTATACTGATAAAAAAAAAAAAACGACAAACTAATAGACTGAACAGCTTTATGTCACCCTAGTTTCATTAGTGGGACAAAAAATTTTTACTTGATTTTTTTCCTGTATGCCTTGTTATATATTTGATATATATGCGAATCTTAGTCGTGGTAAATTTTGGTACATACATTCAATTTGGAATGATGAGAGTACATGTTAATACAATTTGGAAAAATCTACCAACAAAAGGATTAAAAGTCATTTCAAACAGCTTTCAAATAAACGATCTATAATTGATATAATTTTATCAAAGAGGGTGTAAGAAGAATGCTTAATGGGTATTTGTGAAAAATTAAGTGACAAATTGAGGGCATTTAAATATGATTGCACCAAAATTGGAATAATTCTTAATTAAAATCTCATTTATATGGTATTTAAATAACTATATAGAACTCGTCAAATTCCAGTTATCTATAATTTCCAATAATTTGATCATTGTTGTTCATTTTTTTAATTTCTTGTTATGATTTTTTTTACCTTCTTGTTACCTGGAGCATTAAATTAGCTCCAGAAATATTTACAGAACATACGCCTAAATCGTCTACAAAGCTTCACTGCAATTTATTTTGAGTTATGCACACAGAAACAATCAAAGAACAGAGAAATGGACAAATAATGGAAGATTTAATTATGTAAATGATTATTATATACATTTATTTGGCTTGAGGAATTCTGTCTATGAAAAAGTTACATCATGGGTAGGCAATCAAGTGATAATTTAGGGCCCTTCCACCAAAACATTAACTATTTGGGATGGTGGATCAGATAGATAAATACTTTATTGCCCCAAATAATACAAAAGAAAACTATGAGCTGCAGTCTGATCCCAAAACAGTCATTTTGTTCAAGGAAAACCCCCTTATTACTTTAGAAAATGCAAAGAAAATAGTACTGCGATAGTTTTAAAGAGATTTTTTGCACGATCACTGTTGACACTTCCCTCTGGTTATAAAGTTATTGTAACAGTTTTAGAATTGGTCCTGCTCCTTATGAAAAATGATGTTTTAAACTTCCACCCTTTAAGAGTTCACTTTCTATTTTCTGATCAATATACTTTAAAATTGTTCTCAACGTTAGTTTCAAATAATACACCAAAGTCTAATACTGACTTCATTTGGCTTAAACAAACATTACTGCAGACTCAATTAAATATGCAGCATTATGCTCCAGTCGAACTGTATGGGATAATTAAATAAAACTGACTCATCATGCTGAACACTGACGTAGACATTAAAGATTTATATTATGGAAACAATTAACTACTGTGAAATGTAGAGTACTTAGCAAAATTGTTTTCATTCATTGAAAAGATTATTGTTACATTACATTAACACCACTTCACATCATTTCAATTATTTCATTCAGTAAAATTGAATGTGCATGTTATTTCATAAAATAATGCATCCTAGCAAACCCCCCACCAGTTACTAAATTTTATTATTGGCTATTCCAAAACACAAATACTGTCGAGTTGGAATGACACTTATATAAAATTATGTCAGTGGTTGGGGTCCCAAAAAAATAATTAAAATGTTTTCATTCTTAAAATTATGGATAGTGGGTGTATAAATAGCTTTCATACCCCCCTCCACCACCCCCATTACAATTTTTCCTGAACTATAACAACATATTTTATGTTCTTCCCAAAGTGACCATACAAGCAGTAAACCGCATAAATTGCTGTCCTGGTTGGCATGGACATAGTAATTTCCTTACAGAAAGTTCATAAAATTTAACAGACAAAAAAAAAAAAATCAGTGGCACACAACACAGAGCTGGAAATCTTTGATGGATGATGTTATCTTGTTATCTTTGTTTCAAGGTTTTCTATTCTATTATTTGGATATTCTGAAAAGGAACGATTGATTTTTGGTCAGTTTTGTTTTCTAGTTTCAGAATTTACCAATGAATCAATAGTAGTCCTTACAACATTATATAAATCTGATTTCCTTCTTATGTGATATAATGTACCCTGGACTGCAAGTAATGAATTCCATCTTTAGTATTTCACTTCAGTATATGTACATTATCTATAGTTGGAGCCTTTTTATTTAACAAGTTTAATTTAAATAAATTAATAATCCATTTTAAGGAAAAGAGTATATTTAAACAAGGAATAATGACATTAAACTATTATAATACCACTTCAAAATAATAATAATACAGAAAAGTTTAAGGGTTTAATAAGTATTTTATTAGTAAGTTTAAGGACAAAACCAAATTAGAGCTATTTCAGTTATAGTACCTAAAGTCAGAAAATCAGATATGTGTATTGTCGGTTCTTAGATAAAACAGTTATAGTGTCAGAGATAAACAATTTTAACATCTTAAATCATTCTTTCACTTATAGTCAACTTTACCGTGTCCATACGACGGGTTTTTGCTTGACAAAATTTGAAAACTGCTACCGCGTTTGGTCGAGTTTATGGTCCTTTTGTATATCTCATATTACAGTATTTGAAGGTAACAATTATTTTCCACAGTTAATCGGCTTTTTGAAATGCGTCCGTTTTTTCATTTCGCCAGATCGATTTTCCATACTAAATTTTGACCTTGTTTTGAACGGAACTGTACGTTAGGAAAATTCCATTGTTGTCTATTCGAAATCCTTCGGGTGTTGTCGTCTGCAGTTGAGGCGGGAAAAGTCTCGCGGTTTGTCCGAATACCATTGTACGTTACGAAAACAGACAAACGTTTGTAAACAACATTATACCCCTTAAGATACAAAAATGGCTGACTTCCTATGGAAAATCGATCTAGCAAAATGAAAAAAAGGCCGCATTTCAAAAAGCCGATTAACTGTGGAAAATAATTGTTACCTTCAAATACTGTAATATGAGATATACAAAAGGACCATAAACTCGACCAAACGCGGTAGCAGTTTTCAAATTTTGTCAAGCAAAAACCCGTCGTATGGACACGGTAAAGTTGACTATAGTCTAATTCCTTATTTGTAACAAAAAACATGTGTTCCTAATTAATGTGGATGCTCCAGAAATGTATGAGAGAAAAAAAGGGGAGGTTATTTTATATATAAAATGTGGGTGGGGCAAAATAAGTGTCAACCAGGGGGGACACACTATTATCTGGAACAACTCTAAAAAATGTGTTAATTTGTTACTAATATATCCCTGTCACCTACAATATGATACCCAACAGAAATTTAATGAAACCATACCTCTCTAGTCACAACAGCTACGAAACAAGCACTGGACTTTTCTGTGGGCTGGAATTTAATATATTTCCCAATGATTCCAACTTTGTTTTCTATCTCCTCTCCAGAGAAGGGTAAAACAGGGGGGACAACTCTCCAAGGAAATTTCCTCTGTTGAATCATGTTTGTATACTCCACAGACTTTAACACTACATTTTCATTTTCAGCCTCGTGTACTGATCTTGTCATGTATACAACTGCCTGTACTTTGGAAACTAAAAGACAAATAGACAGGTGTCTGGGTTATATAATTATTGTGACTGAACATTATGAGGAAACATACAAGAACAACTGAACTGATATTCAAGTAAACAACACAATAAAGAATGGTTAAAGTGTATAAATGTTATCAGTAATATGTATATATTAGTTTAGATTAAAAACTCTTACACATCAATAAACAATAGGAGAAATTAATTGGCAATATGAAAATAATAATAATTGATTGAAGGTATGATGATTATATTCATAGAGAAATATATCGGAAGAAGCAAATTATATATAGTTTAACTAGAAGAAAATTTTTTTTAACATCTGGACACGATAATTTGCCGACTCAGACCTGTGTTGCAAAATCCGCTGTTTTGCTTATGGAGAGCTCTCTGACGTCCCACGCCAAAAAAAAAAAAAGCGTTGGACAGCAGAGGATTCTCGGACTAATTATCATTATAACAAATGTACCTTGTGAAAACAAATCCAAAAAACTACAAATAGAAAAGTGTGTAATAAACTTACATTTCATTGCATGTTTCATTAAATTCATGTGTTGGGTAGTTAATTCTGTTATTCTTGCCATGTCTACTTCCCCTGTTGACATGTGCTTTAATATTTTCATATCTGGAATATAAAGTACAATTCAATTAAATTATGGAAAAGAATGTAATGAGATTGTAGTATCATACACTGATTGTCAGCTAGTAAAGTATTATCAATGTTTGTTCCCTTTGTATTGTGGCATCCAGTTTTTGCTGGGGGATCAACATGGGACATGGAATGGAGAAATCAAGTTCACCTGGATTAAAAGAGAATTTTGAGCATACTCTTTTCTTGAAAATCTACAAACTTGGTCTTTATTGTGCAAGGAGCATAGCAGCCTCCTAACAACAAGTTCCTTAAGTTGTAAGTTGTTTTCATCAACAGTTACAACTATCTAAAACCAAGAAAATATCTCACCTTCACCTTCGTTGACAATAAAATCAACAGGATTTGTCACCCCTGATTTACTGCAATTTGCTGTAACCAGAATCACTCGAACACTTTTGAATTTTGTATCATCTGGGTCTATATCTAAAAAGGACTCTGTTGGTACTTTGACACCTAAAACAAATAATGTTCATCAATTAAATACCAACAAAATATTAAAAACCTGTATTTTATATAAGTTCAGATATATCTATTCATTTTAAGTTATTACTCCATATAAAATAGTCTGCATGTTTTAATTATACATAGGTGTTTAAACAAAGACAACTCTCATGACTAAGACAGGACATCAAAATACAAAACATGCATATAAAAAACATCAAAATGGACAAAAATAAGAGCAAAAACTACTGGTTTCATTTAGAAAGATAGATGGCAGTGCAATAAACCAGTTAAAGGGATATAAACCATTCCCTCTTAAATATTAAACTAAAAATACAAACAAGCAAAATGATATTATACTTCAGAAAGAAAAAAAATTCACCTGCTTGGATAAAATAAAATAAAATTAAATTAAATTAAATATTTTTAAATTTTTTTTAACTCATCTCAACTACTCACCATGATGTAGTCTTTTTATGTTTGTCTAAAATTTATTGCTCAACTCAAACAGTACTTCTTCCACAAAAATTCAAACACTTTAAGTAATTGTAAAATATTTACTAGGCAATTCAGGACACTTCAGAAGCATTCAAGTAGGCCAGTAAGTAGGACATCGTTGTAAATATCGTTAATGACATCAACAAAATAAAATTTAAAAGTGTAATTTCTAAACATACCATAAAAGTACAACATAAAACATGTAAAAATGTTTGCATTGTAAATATCTGATGACATTCATATGGAACTTAACTACTAAAAACAAGCATGAAGCATAACTAGCAATGATGTAATATGTCAGATTCTATATCAATGAAATTTATTATCTGAAGACATATTTCAAAGGGGAAATTTACACAGCATTTCAGCACTTCAAATTTTAAGACTCCAAATCTTAAATCAATTGTTTGTTGCATAACAATAACATTAGACTTGAGATTGTTTACAATTAGAATATTCTAAATATTTGTAACACAACTATGAAGTCCTTGAAAGGGTATCTACCTGTGAGATAGCACAACTTATTAAGTTTTACCACTGTATAATTCAAAATTTATGGAAATGTGACAATAAAAAAAAGAATAAAAAATCTGAAACAATCTACGTCAAAAAATAACCCATTATATACTCTACAGCCACCTGGGCAATTTTTGAAATGAGTAAATATTTCAAAAACAATAATAGTTTAAGAATATATTTTTTTAACTTATATGCACTATCTTCCTAAAATGTGCATGAACACAGGACTTGACAGGCAATTATTGACCAATTCAGGCAACGCTTTAAAGTTGTCTGATCCAATGTATGCCAAAAATGTTCTAAATAAAACTGCTGAAGTGTCTGGTCAGACAAATTTGTAATATGACAGACAAATGTCTTCAATTTTAAACTTTCAGAAATGTTTTTAAATGACGTCCAGTAAAACAACTTCAATGACCAGTTATGATGACCAAGGAGATGTTTTGTGTGCCATATTTACAATTTTTCAATCTAGTTTGTATTGAGCGAGAAACTCTAAACATCTTCTGAAAAACTGTTCATTCTTGAACATCAAGGTTAGAATTAAATACCCCATGCAATAAGTCTGGCTTTAGTTGACACCCTCTTCATCAATTAGTAAATACTGACTATATCCCGAAAAATAAATGGTCCCATCCATGAAATATCAAACAAACAGTTACCCGTACCTTTAATTCCAAACTTTTCAAACTGTCCCTGTATTGTTTTCGATTCAGCTGCAGACATTGCACCAAATGCCCATATATGGTTATTGCTGTTTTGCATGAGACTTGCGATGTGTGCTGTGGTATGACCAGACCCTACATTGACATGGATCAGATCACTGTCATCCCCCAATAAATGTTTGATAGAATGAGGAGCTATGCAGCTGGACTTGTCCTGAAAACCAGAAAATATACATCAGATACTATCTCAGTTTATTAATTATCTTCTTCTTGTCAAAAATTATTTAATTGAATATAGCTGAAATAATGAAAGCTGGAAATTAAACATTGTATTTGAATATCTGCAATTTTAAAGTGAAAGCTTAGCTGGAAGACTACTACAGGCTGATAAAGGAAAAAAATTAAACACTTAAAACATGGTAAGAAAACCTGTATTAATTTTGTTGTTTGTTTGTTTCATTTTTGTTGAACTCATTTTAATTATTTTTTAGCTACACTGACGAGTACCTGGTGAAAACCAGACCTTTGGCAGATAAACTAGCAATCCTTTCCAATTAAGGCTTGGAGTTGCACACAGTCTTGTAAGGTCAGACTCTAACTCACAACATCATTGTTGACACACTGGTGATTAAATGTAGATGACCAGATACCTAAGTCCCCAAAAACTAGTATTTATTTTCGAAGTGGATCTAAATATAAGTAATATATAGTGATGTAAATAAAACTGACTGAGTATTTATATTACTAGTTTTTAAGGTTGTATTAAATATTAGTGAGGTGTTTTCAATTACAATATTATACAAATACAGCCTTTATTTTAGTCAATACAAGTTTATATCGTCTGAGAGATTTATATCAACTGAGGACGTAGTGCAAGGTCGATATACAACTAGAGGTCGATATACAACTTGTATTGACTAAGACAAAGGCTGTAGTTTTTATATTATTGATAATTTTGCCTTACCGCTGTATGTGCATGCCTGCATTTTAGTGTTCTTTGCATCTAAATTTACAAATAAGTAGTCCAACTCATCCTTATTTAAGGATGCAAACCTTTTTTGCTCAACACTGTCCATTGTTTGTTGTTGTATTCCCGCAGACGATTGATAACCGAATGTAAAATATGAATGGCTGATTGCAAAATGTCACACAATTTTTAGAATTTTGTGTTCTATTTTAAGTAACTGTTCAATACACAAAAGTCAATCTGCCAAAATACAAAATATCACATGGTAGACTTTGGACAAATTAATTTTACAGCAAAATTATCAATTAATAGTATTAACTTATATATTATATTAATTATACACTAGTGGGGAAATAAATGGAAGGGGTATTTACTGTTGTTTTTTAGTCAATATATGTATCCCTTAAATAGCTTTAAATAAATTTTGAAATACCTGTATAACAATTTTCCCTCCTTTATAGAGATCATGGTCGACTAAATCATCCCTATATTCCCCTGGGAACATTATAACATCACTACATAAGGGGTCAACAGCGAATTGGTTCTCCGTTAACTTCTCATCACTGTTCACTAATATAAAGCCTTCATCTTTAAATACTTCAATTGCCTCAGAAATACTGAAATGAACAATTAAACAATGAAAAGTGATTCTCACATAGAGAGTATATACAGTGTATATAAATGTTGTCATAAAACCTGCTTGTCTAGAGTATAGGAAATCATAGGTTAAAGGCAAATCAACCACATTATTTGTACTTGATGATTTTCAGCTAAGTATGGCATGTTTAGGATGCATAGCAAGATCATGTGTTGGCTTAAAATCAGAATGATGCCTTATAGTGGTTTGATTTTTTTGTTTGAATGGGGTTTAACACCACTCTCAAAAATTTGTCAGCTATATCATGGTGTCCAGTTTAATTAGGAAGGATGTCAAGAATACCAGGTAAAAAATCCACACCTTCAGCAGGAAAACTTGCAATCCTTGTCAGTTATTGTTGGAGTGGAGCACACCTTGCTCTCAAAAAGCCTCAACCTGAAACCTCAGTGTTGACAGACACTTGATCAAAACTAGATGACTACCTTAAGGTATCCGACCCATAATTGAAGTCACCGTTTAATTTTATTTTTCGACCAAAAAATACAGCTTCATTAAATGAACGTAATGCTAGTTAATGATTCAAATAAAAAACAATTGTTTCACTTTGCGTCAATGTTAACAGTTTTGAGCAAAATAAGTTAGTTACACAAATAGTATTTCCGATGTTTGCCGAACATTACCGAGGTCTGCTCCATTGAAAAACAATGGACATCCGGGGACACCAAATATGATCACGTGGTCAATTATGGGTCGAATACCTTAACCACTGTGCCTAAGCGTTCTATGATGATTTGACTTATCTAATGGTGCATTGTAATCTCAGGGTTCTAGACCAGTCCAGTTTGTTGGTGTACAAAAATGTAGTACAAAGCATCATCTATACATTGGTCTAGAACAACAGACATACAAAGGTAGGTCAAACACAGATGTGACATGACACAAACGATATATTTAACCAATTTATAAAACAAAAAATTTGGACAACAGTGCCAGTAAATGCAACTATGTTAAAAGGGCAATTTTATAAATTATCCTGCTCTGTCCACTTTAAGGTTAAATGTACATACAATGTTTGGACATCAAGGATGAAATCAAGTGTTTATGTAAAACCTTCTCTTTGGACTTCAATCAGGTCAATTACAGTGTAAACTGTAAAATGCCAATAAAATGAAAAAATAAAATTTTATATCACAAATCAGAATTCTTTGTTAATAATGACTACTGAACACAAATAATTACCATCTGTTAGTCAATTTAATACACGGAATCTTGAGAAGGACTTGTACTGCCATTGTAAAACATTCTGGTCACAACTCCAAGGGTTTTTAAATAACAGGAAACATTACATGTAGAAAAGGAATAATATTATTTCGAGCCGTGTACATTTTGTGAACAATCCTTCAAGCAAGTGTTCCCATTAATAAATGAATGATAATGTGTTTCTAAGCAGTATACAACATTAATCAGGTGTACCAAGCTCTAATTATATCATAATCTCTTTGTTATATATCACTATCAGAACATTTAAGTGATTGTGTCACAATTTGAAAGCTAGTAGAACAACACAGAATTAAATGCTCTCCAATTTAGTAAAACTTGAGCACCTTCTTAATCCGATCAGGCATAAATATTACAATACGTGATGATGATCTTGAGGGGATAAAATTTTTGAAAACTGTAGATATATCTTGGAAAAGTAGTCTCCTGAAATAAGGGGAGATTGTGTTTTATAATGGGTATCTTTTTAAGATATTCTGTTGGCACAATGTTGGTACAAGGTAATGCACATTAATCCACATATGCCAAGTCATGTTTCACAGTGAACATGTGTCCAAATAAAACAAATCATTTGAATGTTTCAGCCTTAAACATCTATCAAAGAAACATTGCTGAAGAAAGCTAAATGGAATATGGCATGTTGGTAAATATTTGCATGGAACGCTGTGTTGCTGCACAAAAAAAAATGAGGCCTTGTTACTTCAATGTTTTGATTTGAATCATTAAAGATAAAAAAACCAGGAATATTAGGAACTTTCCAATAAAAATAAGCCATTGGACCAGTAAACATAATTATATGACTACAAGTAAATATATTGTAACTACCAGTCACTGCATTTTCCCACCTTATCTACTGTATTCAATACTGGAATCCAACCTGGGATCTAAAATGAGCTCCAGAATAGCAACAATCTCCAGAGAAGACACTACACCTCATAAATAATGTAGATAACTCATTGTTTACCAATCTTTTCTATCATGGTTATCTTATGATTCAAAACCATAGCTTTAATTAAATCTACCAGATATCAGTAAAGACACCACTGGGATAGAAACTGATCGATCATGACTGTAACTTATAGCCTGTTTTATGATCAATTTCGAATCAACACCCGTGCTGTTTCTCTGCACAACATTCTAGACACTCTAATGCAGTTTGCTTTTAACAAGCAACATATAACATTAGCACAGCAATTGAATTTCACAAATTTTATTAATTATCGTCTATTTTCAACAGCAATTGTTTGATTTCAATGGCAATTATATTACAGAAATCAATTGCTCTTGACATTAAACAAACCACAAAGGTGATTCCTGATTAGCAGTCTAAATTTATACATCAGCTCCGGAAATGTTCATCACTGTTCAAACTATGAAACAGTAGAATTGACATATTATAAATGTGTAAGGCAGTAAACTGTTGTTTTTTACATAATAGCCTAAAAACCACTGCTATTTTAGAAGTGTATGACGTTAGTTAGGTTTTTTTAAAATGTAACTAAGAGACATGTTATACAAAATATCCTACATTGGATGACAGAAAAAAAAAATTGTGCCAATTTTATTCCAGAAATCAGTTCAACCAATATATACTGATGTGATTTGTTTCAATAAAATTGAATCTATCAATGCTGCAAACCCCCCCCCCCCCCTTCCTTTAAAATCAAACTGATTATACCTTGTTTTAATCTGGTTGACCCAGGCATAGACTGGTGTTTTGGAGCCGATGGCCTCTTTGCTCCTGACAGCATCTGGTAATAGATGATCCAGCGATGGGGCTGAGGCTTTGATTCTGTGTCTAGCCAAAGCTGCATTTAATTTGGTCTTGCATTCAGAAATTGCATCTTCTACATCTGTTGCTACTGGGTTCAGGACTTCATCTTGGAATGGGGTTCTACGCTGAAACTTTCTGCTTTGGTAATCACATAGTATCACCATAACAAGCCCTAGATCCTCCATATGCTAAAAGAGAAAACATTTTACTAGAATATTCAGTTACTTTCAAACCCTGCCACTTCAAAAGAAGCAATAATTCCATCTACCCAGATTTAAACTTTACATAATAATAATAAATATTAATTTTTAATTTTAATAAACTAAAATTTAGTTCATAACAAAACAAAATTCAGCACTACAAACTGAGAAAAAATTTACATAGAACAATCTGAAACCACTCGAGCAAGGTTTCTTTATTTTAGTCTTTCTCAGTCCGTAACTTAAGTACGAGATATCTTTTAAAAGTTTGTTTTTAGAAATCCAGGCCAAGAAGTAATACTGATAGGTGTCCCTAAACATCAGTTGATCAATTTATTAAAACTCCTTTTCCAAAATGGTTTCTTACAGTTATTCCTTGGAAGGAATAGATGTCAAATAAGCTGACATGGACACGTACTCTTAAAATTTTACTGATAAGATGTACACATAGAAAATCACTAAGCTGAACATGTAGCATTAGGTCCCTAAACATTTTAACAAATCAATTCAAAATATACCAGTGCATTCTCAAGGCCTGGGTGAGGGGATTATATTTTCTGTTTTGTTTCTCATATTTTTTCCAAGTTATATTTTAGATTTAAGAAAATCTTTACCAAAAATATTATGAAATGTTACAAAACTACATCTCAAATGTGAAGAGGGTTTTATATAATGCCATTTGCATAAATCAGAAGACTTTTTATAGAAAATCTACAACTTAACCACGGTAAGTAGTATGATGGAGTACTAGAGCTTTGTCTAATGCACCAATAAAGCTGTAGTGTTAAAGCCATTCTGTCAACAACACTGATGCATCAATGTCATAATGGTCTTTTGATGTGACACCTATTATCATTACTTTATAAGGAAGTCTATCACTAAGGTATTTATCCCAACATAATTTGCTGCAATAATTTCTATTTATTGAAAATCAATATATTATAAATGACAACAGCCTCTTAATTATTTGTGCATAGGGGAAACTTATTTACATTTTTTGCTCTCACATAGGCACCAAGTTTCGTTTAAGAAATAATTCTCAAGGGGTATGATGTTGTACTCATTTACACATGAGCTGGGCCTTATATTCAATTATTTTTTACCGAGCGATAACGAGGTTGAAAATATGAATATAAAGGCACAGCCCATGTGTAAATGAGTACAAAATTATACCCAGAATGAATTACATGTATACAATTCTAATATGACAAAATCTACTGTTTTTTTATTCAAGCAGGCCCTAAAGATCATGATTTACTTGCCGCCATTTTCATGAAATTTTTTATCAAGAAATCCTGTCAAGTTTGCAATATATATGGTGGACACAATACATTTAACAAAACATTTATTGAATATTTGACTAAAGCGTGCCCTCCAAATGTCTTTTTATTGATGTTTGTTTTAATCAGAACTTCAAAATTCATCTGTTAATATTGACGTCGTAAAACCAATTGTGACGTTAGGTCGCATTTCAGATGTGCGAAGCGGGGATATATCAGTTAATATATTGTTTGACGTTATAAGGATGTCATATTAGAATCAGTAACAAGAGATCCCTTAAAACGAGTGGAATAATTTCAATTATATCCCATAAAATTTTTGGGGTGTCATGTCAGATAACATTTTTTGCAAATTTAGAAACCCTGAAGGTTACCCAAGGAAACCCACAAACATAAAACAGTGCAGAAATGGGCTTTGTAAGATCAGATAAAAAACAGCCAATAGATTTAACAAAGTATATAAAATTTATTTATAAATTCCATATAAAACTGCTTCTTAAATACAGCTCAAATATCAAAATTTCATTGAATAATAAATCCACTGTCCATGCTACAGTTTGGCGCAGCCGAATATCAATATAAGAACTAATTTCCTCTCCCTCCCTCAATGTTCATTTACATGTCCATTGTCAAATGTTCCATTTTATTGATAATTTCATTTACGTTGTGTGAACCTCCATGTCATCCTGCAGGAAATGCACTTTATGCAAATTTGAGCATGACATGAATTTCAAATTTTCCTAATTTAGATTCTATTATACTAAATCTGTCATATCGTGCTATTTAGTTTTGTAACTTTCAACCATTAAAATCCCATATAATTCTATGTCATTATATAGATCTGCTAATAATAGGCATTATGTTTGAGCTAAATGCACATTAAGGGTGTTTCATTTTTACACGATTAGTTTTGTGATAATACAATGCAAAATACAATTTTATTTCATTAAAAATCATTAAATTTATATGAAAGATTGTAATTTAATGATTTACTACAAGCAAAATTACTTTTGAATTTAAAATAGTTAAACAGTTATTGGTCTAACTGTCTGAATGAAATCAATGTCATCCTGGTAAAGTACATACTTGTGTTATTTTTGGATCAACTGAATAAGATTTAATCATTACCACAAATGATTGGCATTTATAGTGGCCACCTGTTTATTTGACAAAACTGAAATAGTTGGTCAGCAAGTGGTCACCTCATTGGTCAGCTTGTGGTCACCTCAAGCTCTACATGGCCTTGTCACAATAACCAGCATTAATGAAACAGAGCAGTGGAGTTGTATAACAATGGTATATTTGGTGACATTTTTTTTAACCTATTGGAATCCTTTTCCACATTTGGCTGGCATATTCCTTGTTGTATGTTGACCCTATTACTATCTTGGATTCTTGGTTGTAGGAAGGTTTATGATTTATGTGCAAGAACAGAGAGCACCTAGTCAAACATTCATAAAGCATAATTCATTTAAAATGTTTAAACTTCTGAAATTTTACTAACGTGATTTGGGGTTTTCTAGTTTTTTAATAATAACAAGTGTGGACAAATAAATGTGAGCACGTTCTCACAGAGCGATACCCCCGCTTTGCTTTCAATTCCAATTATCTCCCCTTAATGATATCCGAGGTCAATAAAAATCCTTCATGCACATCTGCATACAATGTACTTCCTTTATGCTAAGTTTCATTAATATCAGCAAGTGGTTTAGGATGAGTTGCGCTTACAAGGGATGTGGACAGATGGACGGACAGACAGAAAGGGTGATTTCTTTATACCCCCCCACACACACACAAGTTTCCGGGTGTATAATAATTACATATTTTTGTATACCTGTACTGTGTGATTGTATTGTTTGTTAGTCTGAAAACTCTTGAGAACTGATGTTATATGATTGTGTATGTCCTTACTTATATGGTAATCACTGGGAAGTCCAGATTCCTCCCCCAACTCCAATAAAACTGGACATCATGACATAGCTGAAAAATGCTGACAGCTAATGGCAGCAAACAACACACAAAAACCAATTACAATATAAGTACACTAACAATACCACCACACCTGTTGTCAAGAAAAATTTTTAAATGTTTGACTGATATTCTTGACACTTTATAAAAGTTTTAATTAAATACTCAAACACCTAACGCTTGCCCTTTTATACAATATTTAAAGATAAATCAGATTAAATTAGAGCAATAATTGGTAATTTGTAACTCTGTGTTGACTTCTTACTCAGAAATTATACACATTAGTGTTGACATGTTTTCATCTCTTGTTCAACATACAATGTTTAGCCGTCACCTTCTTTTTGTGAAGAATTTGGTAAATTTATGTCACAAAGTCACTTGTAAATTTTACACTTATATGTGAAATTGCTTCGTTGACAAGCAGTTTAGAGTATTAAAAGAGACTTTTAAACTGCATTGTCACTTACACAAACCCTCCAAATAGGTTACTGATACATTCAATGTAAATAACGTGCATGATAATAACATGTTTCTTGCTGATTGGTAGAAACAGTATAGCGGGTTTCTAAGAAATTAAAAAAAAAAAGTTTCACTGACACTAAGGTTTTTAAATATATAGAAAATCAGCTTACATTTATGAAACAAATAAAATACTTGAAGCATACATTATGACTGAGTTACCTGGTTGTTGCTTTTGTTTTTATTTTAACCTGAATTTTATCTTTAATTACTTGTATATAAATGCAAGAAAACAGAAAAAAACAAGAAAATGTGTCTCAGCATCAGATTGATGCCCCTCCCCCCTAATCCACCATTCAGCATAAAATAATGGACTCGGCCTTACATAATTTAGCTCGTGAGGCCATCTCAACATTTTGAAACAATGTTTATAAAAAAAACTTGGCTGGTCAAACAAACAAAGGAACAAACAAACTGAAAATGTATAAATCCTAAACTTTAGAAGGCATGACATAAAAAAAGAAAAGAAAACTGTATTACCTCTGGATACGTGGCAAAGAAGGCACAGTCATCCAGGACATCTTCAAATAACATTTGGTCTGGAATAGAAAAATAAATTATGCATTATTTCAGCTACTTGCAACTGTCAAATTATATCATAAAAATACTGTTATGTATTTTTAACATAAACAACTATCATCAATACCAACTTATTTTATACACAAATTGTTCTCCTAAATGCTATTATGCCCAAAAGTGGGCAAATAAATGTGTTGGTCTATTGTATTGCACTGTTTGTTTGTGTGTTTGAATGATGCTTAATGCTACTTTTAGCTCTATTGTGGTGTCCAGTTATATAGTTTGGGGTGAAGCTGGAATAATGGTAGAAAATCCACATATTATGAATGTTCAAAACTATAAGATAAAAAACAACAACCACATAATTTACCCTACAAGTGTCATACTGTGTATCTCCATCATTATCTCCCTTTTTCTTGTCTTTATGTATTGTACTTGTTTGTTTGTTGTTGTATTTATTATGTACTGTGTAGATTTTGTCACATCTGCTAAGTTCTGTATTGTGCTGGTGAAGTGTTTTTTTTTTATGTTTCTGCCGTTTTTTTTTTATTTTTAAGGAATTATTGGCAATGTTAGGTTTGTGTATGGTTTATCTCCCTTATACATTTTGGACTATAGATATTTTGTCAATCATTCAATCAATCAGTAAATTACCTCTGTAATGAATTATGTGTCTATACTTTAAACATTGTTTGGCTATATTATTTAACCTGATTACTAGATACAAAAGATGCACTAAGTAATAAATCCATTGTCTGAACAAGTCTCTAAAATCAATTTGAAATACCGTGTACACCCTGTAACAATCAAACACTTCCATATTTTTTAGAATTGTTAAACTCAGCCCGAATGCAGTTATTCTTTAACAAAATTACTTTGGTCAAAACAATCAACTATTAGACTAAAGTTGAACAGAGTTCACATAAATAAGCAATGCTAATATTCATGTGAACAGTTGCAAAAACTTTTAAGTAAAAGTAGAACTCAATTACAGCTATACAATAGAATTTAACATTCAAAAACACACAGGAAGGTTGTCAACTTTGGTCCAAACTTTGTTGACATTCTTTATTTTCTGTTTTACCCCCATGACAGGTTTTATTACAAAGTAAACAGAAGCCATTTTCTTTACATTTTATGGCTGTTTACATGTCAAGCCAACATTAGTATACAGATTTCAAGTGCAGTTCAATGGTATTGTTATCATATCATTATTATTTCAAAACTGTTAATTAAATCTTTTAAAACCTCAATCTGTGGTGTTACTTTTCTCAGGAAATCGACGACTCTAAGAAAAGCATACTCGAAGTGAAAATAACAACAATGAATTGTATTACATGTACTAAATCTGCATAAGAAAATTGATGTAAATATTGACTAAATTAATACAGCTGAAAATTTGAAATTCATATTAAAGTACATTTCATGCAAATATTTATAATGTAGGCACTAGACAATAAGGTCAAATATTTGGAACAATAAAACAAACATGGAGAAAGAAAACATGAAGCTCACTGTACTATTGGTACTTTAAATCTTGGAGAATTGTGTACTTATCATGCCCCTGTACATAGACTTAGAGTTCTTTAAACAGACATTGGGCAAAGGTCTTCGTGCAAACTTTGATTCATGTAACCCACTTTATCACCCTTGCCCAATGTACATACCCATTTAAAGATAACAAGGTCATCATGAATACACATCTCTTTACAGAAAGAGAATATCAATTTTAAATGCATGACTAAAAACTTGGGACAATGAAACTTGGTGGGCCCATACTGACATAAATGTAAACAAATCAGCTGCATAATGTTGCATGTAGACTTTCTGTCTTGTATAATCAAGGTTTAGATATTTTTAGGCCATAAATTCAATCAGACCCAAACTGAAAACTACACAAATTGCATGTGTCAAATTGTAACTGAAAAGTCCTCATCATCAGACACCATCCCATCACCAATGGTCATCACCTACCCAAAGGACATATCACTAGAGGTCACTTCACCCAAAGCCATCCCCTCACCAAAGGCCATATCACTTGACTAGGGGCCATGTCACCAAAAGCCCAATCACTAGAGGCCAAGTCACCAAAGCCATTCCCTCACCAAAATCAATATCACAAGGGGCCATGTCACCAAAGGCTACATCACTAGAGGCCCAGTCACCAAAGCCAACCCCTCACCAAAATCAATATCACCAGGGGGCCACGTCACCAAAGCCAACCCCTCACCAAAATCAATATCACAAGGGGCCATGTCACCAAAGGCCACATCACTAGAGGCCAAGTCACCAAAGCCAACCCCTCACCAAAATCAATATCACTAGGGGCCATTTCACCAAAGGCCATATCACTAGAGGCCCAGTCACCAAAGCCAACCCCTCACCAAAGTCAATATCACAAGGGCCATGTCACCAAAGGCCACATCACTAGAGGCCCAGTCACCAAAGCCAACCCCTCACCAAAATCAATATCACCAGGGGGCCACGTCACCAAAGCCAACCCCTCACCAAAATCAATATCACAAGGGGCCATGTCACCAAAGACCACATCACAAGTGGCCACATTGCCAAAGCCATTCCCCCAGCAAAGGACACATCACTAGAGGCCACATATTTGTTAGGCCGAATTATATGGCATTTAAAACTGATTACAGTTTTGAGATGTCAATTTAACCATAATCTGCAAGGGAACGAATTTAAGCTCTTAACATTTGTATAAAGCTATACTAAACAAGACTGCCCTCTTATGAAACACCCAAGGTTCTATCAGGTCAAATTTTAAGTGCACATGGGAGTCCCTCCAATTGCACCTTAAAAAATAAGTGCAGTATCTGTGTTTTTGATTCCTTTTAACAGATTTTAAGTCAACAATTCTTATTTATAATTTACATTTATAACTAACACAATTTTCTGTACTATCCAAATATCATTGATGTAACAGTATTATAAATATATAAAAAAATTGTTTAGCGAAATAATACTCGGTGTGAGGCCATGCCCAATGCCAGATGAACAAAAAGTGTCTGGCTGAGATAAGCCTAAAGAGTAGCATTTTAATTTCATGGTTTTGTACTGAGAGCAATTTATATTTTTCAAAGATGATTTAAGAGAAATCTTCATTTCATATTTTATAGCCATGTGAAGAATTTTATTTGCAGATTAAAAACACATTAAAATCAGATGGGAGATGAGATTGACACAACTACAATTCCCTTTTGTGTATTGCCCAAATGAAATGTGTATTCATGTGACAAAATCCATCAGAACAAGCAAACATGTCTATACAAATTCTACATACGAAATCAATTCTGTTGTTTATTACATATAAAATTGAAATTAAATTCTGGTATAAAAGATGCTGTTAAAAATGTCCTTTGTGAGTCTGTTTATAAAACTGAAATCTTCAGCTAGGAACATCAAAATAAAGATCACTTGGCAAAAAGATATGCTTGTTTATCTATATATGCTGAATTAATTAATATATGGAATTTATTTCTTATAAATCCTAAAAAATCACTGTCAATAGAATCATTGTTCAGAAATGGCTGCATTTCAATTACAATTGAACAACCATACATGAACAATACATGAATCACATAACATTTCTATATAATCCAAATGAAGGCCGTGGAAAACTTGGCATGCTGGGTACATCATCAGTAAACAAAACCACTTAAAAAAAAGCATATATGAACAATGGCAGACTTTTAGTAATAAATCAAGACAAAAATGATTTTTTGTTTTTTGTTTTGTTAAAAGGAAACACTGCTGACTACTGTTATTAAAAATCCTACTTGAAGGCACAATATAACTACATGATTTCCCCCCAGGTCCCAAACTAACGTTTATCCACAGAGAGGGCTTTCAATCGTATTGTCAACGCCCACCTCCTACATTATCTATCCATCCATCTCTCCCCCTACTTTTACCAAAAATAAGAGCAAAACAATTTAATGGCAGACAATTACTTGATATCTTTTCAGCATAAGTATCAGCCAAGTCTTGGCAAGAGATCTCTAAATATCACTATATAATTTACTGAGCTGCTGTTTTGCCATAGGGAGTATTTCCTCATAGAGCCCAACATTGTTGATCTATCTCAGGGTCTGTGGTTACTAAAAAAGATGACCAATGAATGGTGTTCTTTGCAATGTGCTTGGTTCTTATGTGTAAAAAAATCTCAATGCAAGAATCAGAAAAATGTGTAATGGAATACCGATCAGGGGTGTTAATCTGCATCATTTCATGAATAATCTATGATTGTTCTGCACTTGAATGTCTGTTAGTTTTTTTCTTGAAATGTCAAGCATATTCATTTTGGTAAACTGACATTGATATGTATGTCTTAATTTGTGTGCTTTTATACTAAAGAAAACACTTCTGAAGTCACCTGGTACTTTTCTACAACTTCTTTGCAAATAAATACATTCAAAACAAGAACCAAAGTTTAGGAATCCTAGAAAATGGACACAAAAGAGAAAAAAAATGGAAATCAATACACAATATTTACATAATCTGATATATACTGCAAAATGTACAATGTTTTCAGTGTTCAAACCAATATTCTCTCCTGACTTCCCATCTAAAGAAAAGAATTCTTTAAATATTAATGGAAAAATTATTGGAAAACATGAAAGCCAACTCGGCCTTGTGAATCAAACATCAAGTCTGGCACTGTGCTTTATTGTGAATAGTTCCTAGTAACAGACAAACATTGCTGACTTGGTCTGTAACTAATTATGATGTTA